>JAZKJV010001220.1:320175-421868 GCA_037367405.1 Ottelia alismoides
TACATATCTGCTTCAGAGCATCAAACCGCTCCTTGAGCTCGTACCCGAGCAGGGGACGCTCGTCCTCCAATGCGTCAAACAAAGTCACCACACCCTCCCCGCCGCCCTGGTCGCGCGGCGGACCTCCTTGGACTCCCTCTTGAAAGCGCAAAGCCTGGACCTCAAGGAGTCCAGCTTTTGCACGAGTCGTACCGTGGTCGTGCCCTCCACCGAAATCGATGCCCAATGAGATGTTACCAAATCTCTGAACGCATCCTCGAGCAGCCATGCCTTCTTGTAGCGAAAGAAACCACGAGTCGACGCAGGATCCCCAGAGTCCCACAGGATAGGCGTGTGATCGGACCAAGCGTGAGGCCTGGCCGAGACGAAAGAAAGCGGGAAGAGATCTAGCAGGGTTCACGAAATCGGTCTGTGCGGCCGCATATGCGGCCGCATATGCGTGTGCGGGCCTTAAGGCGCACCGCATTGCTGAAGCCCCGTGTTATGCGGGTCTGGCGCATATGCGGCCCGCATATGCGGGATGTGCGGCCGCATATGCGGACCAAGCGCCGCATGGCGTTCAGTTGCTCCAACCCGATTACCCGATAGTCGAAACCCCCATTTGCCCTAACCCTTCTACCCCGACACCGCGATACCCATTTGCCCTAAGCTCCTAATCGACCATCGCCTCCTCCGATACTCCCTGCTGGTGCCTCCATCGCCTCCTCCTCTAAGCGCCTCCGCCTCCTCCTCCAAGCTCCTCTGTCGCCTCCTCCAAGCTCCTCTGCCTACTCCGCTTCCTCCTCCCAGTCCCAGTTATTGCGCCTCCTCCGCCTCCTCCTTCGCCCCTAACCAGCACTCGGCTCGCGAGCGCCAACGCCTCCACCGGACTCCTCCGCCTCCTCCCGTCTCTTCCGCCTCCTCACAGGTACTCTAAAATCTCATTATGTATCTTATTTTGTCACAGGTACTCTAAAATCTCATTATGTATCTTCCGCCTCACATCTTGTACAATTGCTATTTGCTTTTATTTTAATCTAATGACATTGATCCTAAGACATATTGTGAGAACTCATGATACCGATCAATTCATTACCGGTAATGTTCGGTAGAGGCACCCCGATCATTACCGGTAATGTTCGGTAGAGGCACCCTGATCATTCTCGATCATTACCGGCAATGATCGGTAGAGGCCTCACAGACCATTATCCATCATCCTCGATCATTACCGGTAATGATCGGTAGAGGCCCACCGATCATTTCCGATCATCCTCGATCATTGCCTTCATTCCCGAGCATCCCCGATCATTTCCGGTAGTGATCGGTGGAGGCTCCCTGATCATTCCCGATCATCATCGATCAACGTCGATCATTCTCGGTAGAGGCATCCCGATCATTCTCGATCATTACCGGCAATGATCGGTAGAAGCGCCACCGATCATTATCGATCATCCTTGATCATTACCGGTAATGATCGGTAGAGGCCCACCGATCATTCTCGATCAATATCGATCAATACCGATCATCCCGATCATTCTCGATCATTACCGGTAATGATCGGTAGAGTCCCACCGATCATTATCGATCATCCTTGATCATTACCGGTAATGATCGGTAGAGGCCCACCGATCATTCTCGATCAATATCGATCAATACCGATCATCCCGATCATTCTCGATCATTACCGGTAATGATCGGTAGAGTCCCACCGATCATTACCGGTAATGATCGGCGGCAATGGCACAGCACCTTTTACATAAACTCCTTATATGCATATTAAAGTTTTTGTTTATATTTTTATGCTGAATGAGAAACTCTTTATAAACTCCTTGTAATATGTAGAATATTATCGCCTGAACATTTCTGTTTTCTTATGCTATTTTAATTAGTACTCTACTAATGCTATTTGTGTTTCAGTTTTCTTTTGGAAACTTAAATATTTTGGTGATTGTTGTCAATTATTATGTCTGCTAACTTTTCTATTGAAGCATTAATATTTGTTGATAGAGACTGTTTTGAGCTATATATGAAAGTCATTTTCTTAGAACTTCTGTTGGACCACAATTATACATAATTTTTGTTCAGTTGTAGTCACTTTTGCATATATTTATTTATTTTTAAATAAAAAATTAGAAAACCGCGTAGAACCGCATATACCCCGCATATGCCCCCGCATACCGCTTAATCGCTATTCAGTGACCTGACCGAACGCATACGCATACCGCTTTCCTGAACCTTGAGATCTAGCAGCTCGGACGACGCCAGGAATCGATCGATGCGCGACCTCGAGTTGGCGTTATGCCAAATGTACTTGGTCCCCGTCGCATCCAAGACCTCCAACTCCAACCAGTGAACCATCTCCGTGAAAGTATCAGAATCGGGGTCCTGACCGCCTCGCTGCCTCGGATGGTCAGATGAAAGCATAGAGACGTTGAAGTCCCCGCCAACCAACCAGGGAACCCCCGGGAAAGCCTCCCTAGCGTACCGCGGGTCCTCCCAAAGGCGCTCCCTCTCAGAGCCCTGGCAAGGGCCGTAAACACAAGAGAGCGCCATTGTCGCCCCCGAGTGGAGGGACTCCAGAAGAAGAGTGAGAACATGCGCGCCTCTCAGCTCCCCACGTTGGGCAAGCGTGGAGCCCCTCTAAGCAACGAGAATACCTCCAGCGGAGCCAACGGCCCCGATCGTGTCGAAATCAGACAGATAGCCCACCCTGAAGGAGCGCCAGTCCAAGCTAAAAACCGCGGACAGCTTGGTCTCCTGCAAGAGAACCACATCACATCCCCACTCCAAAAACCTTGACCCCAACACCATTCTCTTGTCTGGGTCCCCCAGGCCCCTGACGTTCTAGGATAGAATCTTCATCCGGAACCAACTGAGCCCCCCATCCCCAAATCGATCATCCGAAACCAGCCGAGGCCCCCATCCGGAACCAGCTGATATCCAACAATGATAAAAAGCAATGCAAGTTTCTAGCTTTCATCCGGGCAAGAAATAAAAGGAATGGCTCCTGTGGCTTGGTATGCAATATCTAGGCCTTTGGTTGACGACGACCTCAGAATAATGAGGTTGAGGAGATGTACAAGGTGTTGCTCATTATGTTGATAGCCTTGAGATATGTGTTGTCGGTGAATCATTTCATTTTCTTTTCAAAGTCCAAGCCTCCAAGGTGATTGATATCCAACAATGATAAAAAGTAATGCAGGTTGCTAGTTTCCATCCGAGCAAGAAATCAAAGGAATGGCTCCTGTGGCTTGGGATGCAATATCTAGGCCTTTGGTTGATGGTGACCTTGGAATAATGAGGTTGAGGAGATGTTTGAGGTGTTGCTCATGAACTGGGTGGTGCGCATTTGGCTTGGAATTATCTGATCGAGATCAAGCACTTCCATAAATGAATCAGCGTTGACGAAATCACAATAACCAATTCTCCAGGTATAATCTACATATATCTTACCCCCCCCCCTAATGCACATATACATACATGCACACCATTTTCAAAATCCAGCAAATATATACTTGGAAATCATACCAAATCCTTGCACTGTTGTAACAACAGTTATGTGTTATCCTTCGAGCAAACTAACGACACCAAGTATGTAACTCAAATGGAGCAACTTCAAAGTATCAAAATCATTAATCCAGCCTAGATCCCACATAGAACAAATCTTTATTAGGTTGTCACGGTCTCGCAGCCCACATTAAATAATAATGAATTGGAACATAACCTCTGGTGATAAGTTTTATTTTTTTTCTTTTTTTAATTAAAGTGTTATAATCATATAATCCATGCCTCCATGCCTGTCCTACTTATCCTCTTAATCCCTTTAAACCATCTGCTTAAATAAATGTAGCATACCACATTTCTGAACCTCGGTTAGATGTGGCTTGCCTAATCAGCAAACTACGAAAAGTTGCACAATAAGAAATATCTATTGGAGGAGGAGGATGGATTAGGGAGAGGAAAAAGAATGAGAAGCAGGCAGTCAAATCATCGGTTGCGCGACATAAGGAAAAGAGATGCGGTCACGTTCATAATGAAATCCACAACTTAATAAAGTGGGCAAAGGGGTTTGAGGTAGAAGTGGCACAGTTCTTTAGGTGAATTTTTGTTTTGAGAGGGGGTCGACTCCTAGGGATTTTCTAAAATTGAACTGAAAGTCAGGAGGACATGATAATCCCATCAATTATAAATTTTATAGATGCGTCCAACTTCATAATGCAGGAACGTTGCAGCAGCTCGTCTAATCCTGCTAATATTAACAGGCAACCTCAAATTCACCGCATTTCTTAACCATGCCGCAGGTCCAAGATTAGGAAAAGCCTTCCGAAATAGAATTTAATTGGTTTCCCAGGCTATCTAGTTGGTCAGCGAAAACATGCATGATAAGAGCATCCCTGAACACCCCATGACCCATGCCCCCTTCCTTTCCCCCCAACCCCCTCCACTTAAGCACCTTGTGATCTTATCAAAGATCATAACCTCTCCTTGCCCCCCGTCCCGTAGAACGGATGGAACGAAAGATAAGTTAGAAATAACATAATCTGCAAAAAAGACCTAAAAGATGAATGTTATTCTAGCATAGAACCAGCCACAATAATGATTTGGACTTGAAGTGTTTTAAAGGTGAAAAAAATCACGAAGAGACAAAAAAACAGCATTAGTTTTGACAAGATATCGTCTTGAAGTTTTATTGTTCTCCTAGCAGTAAAGTAATAACCTCAAATTAAATAGTCACGGCACTGGACATAATTAAATGTAACTTTGAAACAGAACAATTGACCTGTAGGAATTCCAACATTTGTTCTTCGATGGTGCCACGCATAGCCAGAGTTTCAACATTTATGGGACAAGTAGCACCCATGCGATGAGCTCGACTAATCACCTGTTCTTCTATGCTGTGAGTTTAAACAAAATAATGAGACACAATTGCGTAATGGCCATCAGCAGATATAAAAACAAAAGATCATAATCAATAACTCCTGTAGATAGATGGAAGCTAATCAATTATAATTAGTGCAATCTTGTACATTCTCAAGTTTATGCTGTCTTCAAGTGAAAAGTTATTTACTGTTGAAAGACTGGGGATCATAATTTGTTCTTTTCCAATTTAATGAAACTAATAAAGATTAGTTACCATAGAAATTAAATTATTGGACAATGTCACAATTAACAACTATGGAAAGTGAAAATATTTTCATAATTTTCGCAGAATAATCTTTAGTAAGAACAAGAAGTTCAGGAATTTTTTTCATCGGAGAAACCCAAGATAAAAATATAATCAATCAAAACAAGAACCCCCTGGAGCCTTAACTCGGAAGTACAACAGGTAGAAGTAGAACAACATGAGCAAAATACTAAAAGTGAAATGAGTGTTTCTTTTAATCTATTCTGGAGTGAAAGTTAACCTAAATCAAGATATCCAAATTTGTGCTGCTTAAGGATCCAAAACCACATCAAAGTACTGCTATCTATATCTGGAGATAAAATCGGAGTCCTCGAAGCAAACACGTCAAGTCAGCTTTCCACGCAAAGCGGAGATGATGAACTGCTTTTCTATATCTGGAGATGGCATCAGTGTCCTCGAAGCAAACACGTCAAGTTAGCTTTCCAAGCTAAGCGGAGCTGATGCTGTGACCTCGTGTTCAAGTTCATTTGAAGCACAGCTGTGGGCCCTTCGGTATGCTTTTGTTAATTATTTAATTTACATCAGCACTGCCATTTTCTGCATGTATTTTTTTACTATATTAAAACATAGAATGGCTTTGTGTGAGTTCTCAAATGTTCAAAATCATCTGAAATGCAATTATGACACCTGATCTCATATCAATTAGGTTTATTCTTGCCACAGATACTGGTCCTGAGTACTTCCAAGATGACTAGGAATGAAATGCATGAATTAATTCTTGCATCATGGCCTCATCTTTTCCATCACCCAGGTTCAATTACTATCGTCTTCTATGCAGATAAATTAGCAATTATTGCATTCAGATGCCAAAGCAGAACTTCACAAGAGATCAAAATCGAAGACTCTTACGAAATCAATTTTCTACAACCAGCCCAGCCTCTGTTGCATCCACATACCCTGAAAGATGGTCTTGTTGTCTGAAATGCACTTTGTTAGGATAATATTGGTTGTTTCCATAGTGGAGTGTAGGTGTAGGTACTAGTTGATCTGTATCTTTGCGGCAATCCCTCCTTTAGTGCCCCTCCCAATGGCAGTGATAACAAGTCTACATTCATCTTCCAGAGACAACCATCTTTGTTGCCCAGGAAGTAAGGGAGGTCTCTCTATCACCGCACCAGTAGCCACTGACCTGGCTTTCATCAAATTAAAACAAAGCTCTCGGTGTGCTCGACCTTGATCAACTCTCTGAGATCTCTTAAAGACCGTAGCATCTCATGTTCGATCAAAGCTATCAGATCCGTCAGGTGCACAGATGGGGACAGCATTGCCCTCATACCAACTCTCCCAGTGCCATCACGATTCACAAATTCAATTTCAATACCTCACTGCACACTCGGACAAAAGGTGAGACCATTGAACCTTATCAACTCCACAAACCGTTGCATGTATTCCTCAGATGTAAGTCTGTTTGAGAAAGTTCCTAGCCCCATTAGGAATCATTCTAGCCTCCATAAAGAGCTCCAGAGACTTGGATTAGTTCAAATGCTTGGGACCTAACAGACCTAATCTATGTTGTAGATTAAAGATTGTTTAAATTATAATAAGTTGCAACAGTCCAAGTCCTTGTATATAAAAAGAAGACCAAGTCTGCAGTCGTCATCCAAGAAAGCAGTTACCTTAGAACAATCTTGGAAAGTCCTTGTGTTCCTACTCGTGTCAGTGTGGTGGATGGTATTGTGTTGAAAAAGCTCTGGAAATTTTCCATTACTAAGACAATATCATCAAGCTCTATACAGAAGACCCCCCATCGGTTGGCTACAGCTATCGACAAATATGATGCCATATGCACCCACTACTTGTGGTGTCTCAGCTAGATCCAGCCCGGTTACACGGGGATCTAAACTAGGATCACCAAATTTCAACACAGGATACATTTAACCATTCAACAATAAGTGAATGGGATACTTGTTGTCTTGCCGTTTTTCTTTCTTTGCACATATTTGGTCTTTGTAAGCATTTCAAGACACGCATACATGTAGGAGTGCTGAATTACATTGTTAAAACATTCATATACATGTCAAGCCCATTTATGTTGCTTGACATAATAAAAGATAAAAAAACTAAATAACTTGCTACCTTACTGGTAGCTTATTAATCCGCAGTCAACTACAGATGATTATTGTAGAACTTATTTGCCGATGTCACAAATTGTAAGCTATGAGCAAAGTTGCCCAACAAGACCATTAAGTAGAAATAAGATAATGCAAGCACCAATATGTATAGAACAGAGTAAATCAACGAACCCTGTGTTACGAAGTTACAATCATAGTAAATATTTCATCACTAAATTTTCTAGACTAGCGAAAGGGGGTAACATGGGAAGGTGTCTTCCCCGTGTAGATTACTTAATTAAAGTGGAGAGTATTACAAAAAGTCAAGACTCAAGAAAAGTCTTAGCTGACAAAATAACATTTTCTATGTAAATGTCGAAGATAATTCCATTGCGCAAGCCAGAGAACCCAGGGATCCTGAAATAGCTAAAAATAGCTCTCTATTAGGACTAAAACGAGAATTATAGAGTTATTCCCAGCCAGTAGTTGGTGAGTATTCTGGGCCTTCTGGCACCCAACCATCCGATATTCAATTTCATCTATACTTCTTTAGCCTTTTCACTAGCAAAGAAAATATATGGTCAACTGTCTTACTATTCTTATCACAAAGGGTGCATTTGTTGTTGATGCTAGAGAAGAGTCAAAGGCATTAACATTTGTTAGGATCTTTTGACGCCTTAACAACCACAAGAAAATCTTGATGTGTTCGGTTTAACTCCCCAAAATGAACTCGCAATCTTGAGTTAATATCTCCAACATTTGGCCCGATTTTCATCTAATGTATGTGTGTCACACCGTGAAAACATTCTCTCCAAACCCAATGATCGCAGCATTCCAGTGGACCATCCAAAGAATCAATATCATCTAGGAGTTGCGAGAACTCGTTAAACCAGTATTCTGAAAAATCGGATGGAAAGCAGGCACCCTCGTATCATCCACGCAAAAATAAAAAATCATTGCAACTCTTAGTGGCTAAAGCAAAAAGTCATGGGAAGCAAGTCCCCAATGATGTATGACTTTACGAAAACAAGCACGACATAATAGTTGAGGAAGTCAACTAATTCACAGAATCGAGTATCTTCACAATGCTTAAACTGATTTTTTTATTATATTTACTATGAGAAAGTCAAATCTAGCAAACTCATATTAGTAATCTTCCTTGGTTTGAAGTCGATTTGGGGTCATAACCTACTTACCTCCTTAGCGAAGGGAGCTAAGCAGGATATTATCTGCATTCCAATATTCAGAAAATACCACCATAGTAAGCCATATTGCGATATATCGGTCATATATCGGTATCAACAGGAGACTGATATATCGCCGATATGGCCGATATTTGTCCTTGGAAGGTTATTTTCTTCACAAAATCGGTTTGATATTGACGATATGATGATACGATATATCGACGATATATCCTATCGACAGGATATCGATACAGATACCGATATTACCTACACTGAGTATCACGAGCTATATATAGGAACCTCCTTTTAGGAAAATTGTCCCTCATTCCCTTAGCAATCTGCCAGGATATTTTCATTGTAAATCGTATGTAGTCTAACATAGCCACTGATACTTTACCCCAAGGTCAAGGAGTCCAGGACTCTCTTTAGGCTTCATTTCAATTACCAATCCTTTTAAACTACAATAATTGATTTCCTTGATTATCATATCATTTATCCTCTTATATCCTATGTTTATCTATATCGATTGATTCAATTTATTTTCCATCATGATTTACTTTATCATTTTAAAGTTCAAACATCCCACTTTAAATTTTTACTTGATTATGTTGAATCTAAGAATGCTTAGGGCTTATTGGTCTTATACGAAACAACCTTCTAGTAATTCAAAGCTAGCTCATGCATTTTAGTTTATTGGATTGGGATCTTGAAGTTCATTAAAAACATGGATATTACAATATACCAAACTTAAAAAAAAATATTGAACTTTTTAGAAGAAACCCCTTTAAGATGACGATCTTAAGGAGACATAAACCTTTATCCGAAGGATAACAATCTCAAAGAGAATAAATATAAGGTCCAAGAAACTACCTCTTAAATAGTTTCGGCCCTTTCGGGCATCGCTCATACATCTGATCCTCTCGTTCTCATGTAGTCTATACAAGTGACTGGTTATGTCATAGGACCTCTTCCATAGAAATATGTTTGTTCCTTAGTCTTTTGATATTTCAATCCAATATCTTTATTGGATGCTATTTGAATGTCATATAAGAGTCCAAATCCAATCCTTCATGATGTGTAGTGGATTAAAAATGTATTTCCTCAAATTCCATACATTGTTGGAGCATGTAATATATAATTGGATATCTTCAAGATCCAATTACCCCCACTCCTTTTTACTTTTTAGTCACGCAGGTTTGTCTATAGGACTATATAAGGAGCCACATACCCCATGTACTCATTGAGAGAATACAATAGAAGATCTGGCCCTTTGAGGCCATCTCTCGTGGTTTCATTTCGCTCCCTCATGGATAGGGTTCCACGTAAAATTTGAGTGTTCCTATTTTTATGTTTATATTCTTGTTAATATATGTCTACATGGTATCAAAGCAAGTTAATTTTGGAAGAATCAATTTTCGAGTTTGATTTTTAGTTTGATTATTCTTTGTGTTCTTCGGAGTTATGAAGTGATCAAAATTCATGTTCAAGTTATGAATATCAAAGTTCAAAAAGTCGATATGCAATATTCGTTCGATCAGTGGATTTTGTGATTTCTATTATTTTGATAGAAAAATAATTTAAAATATAATAATAAAATCAAGCATTAGATATCTGTTAGAAAATAGGAACGTCAAAGCGTATAAGAGAAATAAAGAAATAAACATTGGGAACATCGGATTTTAACGCAGAACTCTACTCTTTAAGGAGCGGGAAGAAACTACGAGAGAATGCCTCAAAGGGTTGATGTATGCATTGCATTTTCTCACTGGATAGGGGATACATGGAGTGTATGGCTTCTTATATAGCCCTCACTGAGTCTCCGCATCCCACGGTTGGTAGATGTGGAACTAAAGACTTGGATGTGGTAAATGGATCATGGAGTGATCTATTTACCCATCTACAACTCAAGTGGCGCATAACTCAAATACTCTAACACTCCCACTCAAGCTGGAGCATGCAATGCTCAGCTTGGACAAACAGAAAAAAATCTCAACTCACAATACAAGACACTATTGACAATATCAATTCAACACGCACAACTGTCGGTTGTTGTCGAGCATGTGGCTTCTCAAGTCGTGCAAGTGAGGAGGAACACTAGGCTGGAGTGTAAGTTAAACTGGTGCGCTCTGAACTGTGCATGTCAAAACCACTGAAACTGAAAGAGTTTCCACATGGAGAACTCTGGCCCGTCACATGTAGAAGACCGGATCATGTGGATAATTGCTCCATCTCTGAAGTGTCGAACTGGAAAAGCCATGGAGACATCCTCATCAGAGTCCACGGTCGGTGAAGAATGGAGTTTGAAGAGTCTCCTCGTCGAAGAACTGGATCTCTCCCATCTGGCTCAGAGAATGGGATCTCTACTCTGTAGTCCCTATGAAACCACATGAAACCCCTAGCCCAAGTGGCATAAGGAATGGGATCTCTACTCTGGAGTCCCTATGGATCACATGAAAACCCTGACTGACAAAACAAGAATAATGGGGACCACAAACAATGTGATCGCAGACATGTGCGACTGAAATTGAAGACTCGAAACTATCTGATGACGAGTCTAAAAAACTGAACTCTCTCCGTAGAGTCTGCATAAGTAGCTATCCTGGAATATCTGAATCTGGAATCTAAAGAATCTGAATCTGGAACAAACCTGTGATTCTACACAATACTCCGACTTTCTCTCAGATTGGTCGGAAAACAACGACATCGACCAAGTTGGGAGGAGACAATAAAATGGGGAGAAAACATGAATAAGCTGACACTTTTTTTGCTTTTCTCAAAAATTATTTTTTCCTGCTATATCATTCTCTCCCTCTCTTTTTAATAGTTATCACCTCTTTTTTTCAACTAAATTGTTCACTTCCTTCTTTTAGCGGTTTTTCCTTCTCTCTCTCTTTTGAATTAAATTTTCTTCATCCGATTTTTTTTACAATCCACTTTTTTTAACATAAGGCCTGACACTGGGCCCAAATATCTCCCCCTTTCTCTTTTTTTATAAATCTAGGCTACTCTCATTTTCTTTTCATTTTTTTCTTTTGGCTCGGTTGAGCTCGTACAGCAGCAAAAAAATGACCCTTTTTATTTAAATGGCAATGGCCCACTTGGGCTTTTTATTTAGGGCTCCTTGGGAACCGTTTCACTACGTCAAAGCCACCGCCCCCCAGTTGGGGCTTGGAGATGATCGATCGGCCCCTGTTGGGGCTTGGAGGATTGCTGCCTCCGCAGGAGACCAAAGAGAGGGAGAATCGTATATCCTCGAGTAGGCGATTGGGGCGATGGAGGATTGCCCCCCTTTTTATGTTGGCGATGGGGTTGTGCCCTCGAGTTGGCGATGGGCCTGTAGAACTTCTTGAGATGTTGCGCCACCTCCCGCAGAGAGTAACGGCTTCGCGATGTGCACATGTCATGCGATGTGTGCGTCGCATGTGCGCCTGGATCGATCAGAGGGGATGTGTGATAGGGCCCCACCACCTGAAGTTGCACAAAGGGGGCAGTCTGGAGATGCCTTCTCTGCGCGACGGGGTTTGCGCAACGAGGCACTGCTTGAAGACGGAGCAACAAAGGGGAGCGTCGCCTCCTGGATGTGGAGTTACATCGTGAGATGCGGTGCGTTGGAGTTGGGTCTCTATCGCTTGTGCAACTAGGGCTACTACACAAGGAGCTACAGCGTGAGGGCTGCTCCTGGAGAGTATGCTACGATCTGTGGAGAGCATGGTGGCATGATAGGAATCGCATATGTATAAAGGCCGGAGCCGCTTGAGAACTGCCAGAGGAGGATGATCACGAGGGCGATGAGTCTTCACCTGGAAAGACTGCAGCGAACATGCAGATCTAGAGCCTCTATGTTGCTTGTTGATAGGGTTTCAGAACGAAACCCTAGAACTTTAACTACCACAAATACAATAATCCCCAAGTACAAAATATCAAAATCAAATCTCGAGCAAATATTTAAAATAACTCCAAGAGAATCGAACCCGCTCTGATACCATGTTAGAAAATAGGAATACAAAAGTGTATCAGAGAAATAAAGAAATAAACATTGGGAACATCGATTTTCACGTGGAACCCTACTCCCTAAGGTGTGGGATGAAACCATGGAAGAATGCCTCAAAGGGTTGATGTATGCATTGCACTTTCTCACTGGATACATGGTGTAACATTCGGATCCGAATAATCCTAATCCGACCGATTAAAAGTCCAAGTGATCATTTAATGTTCAATTTATATTAAAAATACTCAGATCGATCGATTGATCGCGAATAGAATTTTACTCGGTCGTAATCGACAAAAAGTCAATTGCATCATAAAGTGTACCACAGAGCCGCAACGCAAATTCGGAAACCGGAAAACAAACCAAGATCTCCATAAAATCTGACTCGACAAAATAAGACCAACGGAGTTGACCGTTCGTCAATCGGAAATCGTTTGATATTTTAAAATTACAAAATTTAACCCAAACCAAAATCGTATCTCGAAAATTTTAGGAGTTTATACCCGGTCAAAAGTATATGAATATTATACTCATTTTGATCATCATAGAGATGGTTGAAACAAAATATTATACACCTAAATCGGAGACTCGAGGTGCAAGTGCAATTAATTTTGTATGTCAAATATATATATAATTTAAACTTTTCTATTACAATAGACTGCCGGTAGAATTCCCGTAAAAAAATTTCTGACATCAGCTGCTGATATCAGCCAAATGATGCTTGGGCTACATTACCAACGAGGAAAGCTTCCTCCCCTCTTCCTTTTTGTTTCTTCTTATTTATTATACCCAAAAAAACCCTCTTGTTTCACAAGATTTCCACCAAATTCATTTCCCCAACATCTCCAACGAAGGGAGATCTCCTTCCCTTTCTTCAAGGGTAGTTGCAGTTCTTCAAGAGCTGCTGTCCAGCAACTTTAAGAACTGTTGCTCTACTCCTTAGCTTCAGGAAGTTGCCTTTTTGCATGCTATTGGTCTCCAAATTGAGATCTAAAATAAGGTACAATCCCTCTTTATCCTTTGTTGCCATCCATGTAAATTCACACGTTTGTAGATCTACATGTACCTTTAAAAATCCCACCTTACTACTACATATGTAAATTGTTTACATTGCTACCTATGTATACTGAAATTGTTCATTTCTATATTAGCTATGCCTTCTAATCTAAGTTTTACTCCCCGCCTCTTATGCTAGAAACTATACTGGTGTGGGTTTTTTCTCTGGAACGCTCTCAGGCAGTGTTGCTAATTTGACTGCAATCACTGGAATATAAAGTGTCATAATTGATGGTGGATAAATGATTGGCACAATGCAAGAAGACGAAGAACTAACCAATATTCAGTACTTACAATTTCAAAGACAGAAATTTCGGTAACAATTTCGTAGATATTCTAATTGATGCATGGTGATTTAGAGAGAAGCTATATGGCCAGTGATCACGTTGTATGTACGGTAATAACCTGGGATCAATTCTTTCGGCTTCTTATGGTAAATCGGGAATGTTAATTTGATTTATCAACAATTAGGATTATCTATATCTAGGATTTGCAAGCATTAGGTTCACGTATATCAGGTAAGATGTACATAAGTATTAAAAGAATACATTCTTATCCAAACTATGCAACCAGGTGAAATATGCTAGTAAGTAGTTGACTATAGTATAATATAAATTTCACATTAATATGCAAGTCCAGTATAGTTCAATCTAAAATTTATCATATTGATGCCACGAGATACTCTGCCATATTGGCAGTATTAAAGGAGAAAAATCCCATCATGAGATAAGCACAAATTTGAGGCAAAACTCTATTTCCATAAGTTGGGAGAGCAAGGTTCAAATAGCAAGGAAAGTAGATTTGAGTCCATACTCGGACTTTGTCAGATAAGAATTGGGAAACATTTCCTAAGATGGTTTCTTCGGGAAGGATGATCACTTGCCAGTTAACCCACAAACACTGATAGTAGGATAATCTTCCTCGCATTTGTAGTCCTTAAGCCAATACAGTATGAAATTGAATTTTTTTTACATGGTCGAAAATTTTTCTAACAGATCTTAGCAATTGCAGTCTAACAATTAATTGAACGATGGGGGTTTTTGTGTGTAAATTTTAGTAGGTGAGTTCTGACCATCGATATTTAATGTTCTTATCTTAAAAGGCTGTTTAAGTTTGATAGGGTGGGTTTAGTTAAAAAAAATTGATCGTATGCATGATACGGTTCACACAAGCAACAATCAAGGTTAGTTGATTGGTGGTAAGTGGACCGTGAAGTACTTCTCTATGTGATCAAATGAGGATATTTGAGGTTAAGATGAAGAAATTCTCGTGTATGGTTTCGATAGAGTCAACATTCTAGAGATCTTCAAGGTTGGTTACTGAGTTAGGGAATCCAGTTATTAAGCCAAGTTGTAGTTCGTATATAGTTGGAGTCCTAAGTGTTTTACAATACCAAGGATTTCATTATCAATAATAACCCGTGACACAAAGTTGATCATCTTTATGAAATCCTCCTTTATTAGATATACTCTTTTATCTACCGATCACTATCAGTAAGATCATAGATTAAGAGATCTAGATCTGTAAGATTAACCACGGAAAAAATTGAGAAAGAGATCGGTTGATAAGCAAGTGATGATGATCGTGAATGTCTTATAATGTAGAGTGTCACTCATGGTGACCTTTACATTTGATTGTGCGAGGTTGCGATGACCCTCAACTGGGCAGGAGATAGGAAGCCCAGTTAGGATAGCGGCGGCCAAGTGCGCGAGTCTAGGATCCCAGTCCTTTTCACGATTTTTACGCGAGCTCGCGGTGTTTTTACGCCTTGTTCAGATCCCGACATTTGACCAGTTCCGATGACCCTTTGTTTTATAATACCTAGGCCGGGGGTCCCTCGGTTTTAGTTTTTTGTACGAGCTCGATAGCTCATACCGGTCAGGTCGATTTTTAGAGTGACTTTTCCGAAGAGTCTCTCTCAACCGTCTCAATGGTGTAGTTTTGGAGTAGACTTATCCCTCTAATGGACTGCACTTCCACTTAGAGGGCGAGATGGAAGGATCTCTTAGAAGGCTTCCTCACCGCTTGAGTTTTGGTTACCGTTCCGTCAATAGGCTTGGCGATGGCTACATCTGAATCATCTATGGCTACATCTAAATCAGTTACAGTTGAATTTGGAGGAGTTACTATTGAACATAGAATGAAGCATAATTGAGTTTGGATAAAAGATAAGATCAATTATAATTGAGTTTGAATAAAAGATAAGATCAATTACAATTGAATTTGGCTAGCGTTGAGATCAATAACAATTGAGTTTGGTTAGAGTTAAGATCAGTTACAGTTGGGTTGATTACAGTTGAGATTGGTACGGAATCATCATTTATCATAATCTCCAATCATCAACAACTAATCGGATTTTAGAACTACTACTACGAGCGATAGATAAGTTAGTGGATGTATTGGGAACTTAGTTAGGATGCATTACACTCCATCGCGTGCCTATGAAGGCACCCCAACCCTAAGGCACTTTTCATGCCTTAGAGTCATAGCGTGAGGTCACACTCAAACCAAGACCACAAACTATCCACTAAACTTGATAAGATAGAATCAAAGATATCATAACACAACCTCATCATCTCATTATCACGATCCATAAACATGATCTCGATGACAAGAGAATAACATATACATGTGGTCATCAACTAATATACATACATATATATATATGAAAGGTTATGGGGAAATAGGTAATTATGGAGAATACATACATAACAATTTGAAAACCATTTACCTCGTAGGGAGTTTGTCAAATTTTAAATGTCATTGCCTTCTACTTGCTTTCTTTTGAACGCATTAAAATTCTTGTTATTATTTAAATATGTTGGAATGTACACAACATTCGTTGACTTCCTTTTATTCCTTACATGTTAGGCAGGCAAAAAGCATACGTCGCAGTAGTTGATAGATGAACCCGAGCCTTCGATGCTATATCAGACGGTACAATTGTTATACTTTTTGGTTAGGTTTTTGTAGTAGCCCTTTTCTTTCTCTTATGTATATTTTGGGAGACATGTTTACGCTATTAGTTTCTTTTGTTACACGCTGTGTGTGTATGGAAATTAAAGAAATACAAATTGGTGGCACTTCTTATTGTTATGTGGCTCTAACACTGTTTATTAATGTCAAATACAAAATGCAAAAACTTCCCTCAAATTCAGTTGAACTAATGCGATCATTTATGAAAATAATGTTGTAAATGTCGTGTAAATATGTACCCGGATCCGAGGGCATCACGGTTTGGTATCAGAGCCAGGGTACCTTGCTACACGCATTCGCAGTATTATGATTCTGATCGCATTAAATTCTCGAATAGTGATAGTCCTCCGACTTGTCACGAGTCCGAAGGGGAAATATGACATTCAATTTCAACAACCGCAGAAGTTACCAGGTGCATTTAAACATCGACTATTATTATTAATAACGGTGTTCTTATGCAAAACCATGATGTCCAGACCAGACCAAGAGATGACAGATCGTTTGGAGCGTATGCCCGCTCTCACCAACCTCCAATAGCAGCAAAATGCTATGAGAGGTCGGCAGAACTGGATATTAGTTCAACATACGGAGATCGCTGACAGGCAGACAGATATGGAGAAGAGGTTCGATGAGCTGTCAAATTTCACATACCATCCATCTCAAGATGGAACATGACAGGACCAGGCACAGTCAGTTGAGGTACAGCATCCTCACTTAGATGATCCACAGGAGGAGATGCCAACATATGCAGCTGATGATGGAGATTACGGTCAAGGTTTAAAAAAGCGTGAGGCGGTCTGAGGTGTTTTCTCTGAAATTGAGGCAAGGCGTGTCGCGTAAGCCTCAAGGCGTTCGAGGCGTAAGACTCAATTTTTGGAAAAAAAAAATAAATTAAAGCAAAATACATTGAAAAAGGTATACAACAATATTAAGCATTCCCAAAAACAAATTCAAGAATAACTTAAAATTAATAAAGATACAATCATAAGCGATGAAGGCATTGAAGTTCAAAAAAACTAATAATAAGCCGATATTACACGGAATATCGAGTTCCAACTCCAATTTCAATGATTATATATGAGTATTGAACTAAAGTATATACTTAATACTAAAGTACAATAGAAATCATAATTTTTAGTGTTCGAAGAAAATAATAATAATACGCCTTGAATCCCAACCATTTGTCTTGCCGGACGTAGTTGGAGAACCATCATATGCATCCCTTCCTGTCATATAATACCCCAACAAGACAGGGGGTTTAATTAACAGTTCTAATTCTACTTGGCTATTCACAATAAAATGTAATAATTATTCTCCTTCATGTTTTATTTTCAACCTTGCTTCTTCATATATGTGATAACTATTCTAACATATACAACATTAAATTGCAAACTTGAACTAATATAAAATATCTATTACAATTCAAACTCAAACTTATGTGCAATAGAACTAGTATGTGTAGATGTATGATAAATTGAACATGATTGATCTCTTCTCTGCTTTGACTGAGACTAAGACTTGAGAATTCGACTAGAACCTTTATTAAATACAAAGATGAAATATAAAGAAAAGGATCTCACTTTGATCTAAGTTATAAAAAAACACTACTGAGTTCTCTCGACAACTAGAATATATAATAGAGAATATAAAGTTATCTCTATTTTCATCCCCCTAAATATGTCCTTTTAATTCCTATATTTCCTTATTTAAAAAACAATATAAAACAACTCAACTAGATAGCTACCTTCCTCTTAGAGTCGTCAGGATCAGCTTTCACGCATTCCAGCCTACACTCGTACAACTCTGTCCGTCTACTAATCTTGCTTTTACGGGCCCCCTATAATGACGTCTTTCTCTTCCTAAGTCGAGAGGGAAACAGCTCAGATCGTACGCTAAGGTCCCTAAGCAATCACTTAGAGGAAAAGGAAGTGATCGAGCGATGACAACCAGGAGGTGGGCTTGTATACAAGATCATTGAGCTTCTTTTGTTTCAGGAGATCTTTTCTTTTTTGCATGGATCTATATATAGAAATACGCAACTATGCAAGGTTTAACATGAAAACATAAACACAAACATAAAAAAATGCTTAGGTAAAAATAGGGTCGAGTGCAATGCAAATAATTAAAATGTGAAAAAAGGCCTCCAACTCGAGACTCTCCTCCGCTTCGCCTCGAACGCCTCAAGCCAGGTCAAGGCGTACGTCCCAACCCATGGACCCAAGGCGTGTGCCTCGGGGGATTTTGGCGCACCTCGCCTCGAGGCTTACGCCTTTGCGCCTCGAGGTACCGCTTTTTAAAACAATGATTACGGCAGGGAGCCGGACCCTGCATTCTTTGTAGATGAGGACGCACACGATTACTCTGTTATCCACAGGCACCAGTCGATTTTCATATCCTATCAGCAGGCCAATGTACCTATGTTCGAGAGCATCAGGACATCAGACTAGGCTGAACAGTGGCTAAAGAGGGACATGAAGGTACTTCGGATGGTACGCACATCACTAGACTCATGGCTATCTTTCATGTTGTATTCATTGATAGATTTCGCAGATAGACGGTGGGAGGCAATAGTTTCTGAGTTGGGACGCAAGCCTACATGAGATGATTTCGAAATGAGATTCAAATCCCACTTCTTTTTCGGGAAGTGGATGGAGTCCCAACGCCGACTATTCGCAGAGCTTCGACAGGGTCATATGAGAATCTAGAGAAGTTCATTAGAGGGATGCGAGAGGTGTAGGAGAAGCTGACGGGACTGCGTATCACTTCTATCTCCGAGGCTACTGATGCAGTGGGAAGTTTGAAGACATACAAGAGAGACGTTTTGGGAGCTCGTCTGAAGCGGCACCAATGCCACGACGATCTTTTGGACCAATTCGGTGCCAATTTCAGCAGCAGAGGTCAGCTAGACGGTTTCGACATACAAGTTCGGCATTTTCAGTGGTGCTCGCTCATATCCATCGGCTACCTTAGGAGGAGCACTCACCGAACGTGGCATCGATTGAACTCGACCATCTGGGTCACAGAGAGCGGACAGATCCCCAGCATGACCGACTCAGATAGGGATACAAACGAATACGGGTATATCGGTATCCGATTCGTCACCATATCCGTTTTATACATATTTTGACATCCGTATCCATATCCGTTTTAAAATGGATACGGATGTGGATATCATTTTGATATCCGTAAACATCCGTATCCGTATTCGTATATCCGTTTTCGTATATAAATATAGTCATAAACTTATTTTTAACCATATATAATATAATTCTCTACCTCCTTTTACCATATTTATATAATTTTTATGATACAAACACATTTAGTAAATTAATATCATGTGTTTTATATCTAATTCTTATATATTTAAGTCGATTCTATAAAGTATTTCTAACATTACTCGTGTGCGATCAATATCCGTTTTATATCCGTATCCGTTTTTTAAGGATATGGTAAGATAGTTTTAATATCCGTCAATATCCGTATCCGCATCCGTATTCATATTAAAAAATGGATAAGGATATGGTGATACCTATATCCGTATCCGTATCCGATCGTTTGCATCCCTAGACTCAGAGCACATGCACGACTATCACACTTACCCCATCTGTGAAATGCTACTAGTGTAATTAGTGGGGACATTATCGATCTCAATATGCCCACATACTTCTGGAGAGCCTCGACCACAGCCACGACCGTCACAGCCGCAACCACAGTGTACTGGGAGTTTCTGTGACAGGAATTCCAACTTTAGGAGACAGCCGATACAAACACGAAGCATTGCAGGTTCGAGTATAGTGCCAACTAGACAGGGACAGTTATACGCAGTGATCGAGGAGCAAGCACGATCAACATCTACACTGGTGAAATGTATGATCTCAATTTTGGGCTGACACTTTCCATGTTTTATTTCATTCTGGAGTGATACATTCTTTCATTGCATCGAGATTACTAGCTTCATTAGGTAGAGTCGCAGAGATTCTATATCCTCCATACCACGTCCATGGGGCAGGTGGCTAGCAATTCATCATTTCCCTAATAGTTAGAGGCATACTAGTACTGATTGGGAATCACGAGATGATCGCAGATTGTCTGTTACTACAACTTGAAGAGTTTGACTTGATTTTAGGCATAGATTGGTTATCAGCTCATCAAGCTCTTGTTGATTACTTTAGAAAGATAGTTGTCTTCAAGATTCCAGACTTACCTGAGTTCACCTTTGAGGGTACATTACATGGCCCCAAAATGGAGTACATTTCAGTGTTGAGAGCTCAGAGACTTGTTGACCAGGGATGTGATTCATATTTAGCATTTGATCGGGAGATATCTAATCATGAGCCGATGACACATGACATCAAAGTAGTATCAGACTACCCAGATGTATTCCTGATGAGTTACCAAGATTACCTCCTAAGAGAGAGAGAGAGAGAAACTGAGTTCGAGATTACATTACTACCAGATACACAGTCGATCTCAATGGCTCCTTACCGCATGGCACCAGCCAAGTTGAGAGAGTTGAAGGTGCGGTTGCAGAAATTACTTGACTTGGGATTTGTGAGACCGAGCACTTCATGATGCAGCGTAGACCCAACGGATAGGGCCGAATTTTTAGTTAATTTTAATGGTCAATTTTATTTACGTTTATTTAGATTATCGTAGCTCTAATTAAATAATTGAGATCGCACGTGATCTCCAACAATTATTCGTAGATTTATTTTTAAATTTGGTCGGTTAATTGGTTAGAGACGGTTTAGGAGAATTGGTTGTCTATTTAAATTATTTCTATTTTTGAAATGTCATCCCTCCTATATAAAGGGATGAGGGTCCGATGTTTTTAATCAGTCAAGTATTAATGAAAAATTGAGATTTTATCTCCCTCTCTATTTTCTCTCCCCTCTTAACGTGGTCTTCACGGTTCTTCTTCTTCAACCCCTCGTTCCCGACGAGTTTTCTTCTTCTCAGCCTCTCATTTTCTCCGCCGAAATTCCACCGCCCAAATTATTTTATTTATCGTCGACGCGCCGAATCGTGTTTGCATCATTTGGTATCAGAGCATGGCATCTAGGTCGTCCTCACGATCTAACGATCCGTCCAGGCGCTCGCACCGGCATGCATCAAGGAATCATCGTTCATTCGAACAAACACGACGAGACATCTTTGCCATCGACGCCTACAACAAGGAGACGGAGTGCATGCTACGTGATTTGCAAACCAACTTCCATCCCATGTTTCGAGATCTAATGGCTGACTTTGAGGCCTTCCGCGACACCCAATCAAAGCCTCCAATCGTCGAAGCCGCGAGTTTTAACGAAGAAAGCCTCGCCGTGGAAGACGATTCACCCGCTGTCCATAAGAGTTCAGATCAGTCGTCTTCACCGAAAGCGCCCCCGATGTCCGCCCCAGGCCCACTCCAGCCCAACAGCGGCCAGTCTTGGGGCCCCGTTGCCCTCCACCACCGACCCCTCCGGCACCGCAGCACGTGGCCGCCCCCCTGCGGCGCCTCCAGCCGCCGCTTCACCTTCGGATCCGCGAGCCGCCAGCCAACAGCAGCCCCTCCACGCGGCTGCGCCTTCCCGGTGTCCTCACGACAGCCCCCCCAGCCCTCCCGCATGAGCCTCCTTCTCGCCCCCTCCTCCTACAGCTCTTCCACACCATCGCCGCCTCTCCCCCTCGCCGACCCACCTCCCCGCCAGCCGCTCGCCACCCTCCTCTCGGCCTCGCCATCCCCTCGTTCCCCAGCTGGCGCCGCCCCAACTCCACCGCACGCCCCCCCCCCAGCCCCGCCGAACCCGATCACGCCCTCCAGTGGCTGCGCCCTCCCGCGCGAAACCCTTGCGACCCCCGCCTCCCTCCCTCCTCACCTGCATACCAACCGCGCAACCCTCACGATTCCGTCGAACCCCAGACGTGCCCCCCCAACACTCCGCGCCCCTTCCCCGCGTAAGCTTCGCAAACCCTGCCTCCCTGCGACACCCCCACCACCACGCTCACCTTCCCTCGCCCCCCATCTGCGCCGCCGGTACTCTCGGAGCCGCCATGCCCTTCTTCCCAGCCGGCGGAAGATCCTGTGCCGCCTCCCCGCGCATAAGACGAAGCCCCAAACCCTAACTAAGGGTCCGAAGATTACGGAATGTCCATCCCACGAATCGTGGGGTTGGAGAATTAGTGGGATAATTTGCAAAATAAAATTTCCTAAACCTCCTATTTGCAGAAAGGCCAAAAGGAATAAGAATGAAGGGGTGCGAAAATTACGCCCAAGCCCCTGTCTGCGAAAATATTTAAAGAAAAAGGTTGCAAATCAGAAATCTGGGGACGCTCCTTATCCAAATAGGACTAGAGCCTTGGGCTTCCCCTATATAAGGACCTCATGGCTTCATTCCTTGGACACGTCTCCTCTTCTCCTCTCCTTGCGCCATTGCTTCACTATGGATTCTCCGAGGGCCATATTATTCATGCTTCATCAATTTTTCAATCATCACAATGAGGAGGCAAAATTCCAGAAGACGCTGTCGTTTGCGCCACACATGTTCTTACATGTTCTTCCACAACGAAAGTCACGTCACCCCCGCCCGCATATGGAGTCCATCATTCGCCCCACACCAGTTCTTCCAGAAGATGGTGGAGCACGCAGATTCGACCTCCAAGCCGGCCGATCAAGCAATTCGTCGGGAGACGAATTTTTAAAAGCGTAGGAGAGTTGATACAGCGTAGACCCAACGGATAGGGCCGAATTTTTAGTTAATTTTAATGGTCAATTTTATTTACATTTATTTAGATTATCGTATCTCTAATTAAATAATTGAGATCGCCTGTGATCTCCAACAATTATTCGTAGATTTGTTTTTAAATTTGGTCGGTTAATTGGTTAGAGACGGTTTAGGATAATTGGTTGTCTATTTAAATTATTTCTATTTTTGTAATGTCATCCCTCCTATATAAAGGGATGGGGGTCCGATGTTTTTAATCAGTCAAGTATTAATGAAAAATTGAGATTTTATCTCCCTCTATTTTCTCTCCCATCTTAACGTGGTCTTCACGGTTCTTCTTTAACCCCTCGTTCCCGACGAGTTTTCTTCTTCTCAACCTCTCCTTTTCTCCACCGAAATTCCACCGCCCAAATTATTTTATTTATCGTCGACACGCCGAATCGTGTTTGCATCACTTCACCTTGGGGTGCTCCAGTTCTTTTTGTCAGGAATCAGGATGGATCAACGAGATTATGCATTATCGACAGCTGAATAAGAGAACGGTGAAGAATCGTTATCCTTTGCCACGCATCGATGTTTTATTTGATCAGCTTCAGGGATCTTCGGTGTTTTTGAAGATCGGCCTTCGATATGGATCCCATCAAATTGAGAGTCTGATATTCCGAAGATAGCTTTCAAGACTCAGTATGGACAATATGAGTTTGTGGTAATGCCGTTTGGGCTCACCAATGCCCCAGCAGCATTTATGGATATGATGAACAGGAAATTCCATCCATACTTGGACAAGTTTGTGGTGGTGTTCACTGATGATGTGTTGATATATTCAAAGAATTAATGAGATCACGAGAATGATCTGAAGATTGTTCTGGACACATAGCGAGAGCACAAGTTATATGTCAAGCTAAGTAAATGCAAGTTCTGCTTATCGCATGTCTCATTTCTTGGGCACGCCATTTCCGGAGCAGGTATCGCAATAGATCCTGCGAAGATTGAGGCAGTCATGTCTTGGGAACAGCCTAAGACTGTTACTCAGATTCGGAGCTTCCTTGGATTAACGGGCTATTACAGAAGCTTTGTCAGCGGCTTTTCACGCATTGTTCTTCCCTTGACACGATTGACGCAAAAGAGAGTTCCTTTCATCTGGATTGATTCATGCGAGCGAACCTTCAGGACACTGAAGGAAAGATTGACGACAACACACATTCTTGCACTTCCACCAAGCACCCAAGATTATGCAGTATACACAGATGTTTCATTAGAAGGTTTAGGAGCGGTACTGATGCAGCAGGTTCACATATTGTTTACGCATCACGTCAGTTGAGGCCGCATGAGCGGAATTACCCTACTCATGACTTGGAGTCGGCACCAGTTGTCTTCGCTTTGAATATTTGGCGTCACTATCTTTATGGGGTGAATTTCGATATTTTCACAGATCACAAGAGTCTGAAGTACATCTTTGATCAGAAGGAGCTGAACATGAGACAAGCAGGTGGCTTGAGCTACTGAAGGATTACGACTGCACGGTCTCTTATCATCTCGGTAGGGAAACGTGGTGGCAGATGCGCTTAGCAAGAGAACACATGCTGAAGGTACAACAAACAGGCAATACATGTGGGATATGCTCGCAACTATGACGGATTGGCACCCTCATGAGAGTGCATCCATATCTACTATTGTGCCTCCACGATTCAGCAGTCTTTGGTACTGCATAGTAGAGGGACAGAGGGCAGGTCCTTGGATTCGAGACAAATACATACGCACCGCCAAGGACGAGATTGATGATTTTGTTGTTGAAGAATCTATTTTGTGGAAAGCTAGTCAGGTCGTTGTGCCAAATGATGAGCAGTTGCGCAGAGATATACTTGATAAGGCACGCAGTTCACGATTGTCTATTAATCCTAACAGCACAAAGATGTATCGTGATCTGCGTCGATATTTCTGGTCGGACGAATGAAGCGTGATGTGGCACAGCATGGAGCAGATGCATGACATGTCAGATGGTCAAGGTGAAGCACAGGCGACCACCAGAGCTATTGCAATCTCTCCCCATTCCTGAGTGAAATTGGGAAAATATCTCTACGGATTTGATCACAGGGTTGCTGAAGACACCATGTTGCCATGATGCTATTTAGGTTGTTGTTGACAGGTTGACCAAGTCAGCCCATTTCATACCTGTTAGCATGATCTATACTCCATCCAGATTAACCAAGCTATATGTGCAGAACATTATCATGCTACACGATATACCACGCGAGGTGGTATCTGACAGAGACTTAAGGTTTACATTGTACTATTAGCATTAATTCATCTATCATTCCAGTATCGGCATGGCACCGTTCGAAGCCATATACGGGTGGAGATGCCTCGCACCTCTCAGTTGGCAAGAGGTAGGTGATCATGCTCGCTACTCCATAGATCTCTTGGAGGAGACTACAAGGGTTGTTGATCTAGTGAGGCTTTTGACGGCATAAAGCTGCCAAAAGAGCTATGCAGATCGTAGGAGAAGAGATGTGGAATTTCAGGTAATTCAATCATCTCTCTTAATTTATTCAATTATGAAATATCCATATTCAACTTAATCTTTTCATACTAATTGAATTCATTTGAAAACAGGTAGGAGATTGGGTATTTTTACGAGTATCTCCCATGAAAGGAATACAAAGGTTCGATGTTTATGGCAAGTCGGTGCCACGATATATAGGATCATTCGAGATTCTTGCTAGAGTAGGAAAGGTGACCTACCGAGTAGCCTTTCATGATGTCTTCCACATATCCAACTTGAGGAAGTATGTACACGGCCCTCGGCACGTCATCAGCTACGAAAATCTTGACGTGGAGCCAGACTTGACAAATGAGGAGAGACTAATGCAGATAATAGATAGTGCAATGAATAAGCTCCGCAGCAAAGATATTCCCTTGGTCAAGGTGTTGGGGCACCGACATGGAGACAAAGAGGTGACATGGGAGACTGAAACTGATATGTGGGCCTGATACCCACGGCTTTTCTCAGGTGATCATCGAAACAAGCCTTTGTTATTATATATATTAAAAGAATATGGCTTGTTTTCCTTTTGAGATTTTTATGGGTTCAAAACCCTTTGAAGTTTTTGTAGTCATATGAAATCCAAACAAGACTCCTAGGAACCTAGACTTGAGTCTCAAGGACGAGACTCCATTTGAGGTTTTTATATTTGTAACATCCGGATCTGAATAATCCTAATCTAACTGATTAAGAGTCTGAGTGATCATTTAATGTTCAATTTAATGTTCTCTCCTTCCAGCATGCGAGTTTACTTTCCTACCTGTCAAGAACCACCTTCCAACCTGTTTAACGAAGACACCCAGCAACGAGCGGGAGCCCCATGTAGGTGATGAGAAGATTCCTGCAAGGGCACCTCAGTGAGACTTCGATCTTATGTATCTCTTCCGGGATGAATCCGAACGGAACAAACGTGGACTTCTCACCATTAAGATTAAGGCTAGAGATTAAAATGTAAACAGCCTTCTCCCACTGTAAGTAGGGTCAGCTACATGGATTCTTGCTCAAATCCATGTTGAAAGATTGGACTATTTTTTCTATCCCCCACCAATGAAGATCATTGTGTCATCAGCATATTGGAGGATCAGTATAGATATATCCTCCTTTAGATATCCATTACGCAATCCTTCATTCGTAGCCAACCTCATCATCACAACCAGAGCATATGTCGCAATCACAAACAAGAGGATTTCCAATGGACATCCCTGCCTTACCCCGCGTTGCGACTGGAAATATCCACCTTTCGGACAACCATTTACCAAAACTGCATAAGAAATCATAGTAATGCACCTCTTCATCCATGCCACCCACATTGTTGGGAAGCCCCGCTTCCCTAACGATGACCAGAAAAATCGACAATCCATGCAATACTAAGCTTTAGAGAAATTAGCCTTCCACAATATCCCTTTACCTTGAGGCTCCTTCCAATCATGAACCATCTCGAAGGCCAGCACCCAGTCATCGGTCATGTCTCCTTAGGACAAAAGCATATTGTTACAAAGAAATGATATCATTAAGTACCCCTAGCAATCTGTTGGCAAACAATTTGGCAATGATAAGGTAAATCCCATAGGAAAGTGTTATGGGTATGATGTCCTCCGCTCTGGTTGAAACCTCTCGCTTCGATAGCAGAAAAAATAGCACTTTATTCGGATGCCCAAAACCATGATTACCAATTCTGAACTCCTGCAAAACTTCAACAATATCTTCCTTGACTAACTCCCGGACTTCCCTGAAAAATACAACGAGAAACCATCAATGTCTTCCTTGACTAACTCCCAGACTTTGCTGAAAAATATAATGAAAAACCATCTGGAGCTAGTGCCCCATCCGTAGGGATGAAAATGGATATGGATATATATCTGAATATCCATTTATCATATCCGAAAAAATACTAAATATGGATATCAGTATTCGAAAATGGATCGGATATGGATATTATTTGTAAAAAATTCCTGAATATGGATATGATAATAGAAAAAATATTCAGATCCGAATATCCGAATACAAATAATATATACATATACACACATATAAAATATTGTGTTTAGTAAACAAATAAGCTAAACACAACTCCATGCATCCCATCGAATCTCCGACAATCATTGTGCCTATTAGTCTTGACAACTTCATAGGAGTCATAATAGGAGAAGCCTCGAGTAGGCTTCAACTCCTTGACGGCTATATAGAGAGAGCAACCCTTCCTCACCTATAACTTTTATTGATTGGCTAAATACTATTTTTATAGTGTGTTTATTTTAATGGTATCTCTTTTAAATTACTTCACACTTGGTATTCATTCGATTCATACTTTCTCTTTATTCAATCCGGATTCGTATTCGAATAATATTCGATCCGAATTTGTATCTGATTATGTTACGATAAGGTTCCCTTGTGAAGCCCGCTCCTTGACGGATCGGGATACCCGTTTACATATCACCCGTAGTATTATGTTTGCTAAAGATTGCATTAGAGTGCTGAAAATCAGGGGAATTTTTTTTTTTGAATGACATTCATAAATTAATTGATAATAAGCCACAGAACTACACTATGTCACAATTATATTGCATAAATTCCATAGCAGTTGGCATGTAACAATAGAAATTGTATTATGTACATGCATCCCAATTATAGAAGAAGAGAAATAAAAAGCATATAATATTTTGAATAAACTATAGCATGCGTACCTGATAATTGTAACTGCAGAAGCTGATGTTCAATTCTCCCAATACAACGGTGCAGGTATTTTGCCTGCAATCCATGGAATAGGGAGAAAAGAACATCAACAAACGTTGAGTACATCTAATTTATTAAAATTAACAGGAATTTAATGGTTCCAAAAGAAAGCAAGTAATTTGGCCTTGACAATTAAAATTTAAAGCTACTTGCAATGAAACATGCTTTCAAGTTGTTTGGTATGTAAAACTCCATTCTACTCATCCTACACTAATTACCCACATTAATCATTGATATACAAATATCATATGATCCATATTTAAGTCATTGCCTTTTCTATTTGAGAATGTGAATGATGAGACTCTGATATGATCCTTATCTCTATTAAATACTTATAATGATGATTTATAATCTTGTGGATTGATCATAGTAAGGGTATATGATGGATCCGGGGTTTTGATTCTTTTCTTGTTGATTTTCTCAAGCTTAGTGGATAGTCTGTGGTCTTGGTCTGGGTAAGACCTCACACTATGACTCTAAGGTAGTAAGGAAGCCTTAGGGTTGGGGTGCCTCCGTAGGCATGCGGTGGAGTAAAATGCATCCTAACTAAGTTCCCAACACGTCCACTAGCTATTTCAACCAACTGTGGTAGTAGCTTGTAGTCTGATAAGGATTATTTTCATGATATGGTCTTTTCTTTTTGTCAGGAATTATTGGCAGAAAAGTAACTAGTTCAACGGAAACCAACTCAACTGTAACCAAGTTTCTATGTAACCAATTCAACTGTAATTCGACTTTAGCCAAGCTTAATTGTAATTCAATCCAATCTCATTTGTAACTTTTCCAAATTCAATTGTAACTGATTCAGATGTAGCCATAGAGGATTCAGATGTATACACGGATGATTCGGATGTAGCATCGCCAAGTCTGCTGGCGAAAAATAAACAAAACTCAAGCGGTGAGGAAGCCTACAAAAGGCTCTTCCGTCTCGCCCTCTAATTGGAAGGCGGTCCAATAGAGGGATAGGTCTACTCCAAAACTACGCCACTGAGACGGGTGAGAGAGACTCTCTAGAAAAGTCGCTCTAAAAGAAAAACCGGCCCGACCAGCACGGGCTAACGAGCTCGAAAAACTAAAACCAAGGGTCCTCCTGCCTAGGCACCCTAAAGAACAAGGGTCAGCGGAACTGGTCTTTAAAAGAAACTTGTGGATCCCAGAGAGGCGTAAAAACTGCGAGCGCTCGCGGAAAAAAACCGAGAAAAGACTGAGATCCGAGACCCGCGCACAAAGCGGCCGCTGCCCTAACTGGGCTTCCTATCTCCCGCCCAGCTGAGGGTCACCGCGCCCTCTCACAGTCAGGTGTAAAGGTCACCATGACTGGCACTCGTAATTATCAGTCACTACTGACTCACCAATGCTAACTTGATTCATCATCCTTTCTTAATCTCTGTTGTCGTTGATTGTACCGATATAGGTCCTTTGTCCATAATTCGGATAATAGTGATCTACTGTCAATAGAATATGTCTAAAGGATTAGTTTATGAATATGATCGATCTTTGTGATCATAGTCTGTTATTTCAAAAATTTGGGATCATCATATATTCATTGGATCTGGATCTAAATTTGGTTCAATGTAGAAATTCTTCTTTTCATATTTAATTCATAATTTAGTGGTATGATTATTGATCTAAATCTTATAGGTCACTTGTATGAAATACCTCAATATCAATGCTTCACAATTCATTTATTGATCATAAGATCATATTAGAGTAAGTGATCTAGATCTAGGTTATGTTATTTTATTCATATCATCTGTAGGATGTGGTAATTGATTTTCATTAAGATATAAGTGATTGATAATAATTTTCATGTCATGATTTTTTTTTCAAGTCATGCAGGGATACATTTATACCAGGAGTCACTATGTAATCTATAGGATTATCACATAAGTAATATATAGGATTATCACATATATAACTACAATCTAGTCATATATGAGACCTAGAGAACTACATATCTCAACTTAATTATTATGCGACAAGACGAGCCGGACATGCACTAGAAACAATTCTTCACAAAAATATGGAACAAAATATGTTGAAATAGAAAATATTTATCCACAATTTACAAAGATTTATATTTCACCTAGATATCACTTATGTTGAGTAAGATTCTAGGAATCAAAAGCATAGAGATGTCAATATCAGCGAGATGGTGAAATCATATTCCCGTCAATTATTGACGATATTTAATTCCATGGATCCATGTAGCCTCTATAGCACGAATAGATGTTCTCTGTCATTTCTATAAGAAACCCTGTCAATTTTATGTATTCACATCCACTACCTTTTGCCAAAAAAAAACTATTGCAATAAACTATCTTATGCAATTCTGTCCATTACTTACTGTAAGATAATGACTTTTTCTTGTGTGCGATTTAATGATCTATATAAAAATGAGTACCAGCCCTATGCTGAACTAATATTTTAAACAAAAAAAAATATCATTGGTTAAAATAGTAACCAGGTTGCCCTTCTGGAATCATACTAGCACACATACCAGCACACAGTACGTAGCTCAAATTTGACTTCCATCAAACATGGAAACCCCATTATTTTAAAAGCTAAAAAAATAAATGTTATGTCTTGCTTGTAGACCTCCATGTCGATATAAAATACTCATTTAATTATGTTTCAAATCTGAATACGGTAAGTTGTGCAATATATAATTATGGTTCAATTGCTTTTTTCTTTCAACAGAAAACTATACTCAGATATATGTTGAAATGAAATTTCTAGATATTAACGGTGAAAACCAGTTACAGAACGACACAAAATAAGAGTAATTAGTCCAAGATTTTTTTTAATTACCAGATGACATTTAAATATGATCGTTACTGTGGTTTTTACACATTACTCATGACTGCATGGCATTTTTTTTTCCAGAGATACTCATAAAATATTTCTTCACTATCCAGACACTATCTAGACTTAGTATGGTTATGCAAAGACCTAACCACGTCTCATGCAAAATATGCATGTGATTAAAAATATATTCAGATTTTGTAATTAAGACGTTTAGATATCTGTATCTAAACCACAAAAATTATACAAGGAGAGCAGCAAAAGAAGGCTTTATTTTGTTGTGTAAGAGCATGGATGGCAGCAAAAGGAGGTAAAGATTGTACCTCTTTTGGGTTTGATCTTGCATGCAACTGCAGTTCCTGAAAGATCAGTAGCAGCAAGAGCAAATGGGACAGCAGGTGGCTGCTTTGGAGCAGCTGCTACAGGGCTACCTGCAGTTCTTGGAGGAACAGGAGCAGCACTTGTGCTGCAACAGGAGATAGCAGCCAGGTTGCTGTCGATTGGAGCAGCTCCAGCTACTAGAAGTGGCCGAAAATTTCTCCTACGGCTGGGTTTATTGGAGAGGAATTGGGAGCCACACCGGTGGATTTATGATTGGGAATTTTGGGGATTTCGTAAGGAGAGTGTGGGTTTATATAGACTAAGAGAAGGGCCTAAGTTTTGACATGTGGTTGGTTTTGGCCACATGGAAAGCAATCTGACAGCCAACAGCTGTTGCTGTGCAGCTGTGCTGTTTTTTTTTTAACTTTATCTCTCTCCTTTCTTAATTTCAAAAAAATCGAAGTCACCCGCATTCGCACCTCGAGTGTCGGATTTCGAGAAACAACAGCTCGTTTTGACCGTCTCTGAATGACGATCAAAATGACTATAATATTTGTACACTTCGGATTGAAGATGAATCTCCGAAATTTCCGAGATACGGTTTTGGTTTATGGCTAAATTTTATGGTTTTAAAATATCAAACGACCTCCGATCGACGAGCGGTCGATTCCGTTGATCTTATTTCATCGCATCGGACATTTAGGTGGTTTCAATTTATTTCGCGGTTTCTGAATTTGCGTCGCGGCTTTTTCGGACACGCATTACAATGTGATCGATTTTTGGTCGATTTTGTCCGAACGACTTTTGATTCACGATCAATTGATCGATTTATATTATTTACACTGATCAATAACTTTATTGAGTTATACGGACCCTAATCGGGTCGAGTTCGGGTTTGTGTGGATTCGGATGTTACAATTATAAAAACCTCAAAGGGAGTCTCGTCCTCGAGACTCGAGTCAAGGTTATTCAGTGTCTTGTTTGGATTTCATATGGCCATAAAAACCTCAAAGGGTTTTGAACCCATAAAAACCTCAAAGAGAAAACAAGCCATATATTCACATATATATAATTACAAAAGCTTGTTTTGCTTATTACACTTAGAAAAGCTGTGGATATCTCGCTCGCATGTTGGCTTCGGTCTCCCGTGTCGCTTCTTTGACGCCGTGTCGGTGCCACAATACCTTGACCAATGGAATCTCTTTGCTGCGAATCTTCTTCACAGCACTATCCAGTATCTGTACCGGCTTCTCCTCGTATGTCAAATCTGGCTCCACGTCAAGATTCTCGTAACTGATGACGTGTCGAGTGTCATGGACATATTTCCTCAAGTTGGATATATGAAAGACATCATGTATGCCTGATGAGTCTGGAGGATCGGTTACTCGATAGGTTGTCTTACTCATACAAGTAATAATTTCAAATAGTCAAACATAAACTTGCCATGAACACCAAATCTTTGTATTTCTCTTCATGGGAGATATACGTAGAAACAACCTATCTCCTTCCTTAAACTCCAAAACTCTTCTCCGACTATCTGCAAAACTATTCTAGCAGCTCTGTATCGTCAGAAACATTCACCTTACAAGATCAACAATCCTCACAGACTCTTCCAAGAGATCTACAGAGTAAAGAGTGTGTTCACCTATCTCATGCTATCTGAGAGTTGCGAGGCATTTCTGTCAATATAGGACTTCAAATGGTGCCATAATAATATTGAAATGATGGTTGTTGTTGTACGGGAATTCTACCAATCAACAGGTGGTCCTTCCAGGATCCTTTTCACCCAAGGGTACGTGGATGAATTAATTCCTCGTATCTGAATAATGTGTTTGTTCTGTCTGACGGTTTATGGATGGAATACAGAACGCACCTTCAGCTCTGTTTGTAGTGTTGACATGAACTGGTGTCAATAGTAATATGTAAACCTCGATCATCTGTCAAACATTACCTCACGTGGTATACCATGAATCCTTATAATGGTATGCACATGCAATCTAGCCAACCTAAATGGAGTGTACATCATGTTGACATGTATAAATGGGTTGACTTGGTCAATTTGTCAACGACCCAAAAGCATTGTGGTCACCATGGTGTCCTTGGTAGTCTAGTAACAAATTTCATTAAAGTACTCTCCCACTTTTACTTGGGAATGGGGAGGGTCTGTAATAACCTTGGTGGTCTCCTATGCTAAGCCATGACCATCTGACTAGTAATGCATCGGCTAACATGATGTGTCGCACCGCTATTCTTCCAGACCTGCCAGAATGTTGGCATAGATACAATACATCTTCGTACTGCTAGGAGTAATAGTGAGTTGTGAACTGTGTGTCTCATCAAGAATCTCTACGCAATTGCTCATTGTGGGACACAACGATGTAGCCATCCTTTCGTAGAGTAGACTTAGTCTCCACAAAATTATCATTTTTGTCCTTGTTGGCACGCATGTATTTGTCTTAAATTCAAGGATATGTCCTATGGCCTACTATGCAATCTCAAGGATTACCGAATTGCGGAGGTGTGACAGTAGATATGGATACACTCTTATGGGGATGTCAATTAGTCTTAGATGTGAGTGTATTCCACATGTGTAGCTAGTTTGTCGTATATGCATGAGTTTTCCTACTCAGCACATCTGCCACCATGTTTTCCTCACTGAGATGGTAAGAGATCATGTAGTTAATCATTTAATAGCTCAAGCCAACTGTGGTATCTCATGTTCAGCTTCTAAACTTTGACTTGAAGCATCTGTATATACTGAAATTCTTCAATAATTAAGGGAAGTGTAAAGATAGGCACAATCACCGATCATTCCTTAATGTCCCGCAGGTTTATTTACATGACTCATTTTAAATGAAAGGATCACTCTTCTGTGTCAATTGTATTAGGAAAAGAATGACTCGGGAAAAACTAATGACGAAGCATCTGTAATAGGCCACTAGTCCAAGGAACTCCGAATTTGAGTAACTATCTTGGGTCGCTCCCAAGACATGATTGTTGCAATCTTCGTAAGGTCAACTGCGATATATGTTCCAAAAATGACATGTTCAAGGAATGAGACCTGGAATAACTAGAACTCACACTTGCTTAGCTTGACATGTAACTTGTGCTCTTGAAGTATGTCCATGACTGTCTTTAGATCATTGATGTGATCCTTATTTATTTCGGGAATATGCCAATACATCGTCAATGTATACAATTACAAACTCGTCCAAGTATGGACGGAATCATGTTTATCATATTCACAAAAAGTTGTAGGGCATTTGTGAGCCCAAACGACATTACGATAAACTCATAATGTCCATCGACTCTTGAAGGTTATCTTCAAAATATCTGACTCTTTAATCCTCACTTGATGGTAACCATGTCGAATGTCGATCTTCGTGGATACAAAAGATCCATGTAACTGATCGAATAAGTCATCTATGTGTGGCATCGTATAATGGTTGTCCACCTTTTTCTTGTTCATCTGAATGTAATCTATGTACGATCTCATCGATCCATCATTCTTTCTGATAAAATGAACTGGAGCATTTCAAGGTGGAGTGTTCAGCCTTACGAAACCTACGTTAAGTAACTCTTGCGATTCCATCTTCAGTTTTCTCAAGTCGACTGATGCCATGTGATAAGGAGCTATCATGATCTAGTCGTAATGTGATCTCAATCTCTCTCTCTCTCAGGCATTACCTGACAAATCATTAGAAACACATCAGGATAACCTGATACTACACTAATGTCTTGAGTCATCGGCTCTCCATCAGATGTCTCTCGAACAATTGTTAGATATGAATCATATCCCTGATCAATAAATCTCTGAGCTCTCAATACTGAGATGTACCCTTTTAGGTAAATTCGGGTATGTCCGGAATCTTGAAGATAACCGTCTTCTTGAAGTAATTAACTATGCATAAAGAGCTGGTAGCTAATCCACACCCATAATCAGGTCACGCTTGACAAGTTGTAGTAGTAGATAGTTGATGATCATCTCATGACCATCAATCAATATTGGTAACCTTCTGACGCTCAGCCTTGTAATAAACAATTTGTCATCCGACCTATGAATGTAACAGGGATGGTCTAGGGCATATGCAACTCTATCTACCGAAGCTAGAAACTCGAAGTTCGTCCATCGCTTCAGACTCAATTAATACATAGAAAGGCTGGTTCAAGACGCCATGGTTCTATATAAGAACTAATACATTGATAGTTGATGTTCGCAGATAGTTCTATTATGCTTTTTTTTCTTGGGATGCAATATGGAAATTAGTTGCAATTCGGTGACATCTGTGGTTACTGAATTTGAATGTCATATTCCCCTTTCGAACTCGCGACAAGTCAGAGGACTGTCGTAATCCGAGAATTCAATGTGATCAGAACTATAATACTACGAATGTATGTAGCGGGGTACCACTGCTCTGATACCAAACTGTGAAGCCCGCTCCTTGACGGATCGGGATACCCGTTTACATATCACCCGTAGTATTATGTTTGCTAAAGATTGCATTAGAGTGCTGAAAATCAGGGGAATTTTTTTTTTTGAATGACATTCATAAATTAATTGATAATAAGCCACAGAACTACACTATGTCACAATTATATTGCATAAATTCCATAGCAGTTGGCATGTAACAATAGAAATTGTATTATGTACATGCATCCCAATTATAGAAGAAGAGAAATAAAAAGCATATAATATTTTGAATAAACTATAGCATGCGTACCTGATAATTGTAACTGCAGAAGCTGATGTTCAATTCTCCCAATACAACGGTGCAGGTATTTTGCCTGCAATCCATGGAATAGGGAGAAAAGAACATCAACAAACGTTGAGTACATCTAATTTATTAAAATTAACAGGAATTTAATGGTTCCAAAAGAAAGCAAGTAATTTGGCCTTGACAATTAAAATTTAAAGCTACTTGCAATGAAACATGCTTTCAAGTTGTTTGGTATGTAAAACTCCATTCTACTCATCCTACACTAATTACCCACATTAATCATTGATATACAAATATCATATGATCCATATTTAAGTCATTGCCTTTTCTATTTGAGAATGTGAATGATGAGACTCTGATATGATCCTTATCTCTATTAAATACTTATAATGATGATTTATAATCTTGTGGATTGATCATAGTAAGGGTATATGATGGATCCGGGGTTTTGATTCTTTTCTTGTTGATTTTCTCAAGCTTAGTGGATAGTCTGTGGTCTTGGTCTGGGTAAGACCTCACACTATGACTCTAAGGTAGTAAGGAAGCCTTAGGGTTGGGGTGCCTCCGTAGGCATGCGGTGGAGTAAAATGCATCCTAACTAAGTTCCCAACACGTCCACTAGCTATTTCAACCAACTGTGGTAGTAGCTTGTAGTCTGATAAGGATTATTTTCATGATATGGTCTTTTCTTTTTGTCAGGAATTATTGGCAGAAAAGTAACTAGTTCAACGGAAACCAACTCAACTGTAACCAAGTTTCTATGTAACCAATTCAACTGTAATTCAACTTTAGCCAAGCTTAATTGTAATTCAATCCAATCTCATTTGTAACTTTTCCAAATTCAATTGTAACTGATTCAGATGTAGCCATAGAGGATTCAGATGTATACACGGATGATTCGGATGTAGCATCGCCAAGTCTGCTGGCGAAAAATAAACAAAACTCAAGCGGTGAGGAAGCCTACAAAAGGCTCTTCCGTCTCGCCCTCTAATTGGAAGGCGGTCCAATAGAGGGATAGGTCTACTCCAAAACTACGCCACTGAGACGGGTGAGAGAGACTCTCTAGAAAAGTCGCTCTAAAAGAAAAACCGGCCCGACCAGCACGGGCTAACGAGCTCGAAAAACTAAAACCAAGGGTCCTCCTGCCTAGGCACCCTAAAGAACAAGGGTCAGCGGAACTGGTCTTTAAAAGAAACTTGTGGATCCCAGAGAGGCGTAAAAACTGCGAGCGCTCGCGAAAAAAACCGAGAAAAGACTGAGATCCGAGACCCGCGCACAAAGCGGCCGCTGCCCTAACTGGGCTTCCTATCTCCCGCCCAGCTGAGGGTCACCGCGCCCTCTCACAGTCAGGTGTAAAGGTCACCATGACTGGCACTCGTAATTATCAGTCACTACTGACTCACCAATGCTAACTTGATTCATCATCCTTTCTTAATCTCTGTTGTCGTTGATTGTACCGATATAGGTCCTTTGTCCATAATTCGGATAATAGTGATCTACTGTCAATAGAATATGTCTAAAGGATTAGTTTATGAATATGATCGATCTTTGTGATCATAGTCTGTTATTTCAAAAATTTGGGATCATCATATATTCATTGGATCTGGATCTAAATTTGGTTCAATGTAGAAATTCTTCTTTTCATATTTAATTCATAATTTAGTGGTATGATTATTGATCTAAATCTTATAGGTCACTTGTATGAAATACCTCAATATCAATGCTTCACAATTCATTTATTGATCATAAGATCATATTAGAGTAAGTGATCTAGATCTAGGTTATGTTATTTTATTCATATCATCTGTAGGATGTGGTAATTGATTTTCATTAAGATATAAGTGATTGATAATAATTTTCATGTCATGATTTTTTTTTCAAGTCATGCAGGGATACATTTATACCAGGAGTCACTATGTAATCTATAGGATTATCACATAAGTAATATATAGGATTATCACATATATAACTACAATCTAGTCATATATGAGACCTAGAGAACTACATATCTCAACTTAATTATTATGCGACAAGACGAGCCGGACATGCACTAGAAACAATTCTTCACAAAAATATGGAACAAAATATGTTGAAATAGAAAATATTTATCCACAATTTACAAAGATTTATATTTCACCTAGATATCACTTATGTTGAGTAAGATTCTAGGAATCAAAAGCATAGAGATGTCAATATCAGCGAGATGGTGAAATCATATTCCCGTCAATTATTGACGATATTTAATTCCATGGATCCATGTAGCCTCTATAGCACGAATAGATGTTCTCTGTCATTTCTATAAGAAACCCTGTCAATTTTATGTATTCACATCCACTACCTTTTGCCAAAAAAAAACTATTGCAATAAACTATCTTATGCAATTCTGTCCATTACTTACTGTAAGATAATGACTTTTTCTTGTGTGCGATTTAATGATCTATATAAAAATGAGTACCAGCCCTATGCTGAACTAATATTTTAAACAAAAAAAAATATCATTGGTTAAAATAGTAACCAGGTTGCCCTTCTGGAATCATACTAGCACACATACCAGCACACAGTACGTAGCTCAAATTTGACTTCCATCAAACATGGAAACCCCATTATTTTAAAGCTAAAAAAATAAAATGTTATGTCTTGCTTGTAGACCTCCATGTCGATATAAAATACTCATTTAATTATGTTTCAAATCTGAATACGGTAAGTTGTGCAATATATAATTATGGTTCAATTGCTTTTTTCTTTCAACAGAAAACTATACTCAGATATATGTTGAAATGAAATTTCTAGATATTAACGGTGAAAACCAGTTACAGAACGACACAAAATAAGAGTAATTAGTCCAAGATTTTTTTTAATTACCAGATGACATTTAAATATGATCGTTACTGTGGTTTTTACACATTACTCATGACTGCATGGCATTTTTTTTTCCAGAGATACTCATAAAATATTTCTTCACTATCCAGACACTATCTAGACTTAGTATGGTTATGCAAAGACCTAACCACGTCTCATGCAAAATATGCATGTGATTAAAAATATATTCAGATTTTGTAATTAAGACGTTTAGATATCTGTATCTAAACCACAAAAATTATACAAGGAGAGCAGCAAAAGAAGGCTTTATTTTGTTGTGTAAGAGCATGGATGGCAGCAAAAGGAGGTAAAGATTGTACCTCTTTTGGGTTTGATCTTGCATGCAACTGCAGTTCCTGAAAGATCAGTAGCAGCAAGAGCAAATGGGACAGCAGGTGGCTGCTTTGGAGCAGCTGCTACAGGGCTACCTGCAGTTCTTGGAGGAACAGGAGCAGCACTTGTGCTGCAACAGGAGATAGCAGCCAGGTTGCTGTCGATTGGAGCAGCTCCAGCTACTAGAAGTGGCCGAAAATTTCTCCTACGGCTGGGTTTATTGGAGAGGAATTGGGAGCCACACCGGTGGATTTATGATTGGGAATTTTGGGGATTTCGTAAGGAGAGTGTGGGTTTATATAGACTAAGAGAAGGGCCTAAGTTTTGACATGTGGTTGGTTTTGGCCACATGGAAAGCAATCTGACAGCCAACAGCTGTTGCTGTGCAGCTGTGCTGTTTTTTTTTTAACTTTATCTCTCTCCTTTCTTAATTTCAAAAAAATCGAAGTCACCCGCATTCGCACCTCGAGTGTCGGATTTCGAGAAACAACAGCTCGTTTTGACCGTCTCTGAATGACGATCAAAATGACTATAATATTTGTACACTTCGGATTGAAGATGAATCTCCGAAATTTCCGAGATACGGTTTTGGTTTATGGCTAAATTTTATGGTTTTAAAATATCAAACGACCTCCGATCGACGAGCGGTCGATTCCGTTGATCTTATTTCATCGCATCGGACATTTAGGTGGTTTCAATTTATTTCGCGGTTTCTGAATTTGCGTCGCGGCTTTTTCGGACACGCATTACAATGTGATCGATTTTTGGTCGATTTTGTCCGAACGACTTTTGATTCACGATCAATTGATCGATTTATATTATTTACACTGATCAATAACTTTATTGAGTTATACGGACCCTAATCGGGTCGAGTTCGGGTTTGTGTGGATTCGGATGTTACATCCCTAAACATGTATTGGACTCATATTCATATCTATATTCGTATTTGATATAGATGAAGAGAATATGGATATGGAAATAGCCAATCCGATCCGTATCCGATCCGAAACAACTCATCCCTGCCCATCAGCATTCAGTTGAAAAATCGTGTGCTTAATCTTACTCTTAGAGAAAGGGGTCAGTAGCTCATCAGCTTGAGAATATGAGATCCTCTTGACTCCCGTACCTTGCCAACTCCAACCCTTACGAGTAGCCCGTCTACTGAAAGTATAGAAATGGTTCCGAAGTACATGCCCTACCTCCAGGTCACAACTAATCTCCTCCCCGTGAACAATTGAGACGGTGAACAAAGTCATTCCATCTTCTGTCACTTGCTATAGAATGGAAGAAACGGGCATTGTTGTCTCCCTCACTGGGCCATCGTTGCCTCGATCTATGCCCCCATTTAACTTCCTTCTTCCTACCATCTCGGAGTACCTCCTGAAGGTGCCTATTTCTCAATTTCATTTCCTCGGTAATCAGGTCAAGATCATCCTCCAGCAACGGGTGATCTCCTCAAGTGTTGCATTCCTTCTACTACAATGTTTTCACATGTGCCTTTGTTGTAATCTAGGAGGTGCTTGCGAAGCAAAGATAATTTTGATGCAAATCTCGTCGCAGCAGAGCCCTATGGCTGACAACTCCGCCAAAACGCTCCCACCATCTCATTGAATCCCTACTCCTTGAGCCACACCCGTTCCACAACAACCCACTTTAAATAGGGTCGGCTACATGGATTTTTTGCCTCCACTCAGATCTATCTTGGGTCATTCTTGGACTTAGATCCAAAAAACTAAGATCCCTTCGTATAGTCATGGTTGATCTCAAACCCGGGTAAATTGAGGAGGGTTGCACGTTAGGTAGCCGACAGCCAGCACAGGAGAGATAAATTCACAAATAGTGTTCTTAAAGTTCTTTAAAGGAAATTATTTAGGAATTTGTCTTGAAACTGTTTGGATATACTCCTAAAGAGTTCTTTTAAGAACACTATTTAGGAATTTGTCTTGAATTCGTTCGGATCTTTTAAACATGGAGCCACACCCGTTCGAATTTGAAAAATGACCTCATTCGTACCTCCTCCCCCGAAGCCCAAATAACGGGGGTATGATCCAAATGGGAACGTGAAAGAGCCCATGGATGAGCTAGCGGGAACAATTGAGCTGCTCTCGTGGAACATATGAAGTGATGAACGTGACTAGACGCTCCGGGCAAGCCCAATATGCAAAAATCATATAAAATCGATCCCCCAATAACGGTCAAATTTCATTTGTGTCTTGATGTATCTTGGTCTCTTGTAGAGAAATAATGCCAGCCTTTGACCCCAAGCAGGTATTGCACATCGCCAACCTCTTCTCCAGCCTCCCAAAGCCCCTCATGTTCCATGTAATGATAATCATTTAGAAATCTTTAATCTTCGCGACAAAACTACACCCAGGCGTTTCGTCAAAGGGCGTTCCACCTCAGCATTCTCAGGCACAACACCAACAAAAGATTTGGCAACTCATTCCGGTCCCCATTGACGTCAATCTCCAGATACCTCTCGCCACCTGGTAGCTCCATATCTACCAGGCCATCATTCCCAGCAGTCCATAGGATCAGATTAGGGGATATCTCTGACATCTGATTCTGCTCTGTTTGTGTTTTGGCCATCAAGTCGCCCCAGGACAACATTGGCGGCGTTGTAAATAGCCATCTGAAGTTGGCGTCCGCGTTCCTTCGAGGACCACCTCGAACACCTCTTAACGCCAAGGAGGAGAGGGGCGAGGTCAGAGCAATTTAAAGGCTTCCAATATAAAAATGGGAGTCCTTTTATAGATTTTTCTTGCATGGAGATGGGCTGCCAAGTGGCTTAAATGTCGAGGCAGATTTCAGATTCTTTCGCATCTTGTAAAGGTCCTTAGATTCCTCTAGAATTACTCGTGGTGTCATCACCATTCCTTTTGGTTAATTTCCCACTACTCTTCCTCCAATTCTATTAATAATTAATATTGCAACCTCTTTTTACATTCTTGATTTAGGGTAATTTTTATCATCTGTTTCCTCTATCCCAAGTTTATCGAAGCGTCCCAATTGATTCAATTTATTTTTCCCTACTAAGATATTTGATTACATTGAATGGCTTTATTGGTCTTATATGATACAAACTCCTACTGATTCAAAACCAGGTCATGCATCGTGTTTATTGGATTGGAGTTTCAAGGTTCACTAATATCAAAGACGTTACACTACTCTACTACTGTTACATCGTGGTATAAAAGCAAAAGTCATTCCGATGAGTATATAGGATACTGAAACGAAGCCAAGAAATCCTAAACATTTTGACATAAATATCTTTGTTGCAATACTAACATACTAATGTGGCCTTACAGAGAATCATGGGTCCTCCAAAGGAGATTATGATGATGCTACATGCACCGATGATCATGATGCAAAACACGGAGGCCCTAGAAGCCAAGGACATGAAGAGCAAGAGCATCGAGAGAGAGAGAGAGAGAGATGTATCACCAAGGAGCGGGAGCAACTCAAGAGTGAGAGGCATGATGAGGAGGAGAGGGGTCACCAAGATGAGGAAGAGGAACATCAAGAAGATGAAGTTATAAAGAGTGGCTAATACAAAGGCCTAGATCCAGGGAGTTTGGATTGTGGAACCCGTAGTACACCTATTACTTCAGATTATTATGCAAGACGCGGATCAACTTGAAGCCATATCATCCCAGCAATCCACACTCATGATTCTAGTGTCCAGAGTGAGTCCACAAACTCTTGAGTAAATGAGCTTGTAAAAGGGAAAAACATCCCTAGCATTGAGGGAGGTAATAATTGCCTTGATGTTTCCTTCTCTCTCTTTAACATGGATGATACCGTATAACAATATCTTAAGTATACAACAGCTTCGCATACATCTACACAATACATTTTATGATGATAATGTGTGCATCAGTATACAACAATTGTTAACATTGTTGTTGATAAGGATGCAGCATTTAAATACAAGGCATGCAGTAAACACATGTAAATAGTGGGTTAACAACTGACATCTGCAAACAAAAAAGATCCATGTACCATGCATGGACATCTCATTTAACAACATAAATTATCCAAGAGGAAACGGGGACCTCACAGAATTGCATAAAATATTTTTATCAGATTTGCATGCAATTGCAAACGGTAGATCTCGTAAGGTTCAGCATTCACCTCCTATCCCAGATGGGCTCCATCAAAAAGACGTGTGATACAAAGCTCAAATCTAGCCCTAACGCAGCACTGCCATCCATTAGCAAAGCCAGGCATTCGTCGTCGTGTTGGAAGGTCATCAAAGATTTCATCTGGGCATAATCCACTAGTTATATAGATATACATTAAGTGTATAAATGAATAAAAGCATGTGTATACAGAAAGTCAAGATTTTCATTAGACCTTGTTACTAGTTGGCATTGGACTGTACATTCCAGCATATTTAATTCCAGCAACTGTCAACTGCAAAATAGAGAAAGGTTTTACCATGCTCTTTGTACAGGAATTTGAATAGCTTCTACATTAGGAATGTTAACCTGTTGTTCAATAACATGTATGTGCTCAAGAAACTGAGAAAATATGATCACTTTGTCAAGCTTCATGGAAGTTTTTTCGGAGGGTGATTTAAAAACACTTCCCTGGGTAGAGAAACTGCCTTCGCTGTAAGTAGGAAATGCCATCTGATTATCAAATTCATTTTGGCAGACAACTAAATCTTTATTGGACTCCAGTATGTCTTTCAGCCTTTTTACCAAATACGCAACTTTACTACTAGATGTTGACTGCCAATCAGGATCCCAGTTATCCTGCACAGTATCAGTCGCAATCAAAATCAAGGAAGAACAAAAGTTATGGACTAGGGTTAAGAATTTTGCCTGTCTATAAGAAGGTTGCAGCTCAATAAGATCTTTTGGAACAGGCCACTTGGGACTAGGATTTTCTGGGCGTGTCAATGCTTCAGGGAATTGCATCTCATAGGAATTCCCGCAACCAGGAAATGTACACCTTTCACTGTCCAGGGCAACACACTGAAGACACAAAAGATGCCTACATGGTGTGATCATTGGTAGACGACACCAATCTTTGCACCTAAAAGATGCAAGTTTTTTAGACAAAACCATCAGATAATAGTGAAATAACAAGCAAGAATTACCTTGAACAGCTACCACCGTTCAGAAGAGAAGACCTTAAGTACCAATACTCTTCAGAAAGAGGGTCTAATCCATGCTGAACAAGTATATCCATTGTGTCCTGAATATCATTACCAGCTTCTAACATTTTAATATGCCCAGCAACACAGCAAGAAAGTCTGATGTTTCTGATAGTGTTACTTCGAAATTTCCACTGTTTTGGGTTTAGCAAAGATTCAACATGTGAAGGATCATTCCAATCAGCCATTAGAATGTTGCGCCTGACAGTAACAACAAGTTCATTGTAACTTTTTGCATGCTCTGAATTAAAATTTAAATAAGTCACTTTCTTGATGCAAGGAGGAATTGTTTTTAAATCTTTTTTTCGGGCACTTATCATGGTCCTCTTCAGCAATGCCAGTAAACGGGTCCTTCCTTCTTCCAATTCTGCCTCAAAGGGTTTAAAAATACCAGCATCCCATGATTCCTGATCCATTCCATAAGCTTCCTCATGTAGAAATTTCAACATAGGTTGAAGGTGACTCAACTGACTGTTTGGCGTATTAGGAGTAGGTGTCCCAGTTAGTATCCATCTATTAGAAGCAGACAGTGCAATTGCCATTTGCAATTTGTTAGTCAAACCAATACTTGAGCCAAGTGTGTGTCCTTCATCTAACATTACCCTGTGCCAATGGACCTGCATTAGCACACTTCTTTTACGAGGAGACCATTCCGCACTCAATCGACTAAATGTGGTGATAACAATATCATAATCCCAGGCAAGATTGTGTGCACTGGGCTTCTTGTGGTCAGCCCAGACCAGAACACGGAGATGCCCAGAACTAACAACCTTCCTAACTTGTGTTTTCCAGTGTTCAACTAAATTAGCAGGGACAATTACCAAAGTAGCCCTTGACATATACAACCTGAATGAATCCAATGGTTTAGTGAGTGCGATTTGAAGAGCAACAGAGTCGAATGTCAAATTTTCCAGATCACATGGATAAAACCATCTGATTGTTCCTCTTATAACCTTTCTCACTAGACCAAATGCTTGAAAAATCTTTTCATACTCACGGGATTGCTGACCAGGAGCATCACGCATGGCCACGATAGGAAGTGATAATCCATTTCTCTCCATCTCCAGAAGTTTGCTGCTTGTAAGCTTGGCCAACCAAGTTAGTGCCTTCATTGATGCAGAATCCATTAAGGTAAAGTTTTCCTTTAAGATGCTCCAGAAAAATGATGAGTTCTCCTCTTTTCCAGGGGAGGTTCCTTTCGTATAAAAACCAGGAAGAGAGGTAATTGAACTTCGGTAGCCCCAGAATTCTTCTGGAGCAGTGCAACTTTGATATAAGTGATCTGGATTCATACTGCAAAACCATGCAGCCAAAGGATCAAGGGAACTCCTTTCAGAAAGTTTCCTCCATTTCTTGCAGGCATCACATTGAACCCAGGTTTCACTAAGATCAGCAACAACAGGGCTGGTGTTTATTTGCGAGCTACATTTTAATAAATGACCAACATCGGCAGGAGAATTCAGGTTTGGGGCACTTGATTTGCATTTCCTCTTATTCAAGTTCCTTCCAACATTACTCTTTACATTAGAGATAGAAGTTTTGCCTAATGTGTGACGAGCCTTCTTAGCATTGCCCAAGCTCCCTTCAACTTGCACACATGTAGGAAATGAATTTGAGTTTTTCAATGAAGGGTTTCCCAACATTTCTGTTTGAATATTAAATGACTCAAATGACGACTTAAGAGCAGTATTTGTGATGCCAAGTGAAACCATTTCAGATGGAAGTGTTGCCGAAAACAAGTTCCCCCTACGTGCACTTTGGGAAATGAATCGTTTCATTATCGGCATTAAACCGTGGTTATTGGCATTATTTGCTCCAAATTCATAATAGCCACATTTATGAACAGATGTATGCTTGCACCATACCACTTCCACCCCATGAGGAGGATCTGCCATAGTACCAAGCGTTTTTAATATAAGAGAAAGGGCAGTAACTGTCTTTCCCAATCCCGGTTCATCACAAAACATTCCACCATGGAAGTCATTGACAATCGGAGCCACGCCAGTAGATATTTTCCCAGAAATAGTGTTTATGTAGTAACTAAACCCATCTTCAGTCGAAAACTTCATGTAAAGTGGGTGTGGAAGACCATTAGAATTGCGTTCACGCTGTAACATCCACTCAACAGCAGCTTCTTGATGAGGAAAAAGCTTAAGCTTTAAGTATGGAATCGTAGAAGATGCCAAGGATCTCAAGTGACGGCACGTAGAAGCAGCACTAACAAGATCCTTTTGCCCAAGTGCAGCCAATATTGAGGTCAATATATCATCAGTTATATCCCAGATACCATGGCTGAATGGCACAACCTCTGGCTGAATCCTGGTAGTACATCTTCTCTCATCCTTTGAAGCACATGGCAAACTCTTAAAAACCTCATGCAAATCAAATAACTTACTTGCATTAGAATGAGATATATGAGAATGCAATTTGCATCCAAGGACATGACAATCTGATGTATTCCATATAAGCTCATCATCAATAATAGATTTCCCTTGATATTTTATAACTGCGTCTAGAGAACTTCTCATCTCCCAGTCACAACTGTATATCATAGAAATGTCAGTACGTTGGAAAAGTTAAATATCCAACCATAATCATCTCACAGAATAAAAGAGACTTCCTACTTGACATTATTCCACAAACACGTTACGATACAAACATGTCCATGGCCTATCCAGGGTACCGTCTAATCCAGATATACCTGCTCCAGAAATATAAAAGAATTTGGTTCGTCCACACCCTTAAAAACTGTTAAGCATCTTTGCCATTCTTAGCAGCAACACGCTTATGTGGTTGCCACCAAGAGTGATTTAGGGTGCTAAGGAGGTCTGATTTTGAAGTTTTCGTATGATTTCAAACCTACAAAATCACCCCATCCAACTTAGAGCACCTATGATGTTGATGGAATGGTTCTTCTTTGAGTCTTCACACAACCAGTTCCTATTATGATTGTGTAAACATTTTCAGATCGTTTTGCAGCCAAGTTGCATCATACCCAGACTCCTTTTTAATCGTGTCATAGAGCAAAGTTGATTTATCCCCCATATCCTTCAAAGGATATGGTCTATGTAATTCATGAGCATTATGTAGTGCAACAATAAGGACTACATTCTAACGCAACCTAAGCTGGCCGATAAAACTAGGTTTACTATTGTAAAAGTCGACCGACTAGTCGGCCCAACTAGTTGAGTCAGGGGGTAGCCGACTCGACTAGGCCTAGTCAGTCATGAGTCGGTGAACCAACTAATCAATTGACATTACATAGAACTTTTTATTTTTATTTTTTGCTTTTTTAAAGCAACCTTATTCTACTATGCTTAATGTTATATTTAAAGTCAATTACTTCTTTTTGTTTCATTATAATAATACACAAAATGTACAAATCTATGTAAATATATAAGAATATATGTATAAAAATGATTTATATATTTAAAATAATTCAAAAAATTCAAAATAAACTAATGACCGACTAGATCAGATTAGTCGCACGACTGCCGATTAATCCATAATTAGTGACCTTGCCGACAAAGTGCCAACTACCAATTTATGCAATCTTGACTAGGGTAAATATTTCTTGGAAGTAAGATGATGTGTATACACGTGTTTTGGCTATCTGGTGCCTATCCCACAAAGATAGCCATGATATTCTCCATCCATTCACTGCTAAGACAATGTGGGACATCTCACTGCCACATATTCTCAGGTGAGGTATGAGACGAAGATCGTGCAACTTTAGTACGACATTTTCACAACCAAGCAGAATGGTTGTATGCTTCATGCTTCTAATCGTGGCACAAGGGCATGATTGAGAAGATTCGCAGCTCCATGCCTCTGAACGCTTCCATAAAGCGGTAGATTGACGTATAGAACCACCACTATGGTCGGTGTATTTCTGACGGCGCATGATTCGTAGTATGATACCGCACGCATCCAGATTACAAGCGCGATAATATCTCCCATGGTGGAGGCCTACAGCTGACTCAACGAAATCATGGTGGCTCTTACACCCACTAATCAGACCTTTGCGATGGACATTTCTCGCAGCAAAGGAGGTTCAGCACACTTCAGAGGATTGGGCGTCTACGGTAGAAGAGGTGGACGCTCTCGTCAGCAGTGCACATACTACCATTGTTTTGATCACTCTGAGGACACTTGCTACCAGAAGCATGGCCACACTTTGTCTACCAGTTTTGCTGAGCAAGTTGAGTCTATTACTACTTCTGTTGATCAAAAGTTTAAAGACCTTTTCTTCCATCTGACTGAGATTATGACTCCTGTCAAGTCTATTACTACTTCTGTTGATCAAAAGTTTAAAGACCTTTTCTTCCATCTGACTGAGATTATGACTCCTGCCACAAGCACTCTTAATGCTTCTTTGGGCCCTTATGATGTTGTCACCTTTGCCTCTGTCGGCACCTCATGTATAGCTTAGGCCCTTATTAATTGTCACTAGTTATACATTTTAGAAAGGATTATAGACTCCAGAGCATCTCATCATCTTTGCGGAGATAAAGCACAATTCACTTACTGCATATCAATACATCCAAGTAACGTACTCATTGCAGTTGGGACGCGTTCCCTGTTACAGGATAGGAGGAGATTCATTTGACAGTGTGTATGTGTTTGCATAATGTGCTTCATGCACACGATTTCTCTAAGAGCCCATCATCTATTAGTCAGATTACCAAGGATTAGCATTGTCGTGTCATATTTAACCCTTCTTTTGTGTTTCAAGATATACCGACGGACAAGGTGAATGGATGTTGCCATGAGCAGGGGGAGTCTCATGATATTGGTCCAGTCTCCATGTGCATGCAAATCTTCCATTCCCAGTGAATCAGTTTCTCCATACATGTGGCAACTTCAGTTCGATCATCTTCCCCTGCAAAAGTTGTGTAGATTCTCCTCGCAGATCCCTCCTCAATCTATTTTTTAGTGTGAAGCGTGTCTGTTAGGGAAGTATAACCATTCCAACTATCATGCTCATTAAATGGTGCTCGAAAGCCATTGTTAGAAGCCCTCCTTGGCCTTCAGCATATGGTGTCAGGGGAGGCAGCAGCATTGAAGTTGGATATGTCTCCGTCGGGAGCGAGGGGGGATTAAGGTTACCCTAGAGCAACGTGTAGAGGGTGCGGGAGCACCCAGGATGGATTTTGGCAGAGGTTTTTTGATGGTTGGGGAGAAATGTGGTGCTAAGATGAGGGAGGGGCGGTTGATGTCGACTCGACGGGCGCAGGGCAGGGGGTAGGAGGGGCGGGCAACGATCTTGAGGCTGAAGGGTGCACCTAATTATGTCGCTAGGAGGTTGGGATTAACGTGCCAATCTCTTGTTTTCTCCAGGTTGCATCGAAGGCTCGATCTATTTGATCGGGAGGCGAATGGGTCGGGCTGCTTGCGAGTGGCGAAGGTAGATGGATCCTTTGTGGCGAGAAATGTTGCCCTGGAGGAAGGAGAAGTGGAGAAGGGAGTAAAAGGGGTTGATGCGGTGAGGGTCTGAGAAGGAGGGTTTTCATCGAAGAAGGGAACACTTCTAGATGCAGAGGTTATGAGCAGTAGATCTAACATCAAAGATTTTTTAGGTTAGGATGTTGAAGAAAATAAGGGTTTCGAACAAGTTGTGGCACGGGTAGTGGATGTACAAATGGCGAGGTCATCCCCTTTGGTTACAAACGTGGAACGTGTATGGCACGGGACAACCAGAAAAGAAAAGCATTGTTAGATCATTGATGGCCGCATGGAATTTGGATGTTGTTCGTTTGCAGGAAACAAAGATCAGCACTTGGGAGTCGGTGAGATGGGACTCTGTCTCGGGTGCTCACCTGAGCAAATTCCGAGCAGTGTTGGCAAACGGATCATCTAGTGGTATGGTGGTGGCTTGCAATGGAGAGCTATTTGAGCTCCCCGAGGAGGCGATCATGACGCATTCGATATCAGTGTTGTTTATAAGCAAGGGTGATCGATCGCGATACTTGATTTCGTCTGTCTACGGGATTGCAGGAACTGACACTAATGCGGGCTTGTGGGACGAGATGTGGTTGATTAGAATGTGTCTCCTTAAGAAGGCTTGGATTGTGGGGGATGATTTCAACGTTACTCTCTACGATGATGACCGGTCCGAGGGAAGAGGTGTGCAGGACCCCAGATCGAGCGAGTTCGACGAGTTGGTGGAGGAGCTCACCATGGAGGTGACGGATGCTACCAATAACAAGTAACCTGGAGGAGCTCGACATTTCGGCCACGCATTGATAGGTTTCTTGTGTCTGCAGATGCACTAAAGCGTCTCAACTCGATCGCGGTCACGTCTTTGCCGAGATCAAGGTCGGATCACAATCCATTGTGCCTCAACTCTCGCAACGGTAGAGGGTCATCCGTGTGGTTCAAGTTTGAGCAGAGTTGGCTTCTGGAGGATGGTTTCAAGGAGATGGTCAATGCTTTTTGGTCAGGGTTAATCGTGGATGGCTCTGCCACGACGAGGTTTTCAAAGAAGGTGACCGCTTTGCGACATAGATTGGTGGCTTTCAAGAGGGAGACTCATTCTCAGTGGGAGCTGAGAAGAAATCAGGTGCAAGACGAGATGGTTAGGTTAGACCTGCTTGAAGATGGGAGGGATTTGGAGGAGGGGGGTTGGAGGTTCGAGGTCTGGTCTAAAAGATTTAGAAAGAGGGAGTGTGAATGGAGGCAAAGGTCAAGGGTGAGATGTGAACACCAAATTCTTTCACATTGTGGCTAGTGGACGAAAGAGAAGAAACATGATTCATTGAGTGGAGGTACGGGGAGAGGAGTTTGAGGGTGAGAGGGAGATCGTGGGGGAAGTCACGAGATATTTTAAGGACATGAGCAGGCGTGATCCACATGGCGGTTCGCGATGGCTTGTCCTGGGTGTGGATCAAGTTCAGGAGTTGGATTTGTTAGATTTAATGAGGCACTTTGACTTGGTGGATGTCCGAGAGGCCATTCTCGGTCTTAACCAGGATGGATGCCCACGGTTGGATGGGTTTCTGTTATTTAAATTTTTCTACAGAGAATTGTGGGACGTAATTGTTGCAGAATTCATGGAGATCTTGGTGGAATTTGAGGATAATTTCAATTTTGATAGACTTAGCCACTCTTCCACTTTTTTAATCCCAAAGAAGGAGGTGGCAACCAAGATTGAGGACTACAGGTCCATCGCTTTATCTAACGCAGCCTATCTTATTGTGGCCAAGGCCCTAAATGTCGGTTTTGGTCACCATTTCGGTATCGACCAAAACAGAATTTCGACGGAATTTCGGTGGGATTTCGACCGGAATTTCGGTCATTTCGGTCATTTTTTATACTAGGACCTCCATATTTCGGTCATTTCGGTCCAATTTCGATTTCGACTGGATATCGATATTCGATAGAAATTCGACTGAATTTCGCTGAAATTTGAGGCCATGATTGTGGCCAAGAACCGATTGAGGGGAGCCATGGCAAAGATAATCTCGCCAATGCTGAGCGCTTTTCTGCCCGATCGGCAGCTCATGGATAGCATTGTGGCAACGTCAGAGATCCTTGCAGATTGGCAGAGGAGGGTAGAAGGGGTGCTTTGGAAGGTCGATTTCTCAAAGGTTTGGGACTGTGTGGATTGGAGGTTCATCTGAGCCTCACTTCACAGAAGTGGCTTCCCGAAGAAGTAGATAGACTGGATGAAGAGGTGCGTCACTACATCATCGCGCATGGTGTTAATAAATGGGTAGCCCAAGGGAGGTTTTTTCCAACCTCAAAAGGGAGTTCTCCTTTGATCTTTGTGCTAGTGGCAGATGCTCTGACGATTATGGTAGATCATGCCGTTTCAAGGGATTTGTGCAAAGGATACTCGAGGGATGAGATTTCCATACCCATCTTATAGTATGTTGATGACACGATTCTCTTCATGAAGGGAGGAGCGGATAACTGCAAGGTCTTCTCTGCGGTGTTGGATATCTTTAGGGAGGTCTCGGGGCTGAGGTTGAACAGAGATAAATCAGCTTATGTCCCGTTGGGTTTGGTGGAGGGGGAGATTGATTGGTGTGTGAGATGGCTGAGGTATCCTCGAAGGATCTTCCGATGCGGTACTGATGAATCCACATTTCATCATCTTTATTCTATCATTTTGGCACCAAAAACCCTAGCAAATGCCTGAAAATACCCTTAAATTCATCATCTTAGCATCCATGCATGTGCATCATATTAGTGTGTAAAATGCTGTAATTAAAGCCAAAATAATAGAATAAATAAAGAAAAGAAAAAGAATAAAATATTGTAAATATTTTATGACCCAAAACCCCTGAGACCTAGGCATCTTGATGAATGGGTCGACCAGGAATAAAGTAGGGGGAGATAAGGGTCAAATACCTATTTTATTTCATTCATTCTTTATTCATTTTGGGACCTATTTTTGGTTCCACTTTTTGTACATCAAACAAATAAACTTTGTACATGAAAGTTGTAGATAATTTAATAAAGAAAAATACAAAATTGATTCCATTCAAAAATAATGTACAGATAAAAAGTTATGGTCTGAATAAAATTCCAGAATGCCAACTTCCCAGACCCGTATCTCACAACTGACAAATCCAAATGCAGCATACTCACCTTTAATTGTATATAGAATAAAATAATCTATCCAATGGTGGTGGTTTCGCATTTGGCGGAGCTACGGTTTGAAAGTTGAGTTTTGGACCCACATTGTACAGTGTACCGAATAAAATATTCAATTTATTCTTTATCCATTATTTTTATATTTTTATATTTTTATAATGTTGTAATTAATACTTATAATAATTTTGTACATTAAAATCAGAATAAAAACACAAATAAAACTCAAATAAAAATACTTGTATATATTATAATACATAGGTATAATACATGTATCTATACCTATATAAATAACACTTTCATTTTATTAAGTGTATAAAATATATCATAAAAATAAAACAAAAATATATTGCTGTATATAAAAGTATATTATAATTTTACAAAATAAGAAATAAAAATAAAAGAATTAAAATACACAAAACAAAAATAAAATACTAAAATATATAGATAATATACCTATTAGGGGTATAAATGTAATCTTGTAAAAATACAAGTCATAAAAATAAATAAAAATCGGAATAAAATACTACATAAAAAATAAACATTTCTTATTTTATAACCATAATTTAATTCAGCCTATTTCTATTTTTTATTGAATTAATAAGACATTTTTAGGGGATTTTTCCTGATTGGTCCACGTGGACCAATCAGGAGAAGGCGCCAGTTGACCTAGGTCAACTGGTCGTCCTTCGCCCACTGTAGCACTGTCGCGCCTAGGTTTTTGCCCGCCTTGGTGGACTTTCCTAGGCCGACTCGTCCCTCCTTTGTCGCCGCTTCCTTCATGGAAGTTGTGCCCCTTTGATCCATCTCCATCGCCGTTTCCTTAGATCTCCTTAGATCTGCTCGTCTCGCCCGTGACTCCTCCTCGAAGTCACGCCCTCAACTCCCTTCAAATACCAACCCCTCACTTCCTTCCCTCGGTTGAGTCCCTTCGGTCCACCCTTCAGCGCCACCATTGTGCTCCTGAGCTCCGTGGAGGTGACAGCTCCATCGCCAGCCCTTCAGCCGAGGCGCACGAAGTCGAGGGAGCCTCCACCACCTCCCGCAACCCGGCGGTCGAGGTAACCCTTTCTCCTCTGGTTCCGGCCATCGAGGGCACCACCCCGCTTATTTCTTTCGTGCATTTAGATCCTGGTAGCTTGAGCTTCAAAAACCCCAAAAAAATTACAAGTTCCATCACGTATTTCGCCACTCCAAGCATCATCGCCGGAGCGCACCTCCGGCCACCGACGTTCACTCCCTCTCGCGCCTAGATTAGGTCCTCGCGAGGCCCAGGCAATTTGCCATGGGCCTTCTCACCACCTTTTGCAGGTCAACGCCAGTTGAATCGCACCTGGGTGCAGTTTTGACGCTCGCCGGACCTTGGCCGGGCTCCCCAGCTCCGCCACCTTCGCCTGAGCACCTCGGTCGCCGCCGCGGCATTTTGACACCCCCAGGAGATAGACGAAGACCTGAGGAGCCTCCAGCCCCATTTTGAAGCCAAAAAGCCCATCGGAGACGGAGCTTGACCTCGGAGAACTTCGGTTCGCCGGAGTTCGTCGCGGTTCTTGCTCCGACCTTCGTCACCGTTGGATCGAGGCGGAGCTCCAGACAGATCGTGGACCGTCCGATCTTGAAGACCCAGCCACCGTCGATCTCAGCCGAGATCTAATCCCAGACGTCCACGAGCGAAACGACATCGGCCGTCCATCAAGTGCCACGTGTCTAAGTGGCTTGCCATCAGCCGTCGGATCGCCTAAGCGAGGGTATTTTGCAGTCAACCCCCGCTTATTTTGTAATTTCTATTCAGTCCAAAAACTGTGTTGCGTAGTTTAAATATTTTTGTAATATTTGCATAGAGACCCCCAAGCTTTTAAATATTGCCTCCAGGTCCCTTGCCACGTCACCTCACGTGACCAGTTCACGTGAGGTGTGGGCATTTTGCTGAGGGACCCTCTAGGGTCTTGCTATTTCTAATTAGTCCCTGAACTTTCATATCAGCGTTAAATATTTTGGGTATTTTGCATACAGACCCCGGACCTTTTTGGATATTGTTATTAAGTCCCTGCCAGGCGCGTGGTTCACACGTGCTTTGCTTGGACATTTTGCGCTCAGGCCCTCCAGGGATTTGTAATTTGTTTTTAATCTAGTAAATGCAAGTTTCAGTGTAAACTTTTGTGGAAAAATTGCGTGTATGCCCCTGGTGGTTTTAATATTTGCACATATACCCCTGTCAGGACTGTCTAATGTTTGGATGTTTGTTCTAATTAGTTGACCCATCATTTTAACTCCAAAATTTCTTAAATTTTGAAATTAAGCACCTGGACACGTGTACTTCCACGCTATCACTTCAGTTTTTGATTTTATTCTATTTGCACATTTATTAAAAATCAAAAACTTGCTTTTTGTGCACTGTCTAGCTTAGAAAATACCAAAAAAAATATTAAAACACCTCCAAAAATTCCAAAAAAATCACCTAGTGTCTATTCTATCCTATTTTAGTGTCAGTCCAAAAATCATTAAAAAGTTCAAAAGAAAAACACTAAAAATTTAAAAACACTCAAAAACTTCAAAAAAATATATAAAATAGTAGAAAACTCCAAAAATCAAAAACTCAGTTTCTGTTTGTTCCTTATTTTGTCCTTTTTATTTGAAAAATAGTGTGAAAATTTTGAGCTACTGGTTGCTATTTTTAAATCTCATTTTATTCACAGCCAGCCTTATTTGCACTGTTTTGCTTTATTTCAGTATTTAAAAATACCAAAAACACCTTGAAAATTTTCCAAAAATCACAAAAACAGTAAAAAACCCTAAAAAGACTAAAAACAATTTGTTTCTGAATTTTTGGTAATTTTTACTTAGTTTTATAAATATTCTATCTTGTCTTTTATTCCATTGTCTTTAAATTCCAATATTGAAAAAGAAAAAGAAAAATATAAAATATAAAATTATAAAAATCAGAAAATTAAAAACCAAAATACAAAACAAAAAAAAATTAAAATAAAAAAAATAAAAATTAAAAACCCACAAAAATTGTAGTTGCTTGTTTGCTTAGTGTAGACACATCACATATACACCCACTTGTGCACACTCTTGTGAATTACCCTGCTTGCTCCCTGTGTTCGAACTCTCTGCATACTTGTCACTATACACCATTTGTGCAGAGTTAAAAATAAATTTTAACTCCACATTATTTCTAATTTATTGATCTTTAGTGTGGGTTAATTGTTGATTAAATACGGAATTTGATTGGTCGACACTTCGACTGAGTTCACGCTTTGTGTTGAACTTAAGACCGTCGAAATTCGTGTTTATCAGGTACCTAGGCATCTCGTTGGTGGCAAATCGTTTACATGTTGTGGGTTGGGTACTTGTGATTGAGAAATTAGAGCGGAGGCTTGCATGGTGGAAATCGATCTGCCTGTCTAGGGGTGGCAGGTTGGTTATGTTGAAATCGGTGCTTTCTGCGATCCAGGTTTCTTTCCTCTCGTCAAATCTGTTACCTGTGAGGTTAAGGTAAAGAATGGAACCAATAATGAGCCGATTTTTCTGATTAACATCCGGGCAATCGAGTAGCTTTCATTTGGTGGATTGGAAGTCAATGTCATGTCCAAAGGAGGAAGGTGGACTTGGAAAGCGCAACTTAGAGGAGATGAACAAGGCCCTGCTCGAAAAATGGGTTGCTAGAATCTGGGGTGATTGTGATAGCCTCGTCTACAATCTAATTAGGAAAATCTATGGATTAGGTACTTCTTTTCATAGTAGTACGGACCTTAGTGTGATGCCTTCATATTTATGGCAGGGAATAAGAATGGTGGCATGGGAACTCATACCTTTTAGAGACCGATGGTTGGCGATGGTACAGGCTTTCGATTTTGGATCGACGACTAGAGTGAGGAAGGTGTTTTAGTTGCAAGATTTCGTGATTAAGAGCATTGGCATTGCACCCGGAGTGCTTGATCGTGGAAACATGAGATAATCATTCTTTCTTCTCGCAATTTAGATCTGAGCTCTCAGATCAGCGTCTGGAGGAGCTCATGACTTTGCCCGGGGAACTGGAGGAGGTAATGGGCCTACTGAAGATCATGACTGATGGACATGGTGTAATGGGTCGCATTCGGTAGGGAAGGCTTACAAAGCACTCAGAGAGTCCAGAGTCTTTGATCCTGGAGCCTGGAGGATTTGTGGCTGACTGCAGGAATGTTTGGAATTGGAAGGTTCCAACTCGAATGAAGGTTTTCCTTCGGATTCTTAGGAGGGGTAGATTGTTGATAAGAGAGAAGCTCGGGCACTTCGTACCTAGGGCGAGAGGTTTTCCCTAGATGCCAGGAGGTCATGAATGATTGAACATTTGTTCTTCCTATGCTCCGGCTCGGCGGAAATATGGAATCGTGTTGGCAATCAGGAGGTGAGGACAGACGATGCGTTGGAATTTTGGGAATCAGTTGGTTCGGACTGGAGGGGCATGGAGGAAGGGAGATCAAAAATTATTACGGTCATTTAGACTATCTGGTTGGCTCGGAATGGGTTGATCTTTCGAAAGGCTCGATTGTGAGTGATAGTGTTGTGGCACATGCAAATGTAATGTATGAGAGCTGGACTTTGTAATGCGCAATCTATGACTCGTGGTTGTATTAGGGGTAACTTTTCTTTCTTTCTTTCTCTTTGGTGAATAAATGGTGAAGTTTTTGGGCTTGCACCTATACAATGTACGTTCTTTATTTCAAAAAAAAATCGTAGAAATAGTTCTTTATTTGAGTTAGTTCATTTTAACATTTGGGGTCCCAATTGTGTCTTTGATCACAAAGGGCACATATTCCATCTAGTTACTATGGATGAGTTTTTCATACTTTCTTGGATTTTTCTTCTGAAAAAATAAGTTCAAGTCTATGAAATAAAGAATATTTTTTTTTCTATTGTTAAGTATGTTCACTATTTTTCTACTATTGTTAAGTATGTTCGCTCGAACAATGCCTTAGAGTAGTATACCATTCAATTCTCTCAATTCTTCTGTTTCATTACCATCATATATAATATCGGACCTCGTGCTTATACTTCTCAGCAGAATCGTATTTTTTAACACAAACACCGTTATCTTCTAGATATTGTTAGGACTTTTCTTATCCAAAGTCATACTCCCCACTCTTTATGCGGTAATGCGATCATCACCACCTCCAATTTGGTCAACCGCATGTCATCCTCCATGTTAGATGAAAAGATTCCTTTTTCGATTGCTTTTCCGTATAAGGACATTTTCTCTCAAACACCTCGTGTCTTTGATTGCGTGGTGTTTGTGCATTACCTAATTCCTAGCCATAACAATCTCTCACCAGAGATATCAAGTATGTCTTTGTTGGCTATTCCGGACCTAGAAAGGCTACCAATGCTTTGATCATGTCAGACGAAAGTACTATGTCAGTGATGGTGTCAAGTGTCAACTTCTTTGCGTTTGTTATGTATTTTCCTCTCTTAGGTGATAGGATGACTTCATCTGTGTCTAACGAGAGGGTTTACATTAGGCATCCCCCTTCGCCTCCACCTGCCATCATATCTCCTCCTCCTCATGTAGCTCAGACTTTGCCTTGTTACTACGCATGCAAGCTACCTACCGTACCCCAAGCCCTTGCGCCTAACCCAGCACCCATCATGCTATAGGTAAATTCCGAGCACTTGATTTCTACAAGTGGCACTGTTGATTTGTATGTGCAAAAGGAGGCTCTATAGGTAGAGCATGTTACACCTCAAGAGAGTATTGTCAAGGTTTCAAATATCGCGATATATCATAGATATATTGTTAATATCTCGGCATTGCCAAAACATCGATATTGTTACAGATGTAGCAATATGGGCACCTTTTTCGATCCTCCCTTCACAAATGTCGATATCGATATTTAAACCCTTTCTACATGAGATAGATCGGCCATAGGATTTTGACTAACGCATTGCTCTTCGGAAGAGGAGGTGTACTTGTCATATGTATCCCCTTGTAGCCCATGTTTCCCTTGGACATCTTTTAAAGGAATTTCAGGAAGTTTGTGGTGGGACTTATGCTATTACGATCACATTCGCATATCAGGAAGTTATGTGAGATAGTCATTGCATCTTGCAATGGAGGAAATGATTGCACTCCAGTTTGTGGCACATGGCGCTTGGTTTTTGCCCAAGCAGGGGTGACTATAGATGGCTGCAACTGGTTATTTATTGTGAAGTAGCAAGCAGATGACAGTGTGATCGCTACAAAGCTAAGCTTATGGCATGCGAGGCATGCTTCTTACTCCTTCAAGTGATCATATTCCCTACTATAAGGATACAAAAGCCACTAGTGGACTTCCTAATCAGTTTGCTTTCCTCGTACTCAGCATTAGAGTAAAGTATAATGTAAGATCCAGAGTGGCCTCCTTGGTGAACACCAATCCCCTTCTTGGGAAGACTTGATGTATATTAGAATCATCATGCATGCATCAAAGGGATCTTGAGTGGGATAGTCCATGCATCATTCATCCCAACCAATCAATCAGTTGTTATTTCCAGTATGGTTACCCAGGTGCATGACAATGGGTCTATTGTTGTAGAAAATGCGAGAGACTAAGTGTTTATTACATGTTTCAAAGTGGATCCTCGGTTCAAATGGTTCATCTGAGATTCGTTGCAATTGTTTTCAACTCTTTCTAGAAAGCGATTCTCGATACTAAGCAAGGTGAAACAACTTATTGCCCTTCTTTGACGCATGATACATGTAAGTTCATTATGTCTATGGGAGTTGCGAAATACAATAGGCATGCTGCATTATTCCAATAAAATTTCCTAATGGCATTCATAAAAAAATCCCTATGGCAATATACTCTCTAGATCACTCCACTCAAGTCACTCGCGAGCATAACCAGTTGGATGTCAGAAAAGAGAATTAGGTGGTCATTGGTCTAAATAAGCAGATCCACCTAAACAAGACCACAGATCCCATGTGGTAAGAAAAGCAGTCCTTGCTCACCAAAACTTAGGGCTGTCAGGAAGGCTCGAGCTCGATGAACTCAACTTAAGCTCAGTTCATTAAGAGCTCATGACCCCGACTCGAAAACTTATCAAGCCCAAGTTCAAGTTTGATTTGTGGCTCGTTAGAGTTATCAAGTCGAGATCAAGTTGGGTCGTGTTCAACTCGATAACTCGACTCGATAACTCAATATACTCGCATGTGTGGAAGTCATTATGTTTAGTCCCGCACTGAGCGACTTTAAGAACCTGAGGTATGGGAATCTCTACAAGAACATGGGAGCGAGCAACATTATTTCATACTTACCTGGACAGCTCATTAAGAGGCTCGTGAGCCAACTCGGGCTCGTTGAGATCGACTCTAAGAACTCGGCTCATTAAGAGACTTGTAAGCAGGTCAACTCGTTGAACGTGACTCGTTAAGAAGCTCGTGAGCCAGATCAAACTCGATCAGTTCGAGTCCAAGCAGCATTCCAAGGCTCTAACCTTATCGAACTCGAGCCCCAGGTTTTCTTGTTGAGTCTGAGTTAGGGTTGACTCAACTCGTTGAGCTCGATGGACACACCTACCAAAATTCGATCCTATTTGAAGTACTTTATACAGTTCAGTTGTCAATATTGAAGGTGTGAGTACAAAACAATATTTGGTCCTCTAAGGTTGTTCAAGTGATACAACCTTTCTAGTGGTATTGAGATAAAGAACTACTCCCCCCCCCCAACTGAACCCTCAAACCAACCAACTAACCACGCTTTTATTCCAAGGCATGCATATGCACATCGAATCTCCCCCCTCTTTCCTCTGAGGGTATGGTGACGATAAACAACTAGTTATCCCAACTCCACAAATACAGATGACAAAACTAATTAATTGGTTATCCGTAGGGGTGTGCATGGGGCAGGTATCCAATCCATTCGATCGTGACTGCCCCAACCTATCATTACAAGGTCATAGCGACCCGACGCATTCCAATAGATAATCGAACCTAACGGGTATCCAACTTATTTGAGTGGATCATGGATACACGTGGAACCTATTAAAAGCACGTGATAGAACGTTGAGATAATATTTGCTTATCTCAATGACAATCATCTGTAGAATGAGTGGATATTACTCACATTACGATGACAGGAACTATTTAACTAAGAGGGTGTCACCAATTGCTCAAATGTATAAATAACGTAGAATAAGATATATTCATCATGGCTCAAAATGTCGACGAAATTTGTTGATATTTCATCACAGTTCGATTTCACCAAGACATGAAAATGACAGCAAAATGGTGAATTTTGCCTACCTTTCTTTGCCATTTCTCTGCACCCTATTGTAATTTGATGCTGATTTCGACAACATGTTGCCAATATGTCGATTTTGAGTTTCACCAAAATGCTAGTGACATTGACATTTTGGACCATGACAGTAGTTAATGTGATAATCTCATTCTTTTTTATTTGTAGCTTTAGATACAAGACTATCTAATTACACGATAACATAAATGTTGAATAAAGTGATAATTTTATCGGACATTTCTATTTTAAGATTAAGTTTTTAAATTATGTGTCCTAATTTTTATTCCAAATTTTATTTCGACGATTCCGACAGATCCGCGACAATTCTTTTGCTTGAGGAGCGTACGTGTGTATTTTTTCCAAGTTAAATTCCAAGTGGAAGGCCATCCGACAGATCCGCCGCCAGTTATGTGCTGTGGAGCCTAATGACCATCTTGTTGGATCGTTGGTATGATTAATAGGCATGCTGCTCCATGGGTCATGGTCAGTTTACAAACAGTGGGACACCACATATTTGTTCGAGGTGCAAGAGGAAAGGACATGGGTCAAGCTTTGGATCAATCCGTGGATACCCATTGATAGTGGGGTCGGAGCTCCATATGTAACGCAGCCATATCGTATCAGATACTCGATCCGGAGCACTCAGTTGGGTTGGGTAATCATGAATTTAGGGTAGACCAGTACGGGACGAGTACCCATCTAATCCATTAACCATGCACACCCCTAGTTACATGAACTCCACAAGTACAACTGTACAAGTGCACGTTAAAAGCACGACTTAGACATCCACTTATGCTGTACTGATGAGTGCTGACACCTAATAGATAGAAAAACTCCACCCCCACAACAAACTAAGAAATCTTCGAATAAAAATACAATTACAACAGAACTCGCAAAAACTCCCAAGTGACAACAAGACCACATGACATACCTGACGTGCCTAAACAGCGCAGCGGCCAACCCGCCACACCTGGGGAACTGCCACCCTTCCCACAGCGTCATCGGCAGGTACACGTCCACGGCCACAGCCGCTCGCACTCCCATGCCTATCCTCGTCGACACTGCCACAACAGTCCCCCTCGCCTCCAGGCACCTGCTCCCGACCAGGGCTCGCACCTGATGCACCACACTCGCGCTCCCTCGGACCGACCCCGCGCCCTTCCTCCGCCGCTTCCTCGACGATCCCGGGTTCCCCTCGGCCGGTGCCCCGGCGGCATTGCCGTCAGAAAGAGGGGTCAGAGAGGTGCCATCTTCGAGGATGAATGCGTCGGCGTCCCCGTCGGCGGCGAGGGAGCACGGAGAGCCGAGGGGGATGCCGGGATCGGCGGAGACGACAACTAGGAAGAATCCGCATAGCTTGAGGTCAGGGGAAGGGGAATCGGATTGGGAAGGGTTAGGGTTTCGATTGGGCGCCATCTCATCGCGTCGCGCTGGGTAAGGAGGCGACTGCGAGCGGGAGCGAACGGGAAAGAGATGGGGGAGGAAGAAAGGCACGTCGCACGTGCTGACGTTCGTTGTCTTGGGAGGGGGGGGAGATCTTCTGTGGCTTCCTTATTTTTGGTGGGAAGTGCGGAGTCGTGGGAGGAGTTGAGAGAAGGTGAGAGTGGGATTGATTATAGGTTATTTCTGAAAATGCGCTCTTTGATTATGTGTAATTAGTTAAAACTCATAGGAATATAGGATTAGGATTGCTTGTGGGAAATTGTGAAAAAAGATGTGCTCTCTGGATTTTATGAAAGTTTGTGCTTTTAGGCCCCGTCCATTTAACTTACTCCTTCTCTCTTCTATGTGTTCTACGTGGATCTCACTTTTTTCCTTTTTTAAAAAAATAAATAAATAAATCCTCCATAATCAATTCTATCAAAAAATAATATAGTATACCGTCATATCATATAAAAATTATAAACTAATCCACTTCTACTCACTTTTTCAAACTTAAATACAATCGCATCACAATAACTATCACTTTTTCAAACTTCAATACAGTCATATCACAACAAACACACACCCAGTTTAACCATCTAACCAAATACCAAAACACAAAAACGGGTTACTCTCTACCAATTTAACCAGCCCTAACCCGCGTACCAATCACACCCTTACGGTTTTATTGCCCTAAGTATCCCGCTTTATATTTGCTTTTAACCTAGATTTTTTTAGCAAAATAATCATACTTGTTCCCTTCCCATCTATCTATATCTATATAATGGATCGTTGTTTAGTTATTGTTCACGTAACTAATGCATAGCGCAAAAAACAGTAATATTAGTCTTCTTCATGGCATTATTCGTGCTATGGATTGTTGATATGTGAATGTATTTGACATCTGTGGATAATGCAGTTGATAACTCTCCTTCATTTTCAATTAAATGCAACAATGTCATTACTTTCAAACATGCAATGATGAGTACATTATAACTTTCAATGTAGTCATGATCATTGTTTCATGCTTGTGTAATCTTCTCTCCTTACCAAATAATTCTAATCCTGATCCATATCCACAATCTGCATTGGAGAGAGATTAAACCCAATTTTAGAAGAGGGAAAATGTATATTCAGCGGAAATTTCTCCACTAGATTGCCAAATCAACTCCTATGTTGCCAAATCAACTCCTATGTCATCCTGTATTGTAAACAACTCTTTAACCATGCAAGGATAAGAAAAGGAATCCATCCAATAAAATTTATATCGTTGAGAGATAAAGCATTTTGAATTCTGGGTTTCCTCGTGGTGGCGGCGGCAAAGAAGGTGGCGTGTGGAGCTCGCACATGAAGAAGTTTGAGGTAAGAAATACTATAGCTTCAGCAATAAAAATTATTTTTGCTTGAATAACAAATAGTTGCTACTGTATAGATGGTTTCGATGACTACTATCCAAGCTTCTGTACGAGATATTATAGTTTTAACAACGATCATGAAGTTAAAAGTAAATACAGAGTAAATAGAAGCATTCAATAATAGATATTAAGTCTTCAATACGATATATTATAGTTTTTTTGTAAATGTACATGATGTAAGTAATTATTAACTCTATAGATATCTCTTGTAATATTTATCCAATCTTTGATAAGAGTTATTGTAGTTTTATTAACTTATAAGAATTTCAAGAAAAATCTTCATTTGCATAAGTTTTCAGCATCTCATCTCAGTATCGCTAAGTTATATTCAAACTAGAACTAAGTAAATGCCAAGCTGGCTAAATGCAGCCACTATAATCATGCCAGTCCAGGAAGAAGAGCACGTAGCCTATGCCAATGCTCGGCCTAACGCTTGCAGGAAAGAGGGGAGATTCGGTCGCCTACATATTCCTAATCAGATAAGTAATACCCGCAGCTAGTCTTTTCAAGAGCAAAATTACTTTGATAAAAAGTGGATTCTCATTGTCTATTAGATCTGTCTTTCCCAGTGAAAGTAATTGAGGCCTTTCGACATATGTCGCAACGTCCCCAATAGCATGCTCATCAACCCGCTTTAAAAGATGATCGACGGGTTGCGCAGGATACTTGGGATTCCGGATGAAAAATGGATGAATCCGAGCTATCGCGATTCAGGTCGAGGATCGACGGAAGGTGAGGAAGGCTAGAGGTATATACTTCCCCAACCTCTAAAAACCTGACTGAGTCCGTAGGACCGAGCACTCAGAAGAACAGAAAAGGAGGCAATGATAAAAGAGAAAGTTGACATGCTCGCATAAACTCTCAAATGATTTTCTTAAATAAATGCAAGCTGACTTCTCAGAATATATATCTTTAGTAACTTTTAAGAAAAGTCTAATAAAAAAATCTTTATAGTTGACTTCACTGAAGTATATTCAAGATTCAGTGAAAAAGAAAATATTCGATTTAATAACAATCATAAAGTTACAAGAAAAGGCAACTATTCATATGGCTTCATTACTATATTCAACCTTCAGTGAGATTTATCAGTCTTAGTAACTACAAGATGTGTGTAATAAATCAGTAAGAAAGAGAAATAACCGGTAAATGATTTTCAAGCTTTTGTAATGTTTATCATAGTATTAATAACAACGTGAAGTCGCAAAGCTTCAAGCAAATCATTACTAAAGTCACAGTAATTGTGAAGAACAGTGTAATGTTTCAAGAGGGCATCACACCAATATCTTGTTGCTGCTACATCAATTAAAAAAAACATCATCGAGTTCATTCACATGTATAAACTAAGAGATATATACGTAAGAAAGTTGAATTCTATGTTTCTTCCATTATACATGTTTGGTAGTGCACCTATTGTGTTGTAGCAGGGTAAATGGATCCTGGAGAAGATCCATTTACCCCATCCAGTGTTTAGTCCCATACTGTCTGGTGGTGGGACTTGGAGGCTCTGGAGAGTCTATATAAGGAGCCCCATACCTCCTGTACTCATTGAGAAAGTCAATAGACAAACACGCCCAATTAGAGGGCTTCTCCCGTGGTTTCATCCCGCTCCTCACAGAGTAGGGTTCCACGTAAAATCATGGTGTTCCCATGTTCTATGTTTCCTCTTTATGCTCTGTTTATCTATCGCTTCCGCATTCTTCATATTTTATAACATGGTATCAGAGCGGGTTCGATTCTCGGAATTTTCATGTTCTTATTCTTTTCAAGATTCGATTATTCAATTCTTCGATTGTTTGATTAAAGTTGGAGGAGTATTATTAAAATATCAAGTTACAGATCTGGTGTTCTTTCAAGTTCCAGGGTTTCAGAGTGAAACCCTAATTTCTGCTCGCATATCAAAAGTCCCCCAGACGGTGGAAAAATATTCACAGTTTGTGCATCGGATCTGCGTATATGGCAGCACCCAGGTCTGATCCCGCACAGGCGCAGTGCAGGAGCCCTACGTCGTGTGAAGTCCTCCTGCGTGCTCCCGCTTCATCAAAGGTGCCGCAGGAGCCCTCCAAGACCTCTTTGCAAGGCGGCGCAGCCGTCACATATTCTTCAGCAAGGCGGCGCAGCCCCTCTCTCCAGTCCGTGCTTCCTCCATATCCCTCACGGCGCCCGCGCGAGTCCATCCCATCACGCAACTCCAGGCGGTGGCGCATCGTGCGCACACGCCCACTGTTGGCGGAGCCGTTCTTCATCGCTGCCCTTGCGCAGGCGGCGCAAGGCACAACCTCCCATCGCGCATCAGGTCTCTGTGGCACCGAAGTCAATCCCACCAGGCGCGAAACCCATCGCGCGTCGAGCAGGCAGACCCCCGCGCATCTCCTCGCGCAAAGCGCACGCGAGCCCAAGCAGTAGTGCAACGCAAGGGTGACGCGCGAGATCTCCGGTTGCAAGCTACCGTACTCGCGGGAGATCCATATCGCAAGCGCTACTCCTCCCCTTCCCCGGAGCCCTAGGCGTTGGTGGCGCAATTCCCAGATCTCCCTCGCGGGAGCGTAACGGCGGCGCCGGGTTCCCAATCGGGTAACCCATTGGGTTTTAGCCCTAAGGAGGACGCATTTATTAAAAATGGGGGGGGGGGGCACGTTGGATGTATTAAAAAGAAAAAAAGGGGTATGAGATTTTAGGCCCAAGTGAGCTGCTCTAAAAAAAAGAGGAGGGGAACATCCGTGTTAAAAAGAAATGTCCTGTGGGCCGATAGGTATCAAAAAAAAGAAGAAGAAGAAGAAAGGAGGAAAGAAAGGAAGAAAAAGGCGCGTACATCTTGAAAAAAAGCCGTACGCAATTGCAAAAAAAAGCACGTACAAAGAAAAGTCGTACGCAATTTCAAAAAAAATGATTTGCAAAAGCCGATAAAAAAAGTTGAAGGGCTTTAAAAAAATGATGAATGTTTTGAAAAAGCCGACAAAGTTGTGATCGGCTAAGTGGTTTGTTTTTGTCCCCATCATTGTTGTCTTCTCCCAACTCGATCGACATCCATGTTTTCCGACAAGTATGGGAGAAAGGGGGAGTATATATGTAGAGTCACAGGTCTATTCTCCAGATGCAGATTTGTCAGACCAGCCGGATTGTTCAGACTCTACAGTTGATGTTCAGACTCGATGATTGTCTTCCGAGTCTCCAGTTTCAGACACGCACAAGTGTGCGGTCATTTTCAGATGAGCATAAGTTGCCATCATCAGTTCGAGGTCCCCATCATTCTTGTTGTTGTTCGGCCAGAGTTTTCATGTGAGCCATAGGGACTCCAGAGCAGAGGACCATTCCCTTGAGGGCAATGGTTTTCATGTGGTATCATAGGTACACCAGAGCAGTGCACCATTCTCTGAGCCAGATGGGAGAGACCCGGTTCTCCGACGAGGAGACTTCAGGTGCAGTTTCAGACTCGATGGTCAGATTCCGAGTCTTCAGTTGACTCACACTCCAGCCCGTTCGTCCTCCTCACCTGCACGGCATGAAAAGCAACGTCCTCGACTGCAGCATGTGCGTGTTGGGTTGATATTGTCCGTAGTGTCCTGTAGCGTGAGTTGAGTTTCTTTCTGTTTGTTTGTCCAAGCTGAGCATTGCATGCTCCAGCTTGAGGGGGAGTGTTGGAGTATTTGGTAGTGCACCTATTGTGTTGTAGCAGGGTAAATGGATCCTGGAGAAGATCCATTTACCCCATCCAGTGTTTAGTCCCATACCGCCTGGTGGTGGGACTTGGAGGCTCTGGAGAGGCTATATAAGGATCCCCAGACCTCCTGTACTCATTGAGAAAGTCAATAGACAAACACGCCCAATTAGAGGGCTTCTCCCGTGATTTCATCCCGCTCCTCACAGAGTAGGGTTCCACGTAAAATCATGGTGTTCCCATGTTTTATGTTTCCTCTTTATGCTCTGTTTATCTATCGCTTCCGCATTCTTCATATTGTATAACAATACAAGAACAAAAAAATTCTATACTAATTATAAGTAAGTGAAGTTTACATTTTTAAAAGTATATATTTACAAAGGATCATATATAAATGCAAAGGAAAAAAAATCAAGTTTTAGAGTTCTTTTCACCTATGCATTTGAGAAGAATAGCAACAATCTCAATGCAATGTTTAAGTACTTCTTCAATAGCAAATCTCGGATCCACCTCACGGTAAATGAAGCCTATGCACTTCATCACATATACTCCACAATCTATTGAATCACTAGGTCAGTTTGGAATGTTATGTTGTGTTTCCATTGACCATTTTTCAAGCCACTCATCCTTGAAAAATAGGAAATAATCAACCATCTGATCAACCTATTAAATAAATATTAAACTACAACTAAGACGAAATTTAGATGTATGATTTGGCATTAAATCTACAGTTTCAAATCTCAAAAATATACATTTTTTAACATCCATTGAATACTTACAAAAAGTTGGATAATGAGTTATATGAAAGATATCTCTTTCATTCAAAATCGACAATAAGAAGATGTCAACGATTTAATGTATGAATTACCACATAAGACCTTCTTGACGTATTCAAACAATGTTTTCGTACAAATAAATAATTTATTCAAGGACTCGTAATCTTCCATGGTTGCCTCTTTTCACCGTTTTTGAAATAATTGTTGTATTTTCATATTCAAGTGTAACTCAACATGACAATATCAAAAAAAAAAATCTAAAATGTGACAAGCTTACCATTTGGGTTGTATTTGCAGAAATATAAGGAGCATCGATGGCATTTACTTGACACTCGTGGTATAAGACATCCATGTACACATCTAGTTCTACATCAATGGTCATCTTGGCATACAGAAGATCTTCAAGGTACCTTCTAGGGTAAAAATTAGATCACGGTGTATGGAAAGTTGTTCTCACATACAGAAGATCATCGCCACTATAGCGACTTCTTACATTTTCCCCTATCAAGCTCTACCCAGGTCGTCCTCATGCAACCACATTATTCATCACCAAACCTACTCGAGACACTGGTATATTCACCATTGAGGGGTAAAAATCCCCATACATCCCCCCCCCGATCGGGTTAGATCAAAGGGAAGAGAGAGAAAGGATAATGGAGATAATGTGATTTAAAATAACAAAACATTTTTCTTACATATTTTCTTTTGAAAATTTCCTTGCATTTTGGTCCTTGTGATCAAACTTAACGGTTTGGTTGACTATCCTCGATGGTAATGGTATAGGTGTAAAACAGAGAAAGGTAAAAAAGGTTGTAGAGTAAACACGAAAGAATACATGGGTTGTTGTGCAATTAGCAAAGTTTACAGTAGATCTGGTGTAAAATACCAATAATTTTTGGGTACTTTGAAAATGAATTAAATAACTCATGGAAATTCATTTTTTACAGGGTAGATATTTAATGCAACATTTTAATTCCAAGATATATGGAATACAGGAAGAGGTGATACTTCTAAAAAAAATCATATTTTTTGGGTAGAGTAAATAGATTCTACAGTGAGCGTACCTTTTTGGATTTTTAGGATTTAATATGCAATTGGTACAATTTGATAAAGATATGGGCTTTGTTAAATTTCAGGAGATGCATGCGATGAGAATTAATGATTTTTTTACGGTAAATGCACCATAATGAAATACGCCTACTACGATTTTTTTGAGTTTTTTTACAAGAAATGAATTTGTTGTCAATTATTTACTCCCATGGGATAATTTTAGGTTCTTGATTCATTAAAGCAGCAATCCATCATAATTTTACAAAAATATTTTTTCCCATATATAAAAAATTAAAGAGACATGCAATGATATTTTTAATTCTGCAAAACGATAAGAAATGAAAATTTAACCGAATTAAATGTCAAAACTACAATAACTTATCTAAGTGATATGCTCAATAAATTTTTAACAAATTCTTGATATGTTGCAGCGCACAATAAGAGGCACATATGCCAATCTTTGAGAAATTTTGAACACTTTCACGAAGCACTGTGAACTAAATAAGATAATCGGGTAAAGGATGTTGAGTTTCACTGTTTCAATTTTAGCAAATCATAGATAACCCATAAAAATCCAATTAAAGGTTGAACCTTCATTTGTTGTCTATGTAATTTCAATAAAAGATCGATTTATGCCTAATTTGAAAAGAATGGACAAACTGCAAAATTAAAATGAATTGAAATGCTTAAAATGGTGAAAAAGGACCAAATAGCAAATAACGGGAATTAGATGGATATCTTACTTAATTTTTCCGCCCACACGGCGTTGCACATGATGAGTAGATGGAGGCTTCCTTGCAATATTAAAGACCCATAGGATGGTCTTTACATTTTTACACAAATCCGAACAAATGGGACATGAATAAGGATGTTTGCATATATCAAAACGATGTAAAACACACACACATATGTATATCAAAATCTATATAAAATAGATATGGTGATAGATTAGTTATGGACATATTCGTAACCGTTTGCATCTCTAAGCAGTAGGGATAGAATCCCATCACTCGATTTGGTTGTCGATTGCGGCTAGGTGTCTCATGCCTGTAGGATATGTTCAAATGAATTTATGACCCATCTGCATTATACTTAAGTTAATAAAATAATACAAAACACTTTGATCGATAAAAACAGGGTAAATAAACTATAATGTTATACGAGCATGCTCAACAAAGAAACCCTAAGGCCCTGTTTGGTTGAAGAATAGGCCTTGGAATAAGGGACCAGTTCTCCTCGCGACACAGTTCTCAGTTGTACGACTATTCTCCATTATTCCATCTTACTTCACTCTTTTTCCTATATTTATCCTACCTTATCTACCTTTATTTCATCTCATTCTCCTTATTCCTATCATCCAACTGAATAAAGAATAGACATTTATTCTCCTTATTCCCCATCCTTATTCCTGCTTATTCCTGAACCGAACGCACCCTAAGAAAAAGAACAAATACGACCTTTACCTGTACATGTACATTAGACCTATATTGAGTAAATAATGAATCTTTATGATTTTTTACAAGGTAAATACTGAGTTCAATTCACATGATTCCAATAAGATTAGCTCAATAAAACTGTGAACAAAAATACAAAAATAAGTCAAAAAAATATTAAATGCACATTTACTTATGAAAATACTGACATTGAAACTTGAATTTCTTGGGCATACAGACTCTATTTGAACCACACCTGTCTTTAAAGACGAACGTGAAAAATATGTTATTTAATATGTATATTTTTATGCGAACGAGGGTTAAAGGTTTTGGACCTTATTGGTACATGTAGTTATGTAAGTTCACACATGAATTACTTCATGCACAATACGCAAACGACAATATATGTACACGTTTTTGTAAAATAGTTTCGTGTATATGTTATCTAACAAAAATATAAAAATTATTCAAAGTAAAAAATAAATAATCAAGAACCTTAAGTTTATAAGTACTGCACTTATACGCCCTAATTTCTGAACATGTATTAATCTCACTAATAAACAACAACTGCAACAACTAATCCTTTTCCAACATTAACTAGGGTCGACTACATGGATTTTTCACCTCCGTTCTGATCTATTTTTGGCTCATTCTCAAGCTTAAATCTAAATAACTAAGATCCCTTCTGATAGTCACGTTCCAACAATTCTTGAGTCTTCCTCGCCCTCTCTTTAACAACTCAACATCCCAAATCTCGCATCTTCTAACTGGTGCATCAACCAATCTCTTTTTCAAATAGTCAACCATTTTAAGCAGTTTTCTCTCATCTTATCCTCTATCAGAACTACACCAAATTTTGCTTCTGAACGCATCATTCTGAATCCGATCTTTTCGTGTATGACCACACATCCATCTTAGCATTTTCATTTTTACTACTACCTCTGCACATGTCTATGGTTTACAGGCCAACATTCTGATCATTGAAACATATCATGTGTCATGGTTGCTTTGTAATACTATCCTTTGACTTTCAAAGGAATTTTCTTATTACAGACTCCTCTCCACTTTAGCCAACATGCATTTATTTTTATAAATATCATTTCCATTAATTTTCCCATCAAGTTACAAAATATATTCCAAGTATCTAAACGATTCTTCCTTCTTGATGTTTTCATCTCCAATCTTCACCTCGAGTTCTTCCCCGTTGTTTTCCATCAAATGTGCACTCCATATATCTAGTCCTAGCGTGTTTATACGAAATCTTTTAATCTCTAAGGCACGCCTCTAGACCTTTAGCTTCTAATTTACTCCATCTCATGTCACATCAAGCAACATGATATCATCGTCGGACAACATACACCAAAGTATCTCATTAATAATGTATACCATATAAATACATAGTTTTTTACACTGGTACACTTTTTGAGATTCTGTAATTACATTTATACCCTTACCTTTTTTGCAATAACATTTGTACCTATAGATTCTTACAAAATTTGCAGGTTGGGCCTTATGTTAAGGTTTTTTAAATAGGAGCATACACATAATTACAAAAAGGACAAATCTTTGAACTTTGTAAGAATATTTGGGCATGAATGCCATTGCAAAGAAGGTAGAGGCATGTTGTAATTACAAACTTTAGATTGAGCACAACTGTAAAAAACCCATATAATATAAAATTGATTAAAAATACAACAAATAAATTAAAAGGCCTCAAAATACATGTATATTATACATGTATTTTGAGTCCAAAAATCCTCCGTCTCATGCTAGCCCAGATTAGCTCACTTGCTTTATGAAAGATGTAGAAAAATATTATTGAGTTTTTATCAATTGTGCACCTCTGAGATGTGTTGGGACTTAGTTAGGATGTATTGCACCCCGAACCTAAGGTCTTCTTCTTGCCTTAGAGTCATAATGTGAGATCTCACTCGGACCAAAATCACGTACTATCAACGAAGCTTGGGTTATTCATATCTAACGAGAATGACTAGAGTGATATTTCTTTATAAGAATGATTTATCCAATTGTTTTTTTGTACACTTTTAATTTTACCTTGATTGTTGAAATTTGAAATCGTATGTGGCAACTTTGTTCATAACGCACATATGTGTGGATCTGTCGATTGTTGTTTGCTCGAAGTTACTTCTTTTGTGCAGCTACATGATTCTCTATGGTACAATACTCATAGCTTTGTTGTTCTTACTTGGAGCATTTTGAGAGACAAGAGATATCATGTATGTACGAAATGCACTTTCTAATGTATAGATGTAATGTTTTTTGGACATGGATAGTAATGAAATGAATGATGGATATGAAGTGAATGGGAGGAAAATTTTAATTTCATTCTTTTGTGCTATTTTCTCCTACTTTAAACTATTTTGTGTATTTCGAATGTGAAAAATGGATGTACATGGAATCGATTTGTCGAGTATCCAGGTCCTCAGAGGACGGACGTCACACAAAGTAACGATAGGATGAAGGGCAATTAATAAGAAAAAAATGGGATTTATCTCTCATTCATGTTCATTGATATAGGAAAATGAATGATCAACACCGTTGATATAAATAAAATGGATTGCACAATCATGATGTGATTGTCTTATTCCATGGTCTGATCTGGGGACAATTTTTCCCTCAATTCGGGGTCTTTGAACCGGATACAATTAAATCTACCCGAGAGCATATAAAAACCGGATCCAAGTGTACCATAACGTATCCACCATCCACCCCAACGTTATCGTTATCCACGCCGTTATCCACTTCCCTTATCCATCGAACAATACTCACCCACTACCAAATCACGAGCTCTCTCACGTGACAGCCTTGCATTAACCTCCCAAATCCGCGAACACGATCCGGGCATCCCCATATCAGCCGTCCCATCTCACCCCACGTCACCGATCCGTGTCCTGGTCTTCCTCCAACGGTCCAGATCACCACTCCACTCCCTCATCACATCCACGGCCTTCGTGCAAAAAAAGCACCCCCTATTTTCGCCCCCTTTTCCCACCAATATCCCTATTTTCGCTATTTTTTAATCGCCCCAAAAAATATCCACCCTGATTCCGGCGAGGTCCCGGTAGTCGGCGGCTGAGATGGATCCGAAAGCGGAGGAGGAGATCGAGTTCGCCAACGGTAAGGACAGCAGCTGCGAAGGCGTGATGGCGGCGGAGGACGGTGGTAGCGGTGACGAGGAGGCGGATGCCTCCGACGACGTGTTACAGGTGCCCAGCGACGATGAGGCGAGCGGAGATAGCGACGACGACGACGATGGCGAAGATGACGATGGGGAAGAGGAGCCTCAGATTGTAGTGGAGGAGGAGGACGAGAACGACGTGGACGAGCTAGCGGAGGTGGAGGGTGGAAGCGACGACGACGACGATGACGACGAGGACGATGAGTTCGACGAGGATGAGGACGACGAGGAAGTAGAGCCGGTATTTTTTTTCTTAATTTGTTCTTTTTTAGGGTTTTTGTGCTTGTTTTCCTGTTCTAGGGTTTTTGGAGTTAGGGTTTATGGTCTTTCGCGAAGGTTTGATACTTTTTTACCATGCTTATTTGCGAGTTTATCTTCTTTAGAGCAGATGAGAGTGTGATTTGAGGTGTTTTCTTGCGGTTGTTCGTTTTGTTTGGAAACTACTCAATGGAATGGGTTCGTTGTTTGAGGGGGTGGGGTTTCTCTTGTCATTGCTTGCATAATATCATGGGAAAAATAGCTTTTGAGTAGCAGACATCGTTCATCATCTCCTTGAAGTGGTCTTCCTACTCTCAAAACTGAGAGTATGGGTATGCAGTTGCCTTTATTTGTATTTCTGATCAGATGGGGCTTATCAAATGGTAAAATAGTACCATTGAGATGAATATTAATCTTTAGCAGCCATCTTTTAGTCTTTGGAAAAGCAAGTGATTAGGGTTTTGGAATCACGAATCTGTTGTCAGCCCAAGATATTCTTGTGCTATGCACGTTGAGTGACATCTGACTTTTTTATACACTGGTGATTGTGATCCTTGCTGCATTTCCTTCATGAAGTACAACTGTTATGGCCAATCCCATGTACTTGTTTTTTATTGTTAATATTTATGTTGACGTGTTTCTCATTTGCAATCCACCCTTCTTGCTTCTGCATTACTTGCTACAATATTTATCCAATGGTGTCGAACTCTAAAGTTACAGTGGTGTTGCTTTTCTTCCATGTCAGAAATGCTTACTGGTTTGGAATGTTGTAGTGATCTGGCTAAACCTGCTGAACCCACTTTACCTTCTTCATATTAAATTATTATTACTTTATTCTTTGATATGAGGTTGTTTTGTCATTTACATATAACTTTTATTTTGATGGATCTAGTTCAAGAACATCGTTGCTTGCTGTTTTTTTTGGTTACATTCTTCTATTTGATGGATTGTCTTTCTAGACCTGTTGCATAATATTGTGGCATCTCTGAAACATGGATTTACTCTTGGAATATATTATATACTGTGTGCAAGGATCATTTGGTGTTGTAGCTTAATGTGTTTTTTGCGAAGGTGGTGTTATTTGGACTTTGGAGTCTCTTAAATATCTTCGTCAACTTTGCTTATGCCAAGGTTTTGATTACTTTCATGGGAATCAATCTTGAGTTAAGGAGACGGAATAACTAGAGTTTAGTTGATTCTTTGAGCTTCCTGTGACTGCATTTGAAAGTTTGGCATTATTTTTGGCTCGTCTGGATATATAATATTTTTGGTTTCCCATTGTTATTTTCCCGTTCTAGTTATTTTATGCGTTGTTTACTAGGCCTCTCGAGTTTCAATTTCTGTTGGCTACTTTAGTAGGACCATTTCTGAGCTGACTTTGCTATGTGCATTAGTGGATGGCAATGTGCCATGACTGTACCACGTGGTTTAGATCTGTATGACTGTACCACATGGTTTAGACCTGTTGGAATTGGTCCCAGTGTTTTGTGCATCACCAATCAGATAGGTGCTAATTCACATAATTAATAAATGGGTAAATCGGAAAATTACGAGGCTCATTTTAGAAATGTAACAAAGATGGATCTATTCTTATTTTTTAGTCTCAAATACATGCATTCATGAGCTTACACGAGCCTTCTATGTTGATGGGAATTCCTAAAGTTTGAGGTTTAGTACCATGTTTTTTACATTTCGGAAATGAGGTTTGTAATTGGTACTTGAGGTATAGTTGGGACCTTTCTTATTGGTAATTTATCCAAGTAAATTTCCTTTTTCAAATATCTGGAATGAGATGAAAACAAATGCAGAAGGAAGCGACCCAAGTAAGAAATGGACGCTCGATAAAAAGTAATCTTTCATGGATTATCTTGGTTGAAGAAGGCTGATGTGACCATGTTGCATTTTCTCCTTTCTTAGCCGTCTCTTTGGGATATGGAAGTTCCATTGCCTCGTTACAGTATATATTTTTTCTTTCAAATATTACTGTTGATGAGATACGTATAATGCTTCATTTCTGTTGGATATTGTGTAGCATATATGCATTATATGTCTGGTTTCCTGTAAATATGTGGAAAATGTTTATGTTTGTGCACCTATTGCTGTTTCTACGTGTTGATTCCTGCCTTGTTGCTTGCATTTCTCAGGAGCTTGGAACTGAATACTTGGTAGGGCCTATAGCACGTGCTGAAGATGAAGAGCATTCAAGTGACTTTGAGCCAGGACTTGAAAATGGGGGACTGCATCACTTTGATGATGAGGATGCCACTCCCAGCGAGGACAGCGATGATGATGGTGGGGGTGGTAATTCCACAAAGGATGCAATGCCTGGAAAGAAGAGAACAGACAGGGATGACTCTGAAGATGATGGTGATGATGATGATCAGCGACCTCCCAAAAGGAGATGAAGGGAGTGAAACTGTGAAACCCTTGACCACGTATGGAGGGGTTCTTTGCCAGCTTCCTTTTGATGTGCAACTCAGATTGTCTTCTTTTTTTTGGGAATTTCTGTGCTTTAGATTATTGTGTAGGTTCTGTATTATGTAAGAACTTTTAGTTAGATGTTTATGTGCAAACACTTTTAATCAAGTTCTCTTAATACAGTCCCTCCATGTCTTTGGTAGTTTTATATGTTTAACCAATCACAAGTGTTCTCTGTGTATCTCCAGCTTCCTTCTCTTTCTTTTGTGCAAATAGTGAATCCTGTTTTAAGAAAGGAGGTGACAATTGTCTAATGTGGTGTATTTTGATTGTATACATGTGTGTCGAATTGGGGGTTACCCCCCACTTTGGGTGGGTAACCCCCCAAAACCCCCATTTTTAACCCACTAGTGGGACCCACCTCCTTCCCATCAAAAAAATTATATATTATACCATCATATCATCTAAAAATTATAAAATACTCAACTTCTACTCAATATTCCAAACTTCAATACAATCACATCACAAAAACCACCCACTTTTTCAAATTTCAATACAATCATACCATAATAACTACCAACTTTTTCAAATTTCAATACAATCAAATCACCCAAACCCACAAAACCCTTAACCCACCAACCAAACACACTACCAAAAAAACGGGTTATCCACCCCTCGATAACCCGCCAGCCGAACACCACCTTAGGGTTTTAGCTTCTACCATTTTAGTTATGCTCTTTACAATATCAGTTGTGCTCCTATATTCTTACAAAATTCACTGTTCTGTCCTTTTACAATATCAGTTATGCTGTTTTGCCATTAAACATTAGCTGTGTTATCTGTTATGTTGCATCCTATCTTCATATCCTGCTGTTAACAATGCAACAAGTGCTTTAGGTTTCATTTGCTTGATAAGCAGAAGTAAGCCTGCATGATTACCTTGTGATAAGTTTATCGCAATGTAAATAAACACAAAATCTCCTCACTTATCTTTTCAAAAGGTGAAATAGATGGTCTTTTAAGCAATAATCGATGATTTCTCTCATTTTGAGTTTTTTTTGGTATACCAGCAATTTTTGCAATAGCAGTTGTGCTCTTTTTTCTATACTTTTAACAGTATTCTCTTCCATTATATTGTTAAAATAAAATAAATTATGGCTTGTTCAAATTGAGGTCTAGTTAACCAAGTTTACATTTCTTGTGTACCCCGATATTATTTAATCCGTTATCTGTTGGGAAAATGCAATAGGATGTATGGGGCATTGTGAGTTATCAAGGGGTTGTAAAATTAGAAAACTCCGTGGAGAGTTCCATTGCTATTAATGGTTGGCTTTGAGATTCCATATGGGCATATGCACATAAGGTAATAAAGTCTCATGGTTTATTCGTGCATGATCTATTTTTTCATAGGTATTCATTTTGTCTATGCTTTTAGTTTAGTATTGTAATTCGGACATGGTTATTGACAAGAATTTATTGAATCTATTATTAGGGCTTGTTACAATCTAAAAGTAAGCTCAGGCTACTCTCATACGATCATGAGTGTAAAATTCCGGACTTAGGTTCATTGTCCGTTGACGAGGAAAACTGATCATGACAATTTGTTAGGTTCAGATCCAATTGGACCTTTTGATCACCACCAAAAATGCTTAACAACAAATTGTCAACTCACACCACACTTTGTGAGATTTAAATGTGGGACTATGTTTCAGGGTTGGGGTGTTACAACCTCCCCATTTATATTCGCAATATCTTCATTGCAACATTACCCATAAACTATTCCCATTGACTGTGATGGTTGTACATTCCAGATATATTTTCCCTCCTATCTCTTTGTAGAGGTGGCTAATCTCTTGGGTAATCCTTTTCATTAGCAGAGGAAAATTAACTCTGATACCATTTGTAATGTCACTGACTTAGGTATCTACTTTGTAATGACAACTTCTTTGGTTCAGGTCCAATTGGACATGTTGACAACCATCTTAAATGCTTAAGCACAAATTGTCAAGTAATAATTCCCATCACTTATAACCCACACACACTTCGTGAGTTTTAGATGTGAGACTATGTTTGGGGATTGAGATGCTGTAACTTTGTAACGTCCCGGACTTTGGTCCCCGGTTCGTTATCGAGAAAAACTGACCCTGACAACATGTTGGGTTTGGACACAGGTTAACCCGTTGACAACCACCCACAATGATTAAGCGCAACTTGTCAAGTATTAATCTTCACCATTTATATAGCACACCGACACTTTGTGTGTTTTAGATGCGGGAGTATGTTCGGGAGTTGGGGTATTACAACTTTGTAATGCGAACTTAAGTCCCTGATTTGTTATCGAGGAAAACGTTCCCTAATAACTTGTTGGATTCAAACCAATTGGACATGTTTACAACCACCCAAAATGCTTAAACCCAAGTTATCAAGTAGTAATCCTCACCACTGATAATTGACATCAACATTCGTGAGTTTTAGATGTGAGACTATGTTTGGGCGTTCAAACATGTCGCAATGAGGATGTTGTGAATATATAGATGGGGAGGTTGCAATATTCCAACCCCCAAACATAGCGTCGCATCTAAAACTCACAAAGTGTGGGTGTGTGTTATAAATGATGGGGATTACTACTTGACAACTTGGACTTACGCATTTGAATATTTATTAACGGGTCCATCTGGTCCTGAATTCAACAAGTTATCATGGCTAGTTTCCCTTGATAACGGATCTAGGATCTAAGCCGAGACACTACAAAAGGTATCAGAGCAAGTTTGCTCTGATAGTGGAAAGGACTATCCGAAGGGATCAAAGCCGAAAGCGTACAACAACCACTATCACTGAGAATAAGTGATGGACCATGCCACAACGAAGACATTGCAAATGTAATCGGTGGAGGTTGTAACACTCAACCCCCAAACATAGTCCCACATTTAGAACTCACAAAATTGTGGATGCGGATCATAAGAGCTGGAGATCACTACTTCACGACTTTGGCTTAAGTATTTTGGGTACTTGTCAATGAGTCCAGCTGAGCCTATATCCAACAAGTTGTCCGACCGTTTTTTCTCGTTATGGATAGGGGACCTAAGACCTGGATGTTACAATGAGCATATACAAGTATGAAGTATGTGGAATAGGATTAACCCGTTACTGTTTGAGTGGAATTGCACAAGAGCCATATGAGCATTCCACATTTCATATTCTTTTATCCTCAATTATACGAAGTACGAGCTATATCTCTCTTTCTTTTATACAACAAGGGCATTACACATGTCAAGTATGGGGGGTATCCTAATTACCTTATAACTACTTTACTCATAGTTTGTATTTTTGTGCATGTAGTATAAAGTCGTCAATGATATTGGGTAAATTATAATACAATCATCAAACTCTTTTAATAAGTGTCCATCAATATAAAATCCTTTGCTAAAATTCGTCTAAGGATTAAAATAGTATGTATAAAAATCATATAAATTTATATACGAAACTGATGAATGAATGATTTATAATATTTTTATACAATTTATTGAGCAAAAATCATTTTTGATGAGTTGCATTTTTCTGAATTTATCGCATAATTTTCATTTCATGATTTTCATATTTATTGCATTCAAAATAATCCAAAAAATTTGCATGTTATTCATTATAAAAGAAGTTAATAAATAAATAGATAATATTCCATCATCATCATCGTCATCATTATTTTTTTAAAATATGAGCTCCAAGCTCATGGTAAAATCTCCAATAAATTTATTTATTTATTCAGGTCTAACTTATAAGAGGCTCAATGAGGGCTCCAATCTCCTCCCTCTTCACTTGCAAAAAAAATTGAAAAAATCGCTAGAATACAAAATAGATGACGACAACATTAAAAACCAAAAATATAAAAATGACGTTGGCATCAGCGTTGACGTCATCATCATCTTCAACCTCTAGCTACGCCGTCTGCCGCTCCTTCCTCTTCGATCGCGTGCAACCGTCGCGTGCCTCCTCCCCGCCTTGCTAACCGTCGCATGCCTCCTGCCTTCCCCATCTCACCAACGAACACCTCTTATAAGAGGGCGGGAGGGGCTCACCATCGCGGAGGGAGCCACTAGAGAAGTCCCAACTCAAAATCAGGGAGGATAACCTATCCTCCATCTCCTTCTTCCACCATCCAAGCTCGTTGCCATCCGCTTCGCTACGCCTCCGCAGAACATTGCACCTCACGCAGCTCCGCTACCACTTCCCGCATCGACCATGCTTCCTCTGCCTCCCTCCAGGAAGAAGGAAGGACCCCTTCGTAATTTCGTTTTTCTTTAAGATTTTTAATGTTTTGGGCCTCATTGTAGTTTTCTAAAACTTTGATTAATTCTTTGTAAATTTTCTATTTTATTTTTTTATATTCTATACAATTTGCATTTTATTTGCTTAAATTTTTATTAATCACATTTAAGTCCTTTAAGGACCTTCTTGTAGTTTTCTCAAGTTTATTTCTTTTCCTGCAATTTTTCAATTAATATTTTTATTTGATTACTTTTATTTCTCTCCGTTAGGTTTATTTAAATACAAATGCACCCGTAGTTTTCTGTATTTTTACAATCACACCCCTATGTTTCTTAGAAAATTACATAAATGCCCCTGTTATTTTCATAAATCACAAAAAGGTAGAAAATTCCAAAAAATTCCCATAGGATCCTTATGATGCCTAGAACCTAATACATACTTTCTACACATTTTAATACTCTGAAAATAAAAAAGAAAAGTAGGATTTAAGTTGGATTTAATAACGTCAAGAATGCTTTGTAATTGAATAAAATTATATATAAAAATATTTGAGTCATTGTAGATTCGATCCTCTACTTGTCCTATATTTTATTTGATATCTGTTTGCTTGTAGTTGAATACAAAAAATTGTCTGAACATCTCGATTTTCATGTGTGCACATAACGACACTAGAAACACACTTTCAACACATCCGTAAATCGCGTCTTTAGAAACTCCAACCAAAATCCTTACATAAAACTCTAACCAAAATCCTTCCTAAAACCCATAAAAAATGGGAAAGTGTGTCAATAAATAATAATAAATATGACATGGAAATATGGATATGTCAGCAATGAAGTTTGAAGTAGACTGCATGCATGAGATCCCTGATACATCAAGAAATAATAATTAATAAAAGTAGAGAAATACCAAGATATCAAGTAACACAATGAAATCACAAAATCGAGAAAGTAAAAGAAATCAATATATCTGGAAATGAGGAAATCATGAATATAGAAATATCAATAAACCAAGAAACCAACAAAGGACTCAATTAAAAATCATTAATAAATACAAAATTATAACTATTAACACAACACATGTAGGTACACACATGATTGGTTACTTTGACTGAGGCACTTGCCATATACTATTATTTGCCCTCATCCTTGAGTTAGATCCAAGATTTCCACATTGTAAAATAAGAGGAAAATGAGCTATTCTCGACTAGCTTAAATTGGATTGGTACTACATACGATACACACTTTGGAAGAGTTCATCAATGCCTTAATCTTTTGATAACTAATTTTCAATTAATTCGACAACCATTGTTTATAAAGATATTTACAAGGAAGTAATAACTAAAATGACTTGTAACTAATAAATACCATTGGCTTTCAAAAAAAACTAATAAATACCATTCATCCAAAATTTATTACGTGGATTATATCCATACAAACAAAATTTATCCAGTAAAAACAATTTGTTTATAATAAATTTCTCTAACTTTGAAACAAAGAGATGGTTCTTTTGGTTGTCAGCCTGCTCTATTCTCAGATTGGAATTAATTGTATGGATAACATAATTTCTTTATTATAACATTTTAATTATATTCAAATAAAAAATTAATATAGAAAATATATTACAATAATTAAAAAAATTAATATAACACAAAATCAATATCAGATCACATTTATCATTCAACCCTTCCTAAGTTTCTTACCCAGTTAAAAAAATATTGGCGTCCATGATCGAGGACCACGTTCATCCGTATGCAGCGGGGTGTTGCCTCGAAACCCTAGCGATGTCTCGTGACTAATCCCTGGAACGGGCGAACGTACTTGAGAGGTACTATGAAATCTTCGAGAAGTGGATGACCCTCCCGTCTGGCAGCAGAAAGATCAGATTTTACTCGGGCTGAAGGCTAATCAGATGTTCATCCTCGTCGGCGAGACCGGCAGTGGGAAAACCACTCAGGTCCTACTCGTCCCATTCCTGTTCCTCTGGTCTTGAATGGTATTGGGTCTTTGCGGCGGTTGAGAAGATGTCGGAATGATATTGAAAAATCCGATTTCAGGAAAGCCCACATCTTTCGTAGGCTTTCGGATGCTTGTAACCCATCGTGTTTGACCGGATTTCGCTAATAAATACGCGATTTTAGTTTGTCTTACGTTAGCCGGCTTGCTCGGGTGTCTTCGTCGGCTGCTTGTTTTCATACAGAGCAGTTTGTGTACGCATGCCCGTCTGGTACCTGTTGTTTCTTGGCAGCTACTTGTTGGAGCTGGTGGAGCTTAAAAATAGCTGGTCTGCTCTAACTGTGTCAAGCTAATAACATCGGCTATAATTTGTGCCTGCCAAGATGCTCAAACAAATGATGCAAAAACTCTATTCACCACTTTTTAGCCATCCGAATTTTCGGAATTGAATCCCTTAATTAACTGACAATCGCTTAATTAAATGACTCCGGGAAGAAATTAGATGGAAAGATTTGTGTATCAATTGTACAATATGGAACACATCAGTAGAGCTCTGATTGGGTTTCTGTAGGACCATATCTAGGAGGTGTAAAAATCTGGATGGCTTATATATGTAGTGATTCACCAAACTCATGTGAACATGGTTTGATGGATGTTATGTTGGATTATTCAATGTAGTTAGTATATATATTTAAACACACACATACATGCACATACGTCTCACCTGTTGGGTAATGCTTGAATCTGGACTTGTTAGTGGACTGGTTCAACTCCTCTTTGTTGGCCCAATTAGTGTGCGGGTTTTTTTTACAAGAATGTCTTAGTTTTTGATTTATTCAAAAGTAAACTAACAGCAAGATGTTTAATGTTCGATTTATTCAAATGAACTTTTTTGAAATATAAAAAATACAAAACGTTCTATACTTGATTAATCACCTGACTATTGATTAGTCCTTACTCAGTGACACCCATCTGAATACTGATTACCAAATTTGCTACCCTACGTATGGGTATCAAATGTTCAATTTGGAACTCACGAGTAAACTTTAATGTGGATCTTTAGTGCTATACACAAGAGTTGTACAATTTTAGGTGGCTTATGTATGTCACGGGTCTCGGAGTGTACCTTGATCACAACCATGTTCCTTGAGACATTATCCGATTCTTGATCTTATATTCCTCGACACATTTTCCGACGACATCCATGATCATAGTGTACCTATCAAAGGAGTGGATCATTGTATTCTAGGAGAAGCATGTTGGACTCGTTGCTCTTTCGGGCAGAACTTCTCTAAGTCAGTTCATCTTCAGCAATGTTTCAGTTGCATCATGTTCCAATATCTTCTTTCAATTCCAAAGCCCGATCTTTGGGTTTTGGGTCGCCTCCTTATTTCATCATTAGTTGAAACCTTAAAAGCCGTGCCCTACTCGTGGTATACATGAAAGCATAAAAGGGAAGCATGATAAATTGATACAAAGCAAGTAATACAAGTTCTGAATGAAAACTTGTACCGAAAAATGATAGCTGTTTTGATTCTAGCATAGAAACAATGCAACTTTTAGCTTTAATGTGATGCAGCGTGACCTCAAATTATAGGGCCACATTTATTTAATTAATTATTAGTCAATTTTATTTACGTTTTTAGCGGTCGTAATGGGCTAATTAAATAATTGAGATCGCCTGTGATCTCAACGTTTATTTCGTAGAGTTTAAATGTAATTTGGGTCAATTAAATAATTTAGAGTCCAATTAAGGTAATTAGAGGTTAATTAGGATAAAATTAGTTGTTAATTTTGATTTATTTACTATTTTTGTAAACCCTCTCTCCTATATAAAGAGAGGGTAGCCCATTGTTTTAATCAGTCAATTATGAAGTAAAAATTGAGATTGTTATCTCTATCTCCTCTCCTTCTCTCTCTCTCCCTCCACGCGATCTCCGCGGTTCTCCTCCTTCAACCTCTCGTTACCGACGAGTTTTCTCCTTCTCAACCCCTCCATCTTCTTCTCCACTGAAATTCCACCGTACAAAAATTATTTTATCGACGAGCCAAATTCAATTTGCATCAATTGGTATCAGAGCATGGCATTTAGATCGTCCTCACGATCTAACGATCCGTCCCGGCGCTCGCACCGACATCATCGTTCGTCCGAACAAACACGACAAACCATCTCCACCATCGACGCCACCTTCAAAGAGACGGGGGACATGATACGTGACTTGCAGAACAACCTCCAGTCCATGTCTCGGAACTTAATGGCCTACTTTGAGGCCTACCACGACGCCCAATCGAAGCCGCCAACCTCCGAAGCCGTTGTCGTGAGTTTTGACGACGAAAAACTCGCCGTGGAAGCCGATCAAGCCGCTGTCCAGATCATTTTAGAAGAGAAAATCAATGAATCGGCCGTTGTCCAGCACTTTCCAGCACCAAATCCGTCGCCGGAAGCGACCCCGCTGCCCCCTCGGACCATCCCGGCACGGCCCCACCTTTCCCAGGTACCTTCCCGGCTTTCCCCGACCACTCCGCCAGCCCCCCTAGCCTTGCCAGAAACCTTCCCCAGTCCCACACCACCTGCGCCCCCCTCCCAACGCCTTTCCCCGCCCCAAACCTTCTCCCGCGCCGCCGAAACCCTCTCTCTCCCCGTGCGCCTCCTCCCAAAACCCCAACCCACTGCCGCCGCCTTCGTTCTCCTCTTCCCCCTGCGCCGCCACGCCAGCGCCCTCCCCCCCTCCAGCCTCTCGCCGCGCCGCCTCCTCCTCACTCCCGCGCCACCTCGCCCAGCGACCCCCTCCCCTTCCGCGCTCGCCTACTCCATCGCCATCGTTCCTAGGCCCCGCCGCCCAACAAACCACGCTTCTCGCGCACAGGCCCCGCATCCCCACCGCCCGCGATGCCGCTGCTGTACCGAACCTTGCCAACAACTCTCCCGCAACTCCCGGTGCCGCCGCCTCTCGTGGAGACGGGAAGGAACCCTATCGAGATTTGAGGGAACCGAACCCCTGAAATTAAGGGGTTGGACAATCAATTGGGAAAATTACAAATCTAAAATTCCTAAGTTTTATATTTACAAAGGGTCCAAAGCAATAGGAGAAAAAAGAAAAACGAAGGGGGTGCGAAAATTGCGGCCACACCCCTGGCAGCTGAAATCTTTAAAAAACAGGGCTGGAAATCAGAGAATGGGGGATTTTCCTTATCCAAATAGGACTAGGACCTTGGATTTTCCCTATTTAAGGACCCCATGGCTTTATTCCTTAGACACATCTCCTCTTCTCCTCTCCTTGTACCATTGCTTCATTATGGAGTCTCCCAGAATCATGTTCTCCATGCCGCATCTATTTTTCGAGCATCACGGGGAGAAGAAAACGATCAAGACGACGCTGCCGTGCGCCCCGCATATGTTCTTCAACCACGACAGCCGCGCCTTGCCCGCCCGCACATGGACTCCGCCGTTCGCTCCACATCAGTTCTTCCAGAAGACGACGGAATGCGTCGAATCATCCTCCAAGCCTGCAGCTCACGCAATTCGTCAGGAGCCGAATTTTTAAAGCGGTGGAGAGTTGATGCAGCGTGACCCCAAATTATAGGGCCACATTTATTTAATTAATTATTAGTCAATTTTATTTACGTTTTTAGCGGTCGTAATGGGCTAATTAAATAATTGAGATCGCCTGTGATCTCAACGTTTATTTCGTAGAGTTTAAATGTAATTTGGGTCAATTAAATAATTTAGAGTCCAATTAAGGTAATTAGAGGTTAATTAGGATAAAATTAGTTGTTAATTTTGATTTATTTACTATTTTTGTAAACCCTCTCTCCTATATAAAGAGAGGGTAGCCCATTGTTTTAATCAGTCAATTATGAAGTAAAAATTGAGATTGTTATCTCTATCTCCTCTTCTTCTCTCTCTCCCTCCACGCGATCTCCGCGGTTCTCCTCCTTCAACCTCTCGTTACCGACGAGTTTTCTCCTTCTCAACCCCTCCATCTTCTTCTCCACTGAAATTCCACCGTACAAAAATTATTTTACCGACGAGCCAAATTCAATTTGCATCATAATGTCTTGACTTTTTTTTGATCGTAAACAGGGTGAGGCCCCACAATGGGGCTCACCTCAAGAATTCATTGATTTAATGTCATGACTTTAACATCCTCCTTTTGTCAGCAGTTGAGAACTGTTAGAGTAACAGTCCAACGGCTCCCGAGGAGGTCTTCAAGTTTTTACCAAATACCATGCAAAAACTCGAAAGCTTCCATACAGCTGTATTTTCTGTAGCCTTCAGATAACCAATGCCTTTAGCTGGATTTCTAACCAGAATCTCAACTTCAATCAAGTAGCCAAACAAAAGAAACAGCTTCTAAAATCTTCTTCTTTGATTACCATATGGTGCACAATGTGTTTATCTTTGATATTCAACATTAAAATGTGACAGCCTCCATGTCTCCCTTGAAGCCCCATTTGTACTGACTCGAGAGCAGCAACAACAGAAACGTCAGGGGTGACGACACAAGAAACAAATAACAGGCCGGCCATTTGAAATGTTGTTCTTTGATCAAACATCTGGATTCTGCTATGCCTCATTGTCTCAATACGAATGAGCCACCTCAAAAAATCAACCAGTTTTTACAGCATTGGAAATTGAATGATTGGTTTATTTTCAGAATTTCTTTGATCCCTTTAGCCTCCATGGATACATGTCTACTACTATTTCTTCAAAAGAAAAACTTATCAACTTCAATTTCACTTGAGTTTTTCAGATGACGGACTACTAATTTTAAACTTTGGTTCTTGGATGGAAATGGCAGTGGTCATGCTTATACACACATGCATTCATTCTCACATATACAAATACACACTCATTCATGTTACATCCGGTGCATGCATAGGTACAGGTTCTCAGTCTTTTCTTCCCAATTTAAACTTATTTGGCTGGTTGTTTGTATAGCAACTAGCCACAAGCATGTCCTAGTTTTTTGTTGTTTCAAACTAGGGTTGCCGTTGATTTGAACTGTTTGAATGACCTTTTTAATCTAATGTTGTGTGAGATCAACTATATATTACATGTAACTGTCAGACTATTGTTTATGGTATCCTCCTGAATTTGTTATTAGCTGTTTGTTCTATTCCCTGTAATGAATGACCATATGCTGTGATATTTACAGATTCCTTGGTTCATTGTAGAAGTTGATGGTCTGGGCACTCCAACAGTTTCATGCACTCAGCCTCGTCGAGCTGCGACGATGTTCGTTTCTCGAAGAGTTTCTGATGAGATGGACGTCATCATTGGAGATGAAGTTGGATATAGCATTCGCTTAGAAGACTGTAGCAGCAGCAGCAAGACCATTCTAAAGTAGGTTTGATGGTTCCACATAAGCGTGCTTATTCGAATAATCTTTGTGCCTTAATCCATAAAATGCGGGAATCCACTTGGTACGTAGAGTGGCATTTTAAATGTAGGTTTCCTGTGTTCATTTTTGAATCAAGCTTGTCATGCGGTGGTGATCCGTCATTAGATGTGGAATAATTCTTCACTCGTTCACTTCGTATTCTGTCGTTGAATGCCACATTGGGGTGCTTGAATTCATCAAGTCACCAGCTGCCCAACCACTCTGTAACATTTGACCTGAAGTTTTTGGATATCCAGTGAAGGATTGCTGCACCGCGCCGCCCTGCGCAGTCCGGCATGCTGCACCTCCCTGTGCATCCTTCCCGCGCCTCCTTGCGTGCCGCGCCTCCCTGCATGCACAGCCCCACGCCCCGCGTGACCAGCAGTCCCGTGTGCGCAACCCTGTGCCTCTGCGCGCAGCGCATTCGTGTGCGGCTCATCTTCTAGCTGTTTGTTTTTCGCCAGCTTCGATTCTTTAGTTTCTTTGATGGATTTGGGTGCATAAGTTTACATATGCATTCAGATCCACGTATATTTATGTAAACATTCATACTTTGGTCTACAATCCCTAGTCTTCTTCATCTCGCACTACGTCTGAGAACAAGGTCGATGTACCCGCCACATGCGCTTTCAGAGGTCCAACGCCTATAGTTAAAATGGACGGGACAAATCACGAGCTTTGGGTTATGCAGTTCATGAGCCTTATGAAGTCAAATGGTAAGAAACATATTCTTATTGAGTATGAGCCAGTGGAGAAGATAGGGGTAAATGCCTTGTGGGAGGCGGATGACGCTTATGCCAAAGTTTAGCTCACTGGTACATTGACGATTGAGATCGTCAATGACGTGCTACATTAACCTACTGCTAAGGTGATGTGGGATATCCTCACAACAACATACTCTAAGGCGAGGAATGAGACGAAGATTCTCCAACTCCAACATGATATATTCACTATCAAGCAGAACTGACAGCCAATGTATTCGTTATATACATCTTTGAGAAGGATGTTTGAGAAGCTGCACAGCTTCATGCCTCTCACTACCACCCCTGAGCTGCAGAAGACTTATAGGAATGCTATCATGGTTGGTGTATTCCCAGCTGCTCTTGATCCTGAATACCCAGATCCTCGCAGATGCTACAATTCCTCCCTGGAAGAAGCTTTCTGTCGGTTTAGCAGGATTATGTTCCGTCTACTACTAGTGGCCAGACTTCTTCAGCGATGGCGGCCTCCCGAGGAAGAGGAGGCTCGTCTACTTTCTGTAGGTGTGGACCCCGTAGTAGAGGAGGTCGAATCCCTCAGCCTGCACTTTTTGTCATTGTCCTGATCACTCTGAGGATACATGCTATTCCAAGCATGGGTTTCCTCCATCGACCCGTATAACAGAACATGTTGAGTCTCCAGCACCTCATTTAGATCAACGGTTTGATGACCTCGTGGCCAGACTGAGGGATATTATGCCTCCTCCCGCTTCACTAACTCCCGGAGGCCATTTGTTGCCTTTGCTTCTGCTAGTACCTCTGCTACAGCCAACACCTCAGGTACTTTATGCTTTTACATGTTGTCATGGATCTGAGATTACAACGTAGACCGGTGCGACACATCATTTATGTGGAGACAGACGACAACTTGCATCATATAGACATGTTCCTTCAGGGAGAACAGTTGTGATAGCTGATGGGACTCACTCCCTAATCACAGGACCTGGGGGATCGTCTTGATGCCCTTGATGCATTTGCAGAATGTGCTACATGATCCTGATTTCCCTATGAATTTACTTTTTTATTAGACAGATTACAAAGGACTTGTACCGCCGAAGAAATTTTTGACCCATCTTCTCGTGTTTTTCAGGACATTCTTATGGGCAGAGTGATTGGATGTGACCGTGAGCAGGATTGCCTTTATTGCCTAGTTCGGACTCTCGATGCAAGTGTATCTTCTCATTCATTTGGTCTCGTCTCCCTGTTCGCTTGGCACCTTTGGTTTGGTCATCTGCATTTTCATAAGATGTGTCACATGCTGCCACTGATTTCTCCTGGTTCTTTGCAGTGTGAGGCATGTCAGTTGGGAAAGCATTATCGGTCTGCTTTTCCCAATCGTCAGAGTCGGAGCAGTAGTTCCCTTTTTGAGTTGTTTCATGTTGACATTTGGGGTTCGAGTCGTGTTCCTGATCACCAGGGACACAAGTTTTATCATGTGGTTGTGGATGATTTTTCACGGATGTCATGTGTGTTTCTTTTAAAAATAAGTCTGAACCAGGAGATGTGATAAAAATTTTTATTAATGAAGTGCAAAATGTTTTCTTTACCTCTGTGAAATTTGTGCGAACTGATAATGCTTTGGAATTATGTACTCGTGCTCTATCCCATTTTTTTCATCGTGAGGGATCATTCATCAAACGTCCAGTGATTACACTTCTCAATAAAATGGTGTTACTGAGAGAAAGCATCGTCATCTTCTCGATGTTACTCGGTATTTTCTCATTCAGAGTCGTGCTCCACATTCGTTTTGGGGTGATGCGGTTCTTACGGCATGCTATTTGGTGAATCACATGCCATCATTTGTCTTGGGTGAGAAAATTCCTTTCTCTATAGCTTTCCTTGAGAAGGTGTTATTCTCACTCACTCCTCGTATGTTCGACTCTGTTGCTTTTGTTCATCAGTTGGTTCCAGGTCTTGACAAGCTATCTCCTAGAGCTATCAAATGCGTGTTTCTTGGGTATTCCAAGACCCATAAGGGATACTGATGTTACGATCCTTTGTGTAGAAAATACTATATCAGTGTTGATGTCAAATTTTTTGAGTCTGTGATATACTTCTCTCTACTGGTGATAGGTTGGCTTCATCTGACTCAGATGATGAGGTTTACATGCCACCCCCTCCTACGAGCTATTCACCACCTCTTCCTGTACATGTGGTCCCACCTCCTCCGCCTCCACCACCACCCCCTCCTCCACCCCCTCCTACTACCCAGTTGCATCTGTCCGCCATTACCTAATTCATATACATGTCGGACCGCTTCTACTCATGGTCATCGCCCGTCATTCAATATGCCCCAGGTTTGTTTTGATAACATGGCTTCTAACGATGGGTCTGGAGATATATATGTGTAGGAATCATTGCAGGAGAATAGCCAACATATGGAGGAGGTTCCTAATGACTCGGATATTCCTATTGCGATTCGCAAGCATAAGCAGTCTTGTGTTCCCCCCCTTGCTTCTCATGTATCCTTTCACAGTCTATCAGGGGACTTTCAGAGATTTGCAGTGGCTCTATTTGTCATGGAAATTCCACGGAGTTATCAGGAGTCATTGAAGGATAGATGCTGGTGCTTGGCTATGGAGGAATAGATGGCTGCATTGCAGTTACGTGGTACATGGAGTTTGGTGTTTGCTCCTCTTGGTGCGTCTGTGGCTAGATGCAAATGGGTGTTTATTGTTAAACATCATGCATATGACAACCTTGATCGCTACAAGGCAAGATTAGTGGCACACAGCTTTACTCAGACCTACAACGTGGATTACTTGGATACTTTTTCTCCAGTGGCTCGTCACTCTACACCGCTTATCCTCATTTCAGTAGCCGTGGTACGTGATTGGCCTTTGTTTCAGTTGGATATTAAAAATGCATCTATATATGGAGATCTACAGGAGGAAGTTTACGTGCAACAACCTCTGGGATTTGCTATTGAGGGGGAGTGTCAGCAAGCTTATAAGCTCCGTAAGGCGATATATGGCCTTAAGCAAAGTATAAGGGCGTGGTTTCAGAATCTCTCGGACTTGATTGAGAACAATGGGTTCAAGAGGTCTAATGCAGATCATTCACTCTTTGTGCAAAGGACACCTAGAGGTATTGTTGTCATAATGGTCTACGTTGATGATATCTTTGTTACAGGAGATGATATGCATGTGATAAAGATGACAAAATAGTTTCTTGGCCGTCAGTTTGTCACTAAGGATCTGGGTACCCTAAGGTATTTCTTAGGGTTGGAATTTGCTAGGAATGCATATGGTCTTGTGATGACCTAAAGAAAATATGTTACAAACATGTTGGTTGAGACATGCATGATTGGATATCGACCCTCTACTACTCCTGTGGATCCTAGCACGAAGTTATGCGATGATGATACAAAAGAGGTTGATAAGAGGAGATACAGAGAGATGGTGAGAAAGCTCCCTTATGTTACTATTACCAGACCTGCTATCTTTTTTGCACAGAGTCGACTGAGTCAATTTATGGAATAAACTCGACAAGTACATATGGATGCTATATACATGATATTGAGATATCTAAAAACTTCTCCAGGTGCAAGATTACTTTTCAAGAAAGGAGCAACTCTCTCTGTATCTGCTTGTGCTGATGCTGACTATGCAGGGTGCCCTAAGGATAGAAAGTCTACTTCAGGCTTTGCAGTATTCATTAGCAGTTCTCTTGTTTCTTGGAAATGCAATAAACAAACAGTTGTGGCTAGATCAAGTACCGAATCCGAGTATAGGGCTATGGCACAAACAAGCACAGAAATGATGTGGGTTCTAGCAGTGTTAGCAGATTTGCATGTAAATGTTCCTCTACCATGCGGTTACAATGTGATAATCAAGATGACAACCCCGCATTCCATGAGAGAGCGAAACATATTGAGGTAGACTGCCATTATACTAGAGATATGATTCAGAAGGGTTTGATCTCTACCTTTCATGTTTGTTCAGGGGAGCAAACAATATATATCTTTACTAAGCCGTTACTCAGAGGGACAATCCAGAAGTGTTCGTCCAAGCTGAGCATGATTGACATCTATGCTCCATCTTGAGGAGTATTGAGATATTTCTACATTCCTATGTATCTTTTCGATTATTTTATCTTATATAATTTACCCACAAATCTCTCCTCTATATAAGAGAGCGTAGGATTAATGAATAAATCATCTCTCTTATTTTTCCCAACATGTTGGATATGTTGGTTGGAAGAAGATTGTAGGTTTAGTTGAGTTTTTATAGTATGGTTTCGGTGGGAAGATCATGCAGAAAGGGTTGGATTTGTTTCAGAAGATAAAGCTTGGAAGGCTTGGATTTTGGTTTTGGAGAAGTTTTTTTGATTAAGTATTTTTTATTTGGTTAACTTCACTTTCGTCCAGATACTTCTTGCTAATTACAATTAAGACCTTAGTTTTAATTTTATTTACCTTCAAGTCCTTAGATTTCTAGAAAATCACACCAATGCTCCTGACAATTCCAAAATTAACCTAAAATGGCAGAAAAATTTGAAAAATTCTCAGAAAATTCTGTGCGATCCTTATGATGTTGAGAACCAAGCGACAGAGGTTTCAATTTATTTTAAGGTCCCATGAACAAAAATAAAATAGGATTTGATTTGAGTTAATGACGTTAAAAATATCCTTGTAATTAGAATAAAAATCCGCATAAAAATCTTCAAGATCCCGTGGATCGATCCTCTACCTGCCCTATTCTTTATTTGATATCCGTTGGCCTGTAGTTGAATAAAAAAATTATATGAATATCTTGGTTTTCGTGTATGAACACAACGATGTGTAAAACACACTTTTAGTGTACTGAAAACCACATCTTCATTTTGACGTCGTTGCCGGGGACTCGGCAACTTTCGCAGTTTATTTTGGTATTTTTATCTTTTTATTTTAATTTTGTAAACTAATTTCATTTGTCTTTCCTTGCAGGTAAAAAATTTAAAAAAAGACCAGATCTATCTCGTGCTCTCTTGTTCTCTCTTATTCTCTTTAGCTCTTATTCTTGATCCAACAAACCGTACACTATAAGATCTTTCCAATCCCTTAGACATTTCTAGGTGCTTGCATTTGTGTGTATTTTTTAAAAAATCTTAAAATCTTAAATCATGCTCTTCTGTTGCATTCATCTCTGTGGATCTCTCTCCCTCTGCTAACCAATTAAACAAGATCATAATTGAGTTGCTCACCTAATCAGATAAGTTCCAGAACTTCATCGTGTGGCTCGGACGAAAGCCATCCGAAGTGCCTTAAGTGTTTCTCATTGTACACAATTGCAAATGCACAAACTAAATCCTAGGTCAGAGCCAAAAATCCTATGTAGGTTTTGACTACTTAATTTAGAACGTTTAGCCACTTCTCAGTGAGAGAAACCTTAGCAGAGTGTGATTAAAGAACATAACTTTTGGCATTGTCTTCAAGAAATATGGGTAGCCTTTCTACGGTCTGTATCCTTGCCCCGACAGTGGACACCCATCACATTGATAAATATACGTACATTTCTTATATTTTGTCTTTGGTATGTCTAGTCTATAATTCTAAGATTGCAGGACATCCCCTCCATTGCTCAAGCTTTCTGATGACGGTTTGTTTTGTCATCCATAAGAACAAATATAATGTGCCAACTACTTGTTCTCCCCTTGGGCATGTTTAGTCAGTTTAGAATGACCGAATTATGTCAAAATCACTTGTCCTACCAGGACAAGATACTAGACCATGTCAGATATTTTTAACAAGGTCACTTTTTTTTGAATTATCTGCATGCCATTTTGGAACTGCACATATGCCTCCTCCAAATCTATAAATACCATATGTAGGTTCTTCGTCCTATTTCTATAGACTTTTTTCACCTTGTAAGGTTAATCATTTTAGTGGTTGACCTTCTAGAGTTGATTTTCCTTCATTTATCCTTTCCTACAACTTTATCAAGTTTATAATTATACCCATTTCTTTCCATTTTCGCTATTATGGATTCTTTCTCCCTTCATCACGCATTATTTTATTTTGCAAGGTGCATGGATAAGTTCCTTCCAGACATCCGTTGGAACTTGGAATTACCAGGTATATCCATCTTTTCAGATTTCATCATTCTTAATCCTATTTAATTTCTTTCTTTTACGTTCTTCTATGACTGAACTCAGAAAAGCTGCAGTATCAGCTATCCAGATTGAAGTGATCTCATAAACTTTTGTCATCCTCGTATAGATTATAGAAATCATTCTTCTTTCTTGTAGTATCTCCACTAGCATTGCAGCCTTTTCATCTTCATCCTTGATGCAAGTTTTTTTGGAGTAAAATCCTTCATTCTTCACGGTCATCTTAATTAATCGAAGATATATCTTTCACCCTATTAAATGCCTAGTCTCACGTATGGTGCTCCCAAGTTTATTTTTGCCTCACCAAGTGCCTTCTGTGCTTCTTTCTTTTCTAACTATTATTAACTAGGTTTTATAAATGGGGCTTTTATACCAATGTAAAATATCGCAATTTCACTTATGCCTTCATGTATGTTTTCCTTCTGACACCATTGGCAATGGCATTTTACCCAGACGTGTTGGAATAGTGTCTGGCTTCATATGTTTATGTCATCACTTTCCGATTAGAGGATGCGAGATCTTTTCTTCGTTCACCACCATACTGTATGGAGTGGTACCTATGGATATGGTTGCAGATTCTTGTATATCGAAGGTTGATGCCTTCCCGTTTCAGAGGTTTATACGACTCTTGAGGGTGCGTCCTCAGAATCTGGACCGGGATTTCTCATTGGACCGTCGGACTGATTTGGAGGGGGTAAGACCCTCTCACTTCAAGGTCAGGATATACATTGATGAGGAGGAAGAGTTTGGTCACCAAGGTTTATAAAAGCAAGCAAGGTGTCAGTTAAGACAAAAATTGGCCAATATACGGAGGAGGTTCCGGATCACTTGTTTTTTTCAAGTCTGTTGGTCATGAGTCAGGAGGATCATGGGGATTACTTGGGTTAGCACGAATGGTTTAGACGATTTCTGGAGAAGCTTCAGATCAGGGAGGGTTGATGGAGGTGGATAAACGTAGAGAAGATGTCAGGACATGAGTCAGTCAGCAGCCGCTGGCAGCTTCATGGCTCTTTTTGGAGAAGCTCAGATCTAGGAGAAGTTCATTTCCAACCATTGTCATTGACTCGTGTTTTGATGGTTGGGTGGGAGGTGGTGCAACTAAGGTTTTAAAAACCGAACCGGACATTGAACTGGTCAGTCTTCGGTTTGGTCCAACCGAGTCGGACCGTCGGTCCAAACCGGTCAGACTGGTGATGATGTCAGCATGATGTCGTTATTCTTATCGACTCGGAAAAATCGAATCGGGCTTATTTTACCGGTCCGACTGGTCGAACTGATTTTTTGAACCGATAAACCAGATATATATATATATGTAAGTATGTATTTATATATCAATGAAAATAATCGTTTAAAATGCCAAATCTTTTAATAGAATAACATGATTGTTTATTTCGAGTAAAACTCTACTAAAGTGAATCCCATTTTCTAGCATTATATATTAATATTGCAATCATTTATTTATAGTTGCTTCTAGGAAATTATTCTAAGAAAGTAGTGGCACAAGTAATATTCGTAAAAGAGAGGGACATAACTGATATTGCAGAAGTTAAGAAGGGCACATGTGATAAAAACTCTATTATTTCATTATTTAAATCTTTATTTTTTAAAATTTAAGAAACCATCAAAATTGGTTCGATCCGGGTCAACCCAGTCCTCGGGCCCGGTTTTTTATTTACTTTATTTTTTTTAAAATTAATTCCATATAACCAGCCGAACCAACCGGTCCGATCGGCTGGTCCGATCCAGTTTTTTAAGCCCGCAGCAACAAGCTAGACGGGAATTGATTAGGGAGCGGATTGTCTGCTGTAATACAACAGGTGCTGTATTACAGAGGACCACCGCCCGATGAGGATCGGATGACCCTTCTAGGGGGCAGGGGATAGTGGGCCCCCTATGAGGGCCGTCTGATCCCCATCGGACGGTCCACTTGTATTACAGCAGACGATCCTCTCAGAATTGATTTGTCTTAGGTAGGCAAACCACCAGCAACCGAGCTTGTAAAAGTCAGTAGGCTAGCTCATTGCGCTGACTATACAGGAGGGTGGGGATCCAAGTAGGTATAGTTGGTCAATAATTTGCCCAGTCGGCAGACTTTAACAGTGACACACGATTCTTTTTTTAGAACTTTAGAATGTAAACTAAAAGCAAGTGGTATTGAGAATGCCCAAATTTATATAAATGTATATATTAAAATAAAATTTCTTATTGAAAAAAAACTAAGATTGATTAAATCCGATTATTCACAAGACTGCCAAAAACTGACTAAATCGGCCAAAGAATTTGCAGATGTAGATCTCTTTGAAGTTTGTTATCTTCTAACTGGTTTGGCGTATGCAATGCACGAAGTTCCTGGTTGAGCTGCAGATGTCATTTCTTTTGCTGCTGATGGGCGAAGCTTCTGCCATTCGAAGTGCTTATACAAATGCGTAATGTGATCTTGCATGTTAAAACAATCATGGATAACATGTACGGTGATTGAGTGATATAATAGACCTTCTCATGCATACGCTGTTACTCTGATTTCTATCCAATTAAGGTGGCTTCCTTCATGTTTGAAACAATTCCAGATTGATTTTATCTTCTTCCATGATCTATATCTTGCTCCATCATAAGTTTTTTTGAATTAAATTTTATTTAGACGAGTACAGAACCGCATGATTGGAAAATAATCACTAGATTAGGTTGTTCCATGAGATGACAAACTGACTTAATTTAAGCAGAGCTGACTCTGACCATGCTTGTCATCTTAATCGAGACGAGTTGGAACGACTTTGTTTCCCTCAACTTCTCATGGATACGGACATGATGCTACGTCTGAAAAAAATATGCATGTACATAAATGTGAGTAGTGATTTTTTAAGCAACAGGATTAAGATCTACTAATGCTTTATGTTATCTTGGAAAACTCTCTGACGAATAATGTGACTGAGATGTCGATTGCGATAGTAATGAGATCAGAAGTTCATTCTGGCTCATCAAGAGCTCCTTTCTCATGTGTTCTGTTTGAAGTTCTTGAGAGATTTGATCTGTGGTGGAGCCAGATATACTTTGTATTAGCGACGAAGTCTTAATGAAAAGATGGTAAATAGATTACAAATATATGCAAATCAGTAAAATTCCCGTAGTGTCCTTATCATTTTGTAGAAGTTGCAGATCTCATATGCAGTTGAAGTTAATAGAATACCATGTTCCTAAGTCTTTGTTTTAGCTGTTTGGTTGATTCAGTCTAAGCAGCAAAGTAAAAACAGAGGAGGTATTGGAGGCAGGGAGATCGAATTTGAATAAGAATAGCGTGGGGGGCAGCCGGTGTTTTTCTCCCATCACGTCACCTGCAACTCGTGAGAAAGAAAAGGATATATTTGCCCCCCTTATCACCTTCAGACTATTGACTAAAATTTGGGAAAATATATGCAACCTCCTCCTCATCAGGTCCGATACTTTTTTTGAGTTTTTATCTTAACTTCGGTAATATCTGTTGTGCCCCTATATTTTTACAAAATTCAAATTCTATCCTTTGTAATAGGGATTTTTACACCCATAACCCTGAGTAATTTCACAATAACATTCATAACCCTGCATAATCGTGAATTACATGAGAAACCCCGAGTAATGCTTAACTCTTACTTGACATAACCCTGTGTCATGTTCCGTTTGAGATGGCCGTTATCTTTGATGGTTTCTGTTTGAAAATGACAAAACTGTCCCTAATATTTAATCTTATTAGTAGAACATACCATCTACTCTTCTCCCTCCCACACTCGAATGCCCTTGCTCGAACCCCACCGTCGAGCTCATCCCCTTCGAACCCACTCCACCCCCACGAGAGAGCAAGCCTGCTCCCCTGCTTGAGTCGTCGGAGGTCACCGTCGAAATCGTCCAAATCCCCCCATTGCTCGAAGCCCGACCTCATCACCCGCATACCCGACCACACTGCAAGCTGCAACCCCCCCTGTCGACCTAGCCTGTAAGGCACCTACCGACCAAAGCATCCCTCCCCAGGTGGTGCACCCATCCCCCCTCCTCACTCGTGCAACCGCCTAGTCGACCCAAATCCCCCCCGGCCTACGAGCACCACCCATCCCCCACAGACCAGAGCCGTGCGCCCCCCTCCCTGCGACCGACCATCGATCGCGACCTGCAAGCCTCCCTTCGACCTGCGACCACCACCCATCCCTCGCAGACCAGAGCTGTGCTCCCCCTCCTCGCCGACCTACGAGCGCCACCCCCCCCCCCCCCCCCCCCCCCCCCACACACACACACACAGAACATCCCTCCCCAGGTGGTGCACCCATCCCCCTCCCCACTCGTGCAACCGCCTGGTCGACCCATAGCCCCCTACCCCCCGACTTGCGAGCACCACCCATCCCTCTGCGGACTGGAGCCGTGCCACCTCTACAAGACCCCTCCTCCCCAACCGTGCCTCTCAAGCCCCCTCCCCTCCCCAAGCCCCAGTCCTCTACACCACAAGCCCCGTTCCTCTGCACCCGCGCCTTCCTCACTCCTTGCAAGCCTGTGCAGCATTCAACCATCGTTCCACATGCAAGAACCCCTACCTTGGGATACTTATTTTTTATTTATTTAGATTAATTTCATCCGTCAGATCATTGATGGGTTAGACTAACTCAATCATCGGGTTGAGTTAACGAAGTAAAGCAACGGAAGGTTATAGGTGTAAGATGGCGCACTTATTCAGGGTCCTGAATGTAATTCACGATTATGTAGGGTTATGAATGTTATTACGAAATTACTCAAGATTATGGGTGTAAAAATCCTTTTGTAATACCAGTTATACTCCTAATGTCCTACTTCACCTTAACAAAACCGTAACGAAAGGGTAGAGCTGTGATTGAAAGAATATTGAGACACAACTGGTATTGCAATAAAGAAAGGGGTATGATTGGTACCGCAGAAGTCAGGACACGTGTGATAAAATCCTTACTTTTTTTTGTTCTTACTCATTTGGGTTTAATATAGTTTTTATTTGTTTTAATAATAATCATTATGCTTGAGGGCCCTATATATTTTCTCGTGTAAAGCATTTCTATAAATAATTAAGAATATTTTATTTAATTATATAGTTGGTACTTGGTTCCACTTAAGAGGAGAAAGCCATACCTCCACATGTACCCACCCACATACACCTATGAGATCTATATTATGGGTCAATCCCATTTAACTAGCAACAATAGATGGCATAAGGGATGAAGCATTACATGCAGGAGTCAATAATACAGAACTTTTGTTATAAATTACCATCTTCCATCACCGGTATTGTGGGACTAACAAGAATGGTTGCGACTTCTTTAAAAGAAAAAAAATGATTGAGATATAAGCATCCATCTCATTTGTACTTTGTTTGGAAACTCATGTAGCCATTGAAGATTGAAGTGATTGATTTGTGGAAATAAGCGGGCGAGAGACGTCTTTTGGGACCGAAGCTGGTACAAGCCTGTGCAGAGAAGGTTGACTGGATCAAGAATATCTTATTGACAGCTCAGAGTAGGCATAAGTCGTATGCGAAGGCGAGACTTGACTTTTGCACTTGGTGATCATGTCTTCTTTCAAATTGCGCCCCCTTAAGAACGTTGAGAGTCAACCCCATAGTTAGCGGTTTGGCAAGAAGGGGAAGCTAAGTCCGTCATAGGTGGGACCATTTGAGATCTTAGAGAGGATGGGCAAAGTCGCTTATCAGGTTGCACTTCCACCCCAGTACGAACATTTGCATGATGTATTCCATCTTTCTATGCTGCGGAAGTACAATACGGATCCTTTGCATGTTATCGAGCATGAGGTTCCGGATATTCAGAGCAATCTGACTTACGAAGAGAGTCCGGTATGGATCGTCAATCAAAGAGAACACCAGCTCAAACCACTAGCAAATGGGCAGTTCTCATGGTCAAGGTCTTGTGGCAGCATTACAACGGGGAAGAAGGTACTTGAGAGCCAGAGGAATAAATGTCAAGCGCTATCCTCTACTAGATTCGATGTTGGTTAGGGGAAAAGAATGGAGCAGGAGGGCTTATATTTAATGGGCTCGATTTGATTCGGTACTTTTTCATATTCACGGAGAAATAATGTACTATATGACGCGAGAGAAGGAGCTTATATATTGGGAAGCTGTGAATAGTCTTTCCCGCAGTTGAGAGTTTCCCCTAAACAGAAAAGTTCA
>JAZKJV010001220.1:421968-780479 GCA_037367405.1 Ottelia alismoides
TAACATGGAAAAGATAAATAATAAGAACAGCGGGATTTTACGTGGAACCCTACTCCGTGAGGAGCGGGATGAAACCATGGGAGAAGCTCTCTAAGGGGTGTGTTTTTCTATTGTTTTTCTCAATGGATACAGGAGGTCTGGGGCTCCTTATATAGCCTCTCCAGAGCCTCCAAGTCCCACCGTTCGACGATGTGGGACTAAACACTGGATGAGGTAAATGGATCTCCTCCAGGATCCATTTACCCTGCTATAACACAATAGGCGCATACAACTTATACTCCAACAGTAACATCTACATCAATGTCCCTATCGTGTTGCAAAATAGATCCCAAGAATCTAAAAAAATCTCTCTTCTGAATGTTATCGTCACCAATCTTCACCTCGATTCCTTCACCATTGCTTTCATCAAAAGTGCACTCCGTATAATCAGGCTTAGCCCTATTTATACGAAATCAATTAGTCTTCAATGCATGTCTCCAGATCTCAAGCTTCTCATTTACTCATCTCTAGTCACATCAATCAATACAATATCATCAGCGAATAACATACACCAAGGTATCTCATCCTGAATATGACTTGTCAACTCATCCATAATCAAAGTAAAAAGGAATGGACTCAAAGCTAAACCTTGATGCAGACCAATGTTGATGCTAAAATAGTCAATCTTCCCAAACTGTATCCTTATGCAAGATGAAGACCTATCATACATATTGTTGGGAGAAAAATAAGACGTACTATTGAAGAGATCCCAGGGCTCTCTTATATAGGAGAAAAGCCATGGGTTAATTACATGAGTGATACATGAAGAAAATATAAAATATAAATTAGATACTAAGAGTTACAGTTTATCTCAACACTCCCCCTCAAGCTGGAGCATAGATATCAATCATGCACAGCTTAGAACAGCACCTCTCAAATGGACCTATGGCCAGGGCCTTGGTGAAGATGTCTGCCGCCTGATCTCCTGTGGAAACATGAGAGGTGAATATAAGACCTTTCTGGATCATGTCTCTAGTGTAATGACAATCCACTTTGATATGCTTTGTTCGTTCATGAAAAGCAGGGTTATTGGCAATAAACAAAGCTGCTTGGTTATCACATAGAAGCTTCATGGGAAGAGAAACCTCAACAGTAAGGTCGGTCAATACTGATCTGACGTACATCATCTCTGCACATCCTTGCGCCATGGCCCTGTATTCAGATTCTGCACTAGGTCTAGCCACCACTGTCTACTTCTTGTTTTCCATGAAACCAGTGAGCTGCCAACAAAAATAGCAAAGCCAGAAGTGGACTTTCTATCTTTGGGACATCCTGCATAAAATGCATCTGCATATGTTGTCACATCAAGAGATGGATCTCTACTGAATATGAGGCCCAAACCAGGTGAAGACTTCAAATATCTCAAGATCATATGGACGACATCCATATGCACCTTCCTAGGCTGCTCCATGAACTCACTGACTTTGCTTACTGCAAAAGCAATGTCCGACCTTGTGATGGTAACGTATAAGAGCTTCCTAACAAGCTCCCTGTATTTTCTCCTGTCGCCTTCCTCTATGTCCTCATCATATAGTCTCACACTTGCACCCATAGGAGTGGTAGCATGTTTACACCCTGTCATACCTGTCTCAGAGAGAAGATCCATAACAAACTTCCTCCGATTCATTACAAGGCCACGCTGGTTCCTGGAGAATTCCAACCCAAGGAAGTAACGAAGATTACCAAGGTCCTTAGTTGCAAATTGTTGACCAAGAAACTCCTTGGCAGTAAGAATGCACTGTTCATCATTTCCTGTAATAATAATATCATCCACATAAACAAGAATAGCCACAGTACCTCTTTGTGTCCTTTGAACAAACAGCGAGTGGTCCGCAGTGGACCGAATAAACCCATGTTGCTCTATCAGCTCTGATAGCTTCAATTTTGGGGAAAAAGAAAATAAGAGTTCTGTTCAAAAGTTCACGGCCCGTAGTGCCCTTCTGGAATTCATCAATAATCTACATCACATCATCCTTGAGAACGTCCCAAAGCCTATAGAAAGCCACAGGAAATCCATCTGGTCCAGGAAACTCATCTCCGTCAAGATGCATCAATGCATCTTGAACCCCATGTTGATCTGGGTTGTAAGGTCACGACCTTGGGTTACAGAGATTTTATCCACATCCCTTCCCCTCAATATTACGGGCTAGGTGGGACGTGTCTTCTAAGTAGCCAGTAAGAACACAAATCTCATAAATATTATTAAAATAAACAGTTGTCACTAATCTTATTATCTTATTTAAATCTTGGCAATATATTTGCATGGACTTCAACATGCACCCTTTAAAACATCCTCGCAATATTATCACACATACAAACAAATGCACACAACAAATAGCTATAGGTCAGCTCTCAAATCAAGAATCACTCAATCACAAACATTAAAAGTCAAATGATCAAGGAATTTGGATGAGATCTTACCTCTATTGCTATATACTCAGAGTAAAGCACACTTAGAAACCCTTATGTTGCATTAGCATTCCAATATAAAATAAAATCACAAAGCCAACATGCAACTCTCAATCTAAAAAGATTTCAAAAAAACTCTCAATCTAAAATCAAATCCTAAAGTTGGATCAAATCCCACAAGCGAGGCATCTATTTCCTATGAATAAATCACGGTACAATCATAAAAAGTTTATAGGAACATCATTTTAATTGAAGGGAATCCAAATAGCTTTCTTGCAACTCCACCTCTTACTGGTCAAACACCAGTTTAAGTGTAGATTTATGTACTCCGCCAATATTTGGTGGATTTCGAAGGGAGTTACGAGGGTTCTTTTCTCTGAATTGCTGGAGCAATGAGGTTTCCAATAGAAAAGAATGTGTTTTTTATATATTTTTCTTGGAGTTGGGCTGTCAAGTGGCCTAAATGTCAAGACAGATTCAAGATTCAGACTCTTTCACATCTTGTAAAGGCCCCTAGATTCCTCTAAAATTACTAGTGGTGTCATCACCATTCTATTGGTTAATTTCCCACTGCTCCCATCCAATTCTATTGATATAGGAACCTTCTTTTAAGTTCTTAATTTAGGGTAATTTATATCATCCGATCTCCTCCTATATTTATCCATTCATCCCTATTGATTCAATTTATTTTCCCTACAACAACAAAGCCTCCTTTTTCCACATTAAGTAGGGTCGGCTACATGGACTCTTTGTCTCCATTCAGATCTATATTGGGTCATTCTCAGGCTTAGATCTAAAAAATTAAGTTCCCTTCGTATAGTCTCATTCCAACACTTCTTGTTCCTTCATCGCCCTCTTTAGTCGGCTCAATGTCCAAAAACTCGCATCTCCTCACCGGTGCATCAGTTGATCTCCTTTGCAAATGGTCAAACCATATTAAGTGATTTTCTTGCATCTTATTTTCCCTAGTGATGTATTTAATTACATAGAAGCTAAGAATGACTTCAGCATTATTTGTCTTATATGATACAAACTCATGCTCATTCAAAACCAAGTCCTGCATCTTAATTTATTAGATAGGGATCTCGAGGTTCATTGATATCAGAGATGTTACACTACTATGCTACCGCTACATCGTGGTATTAAAGCAACGTCATTCTGATGAGTACATAGGATACCGGGAACGAAGCCAAGGAATCCTAAACATTTTGATATATAGATCTCTTTGTCGCAATCCTAAAATATTGATGTTGCCTTACAGAGCACATGGCTCCTCTGAAGGAATTTTTTTTATGCTCAAAAAAGGGGGAAGCACTCAGCGGTATTCGCCCCAATTCATTAAAAAAGTAGAGAGAAAAAGTATTTACAAGAGAAAAGAACAGCAGCTGCCCAAAACAAAAACCGGGTGGTATCCAAGAAGAGATACCCCCGTCGCAAACAAAACACGCTACCCAGAAGTCCAATCAAGAAGAAAACGCATTGTCGAGATACATATATTCTCCCTGTAGAACCGCTGCCGAGCAAATAGTGCGTCCTTTCTTTCCAACCAGATGCTCCACAAACGTGCAATCGGGTCCAGCAATTCCACCCTAGATCGGCCTCCAGAATTCACCAACCTCTGAAGGAAATTATGATGATACTACATGCACTGATGATCATGATGCAAAAAAGGAGGCCCTAGAAGCTAGACATGAAGAGCAAGAACATCAAAAGAGAGAGAGAGAGAGAGATGTATCGCAGAGGAGCACGAGCATCTGAAATGTGAGAGACATGATGACGAAGAGGAGGATCGCCAAGATGAGGAAGAGGAATATCAAGATGATGTTATAAAGAGTGGCTAATACAAAGCCTAGAGGCGGGAAGTTTGGACTATGGAACCCATAGTGCACCTACTACTTCGGATTATTATGTAAGGCCCGGATAACTTGAAGCCATATCATCCCAGCAATCCGCAATCATGATCCTGGGATCCAAAGGAGGTGGAGTAAATGAATTTGTAAAAGAAAAAAACATCCCAAGCTATGAGGGAGGTAACATTTGCCTTCATGTTTCATTCACTCTCTTTAACATGGACAATACCTTATAAAATATCTTACATATACAACAGCTTCTAATAAGTCATTTTACAACAATAATGTGTGCATTGGTATGCAACAGCTGTTTCCATCATTGTTGATAAGGATGCAGCTTTAAATGAAAGGCATGCAGCCAACACAACACAAAAATAGTGAGTTAACAAGTGAAATCCACAAACAAGAAAGATCCACATACCAAGCATGGAGATATCTCATTTAACAAGATAAAGATCCAAGAGAAAACAGGGACCTCGCAGAATTCAATAATCTATTTTTACCGGATATGCATGCGATAGCAAAAGGTAGATCTCCTATTAGTTCAGCATTTACCTCCTATCCCAGATGGGCTCCATCAAAAAGACGTGAGATACAAAGCTCAAATCTAACCCTAATGCAGCACTGCCATCCATTAGCAAAGCCAAGCATTCGACGTCATGTTGAAAGGTCATCAAAGATTTCATCTGGACATAATTCACTAGTTATATAGATAAACATTAGGTGTGTAGAAATGAATGTAAGCATGTACATACAGAAAGTCGAGATTTTCATTAGACCTTGTTACTAGTTGGCATTGGACTGTACATTCCAGCATATTTAATTCCAGCAACTGTTAGCTGCAAAATAGAGAAATGTTTAGCATGCTCTTTGTGTGGAATTCGAATAGCTTCAATATTAGGCATGGTAACCTGTTGTTCAATGACATGTATGTGCTCAAGAAACTGAGAAAATATGATCACTTTGTCAAGCTTCACAGACGTTTTTTCGGATGATGATTTAGAAACACTTCCCTGGGTAGAGAAACTGCCTTCACTGTAAGTAGGAAATGCCATCTGATTATCAAATTGATTTTGGCAGGCAACTAAATCTTTGTTGGACTCCTGTAAGTCTTTTAGCCTCTTTACCAAATATGCAACTTTACTACTAGATGTTGACTGCCAATCAGGATCCCAGTTATCCTGCACAGTATCAGTCAGTCAAAATCATGGAAGAAAAAAAGTTATGAACTAGAGATAAGAATTTGCCTGTCTATAAGAAGGTTGCAACTCAATAAGATCTTTTGGAACAGGCCACTTAGGACTAGGATTTTCTGGGCGTGTCAATGCTTCAGGAAATTGCATCTCATACGAATTTCCGCAACCAGGAAATGTACAACTTTCACTGTCCAGGGCAACACACTGAAGACACAAAAGATGCCTACATGGTGTGATCACTGGCAGACGACACCAATCTTTGCACCTAAAAGACAAGTTTCTGAGACAGGGCCATCAGATAATAGGGACATAACAAGCAAGAATTACCTTGAACAGCTACCACCATTCAGAAGCGAAGACCTTAGGTACCAATACTCTTCAGAAAGAGGGTCTAAACCATGATGCACTAGTATATCCATCGTGTCCTGAATATCATTACCAGCTTCTAACATTTTAATATGCCCAGCTACACAACAAGAAAGCCTGATGTTTCTGATAGTGTTACTTCGGAATTTCCACTGTTTTGGGTTTAGCAAAGACTCAACATGTGAAGGATCATTCCAATCAGCCATTAGAATGTTGCGCTTGACAGTAACAACAAGTTCATTGTAACTTTTTGCATGTTCTGAATTAAAATTTAAATAAGTCACTTTCTTGATGCATGGAGGAATTGTTTTTAAATCTTTCTTTCGGGCACTTATCATGGTCCTCTTCAACAACGCCAATAAACGGGTTCGTCCTTCTTCCAATTCTCCCTCAAAGGGTTTAAAAATACCAGCATCCCATGATTCCTGATCCATTCCGTAAGCTTCCTCATGTAGAAATTTCAACATGGGTTGCAGGTGACTCAACTGACAGTTTGGCGTGTTAGGAGTAGGTGTCCCAGTTAGTATCCATCTATTAGAAGCAGACAATGCAATTGCCATTTGCAATTTGTTAGTCAAACCGATACTTGAGCCAAGTGTGTGTCCTTCATCTAGCATTACCCTGTGCCAATGTACCTGCATTAGCACACTTCTTTTACGAGGAGACCATTCCGCACTTAACCGACTAAATGTGGTGATAACAATATCATAATCCCAGGCAAGATTGTGTGCACTTGGCCTCTTGTGGTCAGCCCATACTAGAACACGGAGATGTCCAGAACTAACAACCTTCCTAACTTGTGTTATCCAGTGGTCAACTAAATTAGCAGGGACAATTACCAAAGTAGCCCTTGACATATACAACCTGAATGAATCCAATGGTTTACTGAGTGCAATTTGAAGAGCAACGGAATCGAATGCCAAATTTTCCAGATCACATGGATAAAACCATCTGCTTGTTCCTCTTATAACTTTTCTCACAAGACCAAATGCTTGAAAAATCTTTTCATACTCACGAGATTGTTGACCAGGAACATCACGCATGGCCACAATAGGAAGTGATAGTCCATTTCTCTCCATCTCCAGAAGCTTGCTGCTTGTAAGCTTGGCCAACCAAGTTAGTGCCTTCATTAACGCAGAATCCATTAAGGTAAAGTTCTCCTTTAAGATGCTCCAGAAAAATGATGCATTCTCCTCTTTTCCAGGAGAAGTTCCTTTCGTATAAAACCCAGGAAGAGAGGTAATTGAACTTCGGTAGCCCCAGAACTCTTCTGGAGCAGTGCAACTTTGATATAAGTGATCTGGATTCATACTGCAAAACCATGCAGCCAGAGGATCAAGGGAACTCCTTTCAGAAAGTTTCCTCCATTTCTTGCAGGCATCACATTGAACCCAGGTTTCGGCAACAACAGGGCTGATGTTTAACTGTGAGCTACATGTTAATAAATGACCAACATCGGCAGGAGAATTCAGGTTTGGGGAACTTGATTTGTATTTCCTTTTATGCAAGTTCCTTCCAACCTTACTCTTTACATTAGAGATGGAAGTTTTCCCTAATGTTCGACGAGCCTTTTTAGCATTGCCCAAGCTCCCATCAACTTGCCCACACGTAGGAAATGAATTTGAGTTTGTCAATGAACGTTTTCCCGACATTTCTGCTTGTATATCAAATGACTCAAACGACGACTTAAGAGTGGCATTTGAGATGCCGAGTGAAACCATTTCAGATGGAAGTGTTGCCGAAAACATGTTCCCCCTACGCGCACTTTGGGAAATGAATCTTTTCATTATCGGCATTAAACCATGATTATTGACGTTATTTGCTCCAAATTCATAATAGCCACATTTATGAACAGATGTATGCTTGCACCATACCACTTCCACACCATGAGGAGGATCTGCCATAGTACCAAGTGTTTTTAATATAAGAGAAAGGGCAGTAACTGTCTTTCCCAATCCTGGTTCATCACAAAACATTCCACCATGGAAGTCATTAACAGTTGGAGCCACGCCAGTAGATATTTTCCCAGAAATAGTGTTTATGTAGTAACTAAACCCATCTTCAGTCGAGAATTTCATGTAAAGTGGGTGTGGGAGAACATCAGAGTTGTGTTCACGTTGTAACATCCACTCAACGGCAGCTTCTTGATGAGGAAAAAGCTTAAGCTTTAAGTATGGAATCGTAGAAGATGCCAAGGATCTCAAGTGACGGCACGTAGAAGCAGCACTAATAAGATCCCTTTGTCCAAGCGCAGCCAATATTGAGGCCAATATATCATCAGTTATATCCCAGATACCATGGCTGAACGGTACAACCTCTGGCTGAATCCTAGTAGTACATCTTCTCTCATCCTTTGAAGCACATGGCAAACTCTTAAAAACCTCATGCAAATCAAATAACTTGCTTGCATTAGAATGAGATATATGAGAATGAAATTTGCATCCGAGAACATGACAATCTGATGTATTCCATATAAGCTCATCTTCAATAACAGGTTTCCCTTGATATTTTATGACCGAGTCCAGAGAACTTCTCATCTCCCAGTCACAACTGTAAATCATAGCAAATGTCAGAACGTTGGTAAAGTTAAATATCCATCCACAATTATCTAACACCAAAAAAGAGACTTCCTGCTTGACATTATTTCACAAACAAGTTATGATACACACATGCCTACGGCCTATCCAGGGTACCAGTCTAATCCAGCTGTGCCTGCTCCTGGAATACAAATGAATTTGGTTTGTCTACACCCCTGAAAACTGTTCACATAAACTCTTGTTAAAAGCAAAAGATACAATTTGCAAAAAGCACATAATCCTTTTTCAGTGGTCCCACCCCCATCCAACTTCAGACCTGTCATCATACAGGCATACACCACCAACACTAGACTTTCGGGCATTCCACTCTATTAAAGTAAAACAAATAGTTGACCTTGATTCTTATTCTCAATGGCAACCCAACACATTCACAAGGGACAATATACACAGAGATTCAAATAGCTACAAATTTGCTACCTGTAAATGGCCGTGGAATTAGGGAGTATTGAAGAAGGTATTTCTGTTATTCATATCCTTGATTTCCATGAGTTGATGGCTCGGGATGTTGGAATTGTTTGCTCCGTAGAGTCAAAACCGATTACTTAATGAAGATTACAATGTTGAATGTAAGTGGACTAGGGGATCCCGAGAACAAGGTTCAAGATATCCATATCCATATTGTAGAGATAGTTATTAGTCTTTGATGTTATTTATTATTTTAGTTTCTTTTCGTACCTTTCATGTAATTTACCCAAGGGCTCTCTCCCTATATAAGAGACCCAAGGGCTCTATGGAATAATCATCTCAGTATTCTAACATGGTATCAGAGCCATGACCCTAACCTAGGGTTTCCACGACCCTGGCTGAACGGCTCTGTATGACTGCAGAATATCTTTCTCACGACTTCGGGACATTATGCCACAATCTTCGTCAGAGAGTGCGGACGTCTCTGATGTTGCGGCTTCGGCATCAGCCAGTACGTCAGCCTCAGCCAGTGCCTCAGGTAGTCCTTCAGCCTCATTTCATAGTCATGACCTAACAGGATGGATTGTTGACTCTGGAGCTACCCATCACCTATGTCGTGAGAAAGATATTCTGCAGTCATACAGAGCCGTTCAGCCAGGTCGCTCTGTACTCATTGCTGATGGCACTCAGTCTCCTATCATTGGTCAGGGGGGGACAGCTTTACTACCATCTATGCACTTACAGAATGTGCTACATGCTCCAGAATTCTCTATGAACCTCTTATCTATTAGTCAGATTACTCGTGATTTGCACTGTCGTGCTATTTTTGATCCATCGTCTGTTATCTTTCAGGACATACTGACGGGCAGGGTGATTGGCTGTGGTTCTGAGCACAATGGCCTTTATCGTCTAGTTCGTAACTCCTATGCTGGCGTTTAGCGATGGAAGAGGAGATGCGTGCATTGCAGTCTAGAGGGACTTGTTCTCTTGTCCCTATCCCTCCAGGTGCATCTGTGGTGAGCTGTAAGTGGGTATTTACGGTCAAATATCATGCAGATGGTCGTCTTGACAGATACAAGGCCAGGCTTGTCGCAAGAGGGTTTACACAGACATATGGTGTCGATTACTTGGACACTTTTTCACCGGTGGCGAGGCACTCTACACTTCGTATTCTTCTATCAGTTGCAGTGGTACGTGACTGGACCATATTCCAGCTTGATGTTAAGAATGCTTTCTTGTACGGTGATCTACAGGAGGAAGTCTACATGCAGCAGCCACCTGGGTTTGTTGCTGAGGGGGAGAATCAGAAGGTGTGCAGACTTCATAAGGCTATCTACGGCCTTAAACAGAGTCCTCGAGCATGGTTCCAAAAGCTTTCCCAACTTATTGAACGACAGGGGTTCAGAAGATCTAATGCGGACCACTCACTGTTCGTCCGGAAGACTCCTAGAGGTACCATCGTTGTTATGGTATATGTTGATGATATATTGGTTACTGGAGATGATGCACAGGGGGTTGAGATAACCAAGTCTATGTTGGGCAGTCAGTTCATTACAAAGGATCTAGGTACAATACGGTATTTTCTGGGGATAGAATTTGCAAGAAATGCACAAGGAATGGTGATGACTCAGAGAAAATATGTCACAGATTTGCTAGTTGAAACAGGAATGACTGGATGCAGACCTTCAAGTACACCTATGGACCCGAGTATGAAGTTGTACGATGATGACACTGAGGAGGTGGACAAGAGAAGGTACAGAGAAATGGTGGGCAAGCTCTTATACATGACTATAACTCGACCGGATATTGCACTTGCAGTAAACCGGGTGAGTCAATTTATGGAGCAGCCGAGGCAAGTACATATGGATGCATTGTACATGATATTGAGATATCTGAAGTCTTCCCCAGGCACAGGGTTGCTGTTCAAGAAAGCCACAGATTTGTCTATTTCAGCCTGCGCAGATGCGGATTATGCAGGATGTCCACGGGATCGTAAGTCTACTTCTGGATTTGCTATCTTTGTAGGAAGCTCTTTAGTCTCCTGGAAAAGCAAGAAGCAGACTGTTGTGGCGAGATCCAGTGCCGAATCCGAGTACAGGGCCATGGCACAGGCAAGCACAGAAATGATGTGGGTTAGAGCAGTCCTAGAAGATCTGAATGTTGAAGTTCCCTTGCCTATGAATCTGCAATGTGACAATCAGGCAGCGTTATTCATTGCCAACAATCCAGCCTTCCATGAGAGAACAAAACATATAGAGGTGGATTGTCATTACACTAGGGACATGATTCAGAAGGGCTTCATCTCCACGTTCCATGTCAGTTCAGAGGACCAGACAGCAGACATATTCACAAAGCCATTGCTCAGAGGACCTTTCCAGAGATGTTCTTCCAAGCTGAGCATGATAGATATCTATGCTCCATCTTGAGGGGGAGTGTAGAGATAGTTATTAGTCTTTGATGTTATTTATTATTTTAGTTTCTTTTCGTACCTTTCATGTAATTTACCCAAGGGCTCTCTCCCTATATAAGAGACCCAAGGGCTCTATGGAATAATCATCTCAGTATTCTAACACATATCGTACCCGTCAATCTGGAAAGGAATACATCGGGATATAGCGGGTATATCAACAATAATGGTGAAAATCTTGAAAATGGCTCAAAAAAGTGATTTTCTCACCAATTAAGATCATCCTAATTCTTAAAGCAAGAAATAACATATAAATACACACTTATATGCAAGAGTTAGGTGTATGTAGCGCATCAATGCACATTATACTGCACTTTCAAAATATCGCACACATCGCTCCCATCAATGATATATATTGCTAGAGTATGCGCCATATGTAGAGATGGGTGATTGAATCCCTCCATGGTCCAATTACTACATCCAAAAGTTTAGCTCCACATCTATTGTTCACGGGACTCATGTCCGTCTATAGGGCTATATAAGAAGCCACACACCCGTTGCAACAGTTGAGAGAAAGAAATACAGAATACCCAGCCCTTGAGAGGCGTTCTCCCGTGGTTTCATCCAGCTCCTCATGGAGTAGGGTTTCACGTAAAATCCCGATGTTCTTTCCACTATTTTTATTATTTATCTTCGATACGCTTCCAATCCCACTCTTGCAGGGGTTGCGTTAGGTAGTCGACGGCCAGCATAAAAAATAGTCGAATCTTTTAACATGGATTTGAGCAAGAATCCATGTAGCCGACCCTACTTATATTGGGAGAAGGCTTAGCATATCTTCGATACGCTTCCACATTATCGATTTCTACATGGTATCGGAGGGGATTCGATTCTCGAGGATTTATTTTATTTTCCGATTTGTTCGAGTCTTAGAGAATCGATAAACATATTGTGAACCCCTCAGGATCCGGGTACCCGTTTACGACAAAATTCGCAATAATTCATTCACATTGATCGCAGAAGTTGTAGAAAAGCAGGGAAAATTTTTCGCGCAATTATGACATTCATTTCTATCACATAACCACAAAGTAAAAGAGACAATGGCACCAAAATTTTCTTTTCATTAATATTCATATCAAGTTACAATATGTACAAGGATCTTCCATTTTACAACATATATCCCAAAGTGTGATACAAAAGAGATAGCATTTACAATATCAATTTAAACTAAAAACTGTCACAAAAACCACATACCGTCTAGTATAGACCTTGTCCCCTGGAATCATGAATAGCTACTGAACAACAGACTCCTTTCCTGCCATGCGTGCAAGGAAGAAGAGGAGTCACAAACGTGAATACAAACCCGTAGTTTAAAATAAATAACAAGTAATTTAATGTGCAAAAAAGAGCAAGTAGAAAGGTGGAATAAGCACTATCTACATCTACTTGCGTAAGTAAAAAGGGGTTTGTTTGTAATGCGTTCTAATGATTTCCCCAGAACCCGGCATTTCCCATATGTAACATATTTATATAGCAGTTGCGTAATCATGAGTGTATGAGTGTGAATGCATATATTATTTTCTTCAGAGATCATGTTGGTGAGTGAAAAATGGAAAAGTTGAGATTGTAGAGATCTATTAATTTATTTAAATTCTTGGGTAGAGAGAATGGTCTTTTGATCATAATTTCTCCAATTCTTAACTTCAATGTTTCAGATATAGCTCCAGATGTTGTAGATGTAGATATGGATGATCTAGATATAGAATCGCCAAGTCTGTTTGGCGAAGTAAACTCAAGCGGTGAAGAAGCCTACAAATGGCTCTTCCGTCTCGCCCTCTAATTGGAAGCGCGGTCCAATAGAGGGATAGGTCTACTCCCCAACTACGCCACTGAGACGGGTGAGAGAGACTCCCTAGAAAAGTCACTCTAGAAAACTGTCCGACTAGTACGGGCGGACGAGCTCGTACCTAAAACTGAAAACCAAGGATCCCCCGCCTGGGTATCCTAATAGACAGGGTCAACGGAATTGGTCTAAAGTCAGGATCCCAACGAGGCGTAAAAACACTGCGAGCTCGCGTAAAAACCGTGTAAAAGACTGGGATCCTAGACCCGCGCACTTGGCGGCCGCTGCCCAAACTGGGCTTCCTTTCCTCCGCCCAGTTGAGGGTCACTGCGCCCTCGCACGGTCAGGTGTAAGGTCACCTTGACCGGCATTTATCATTATTATTATTGATTCACCATTTCTTACTCGATTCCTCATCCTTCTAAATCTTTGATATGATTAACTTTTTAGATCTAGGCATTTGCCACACTTTATACGTTGTTATGTAAATTTTCTAAGGGATTAATTTGTTCGATCAATAGCCTCTATAGGTATGAATAAGTCACACTAGTCCATACTATGATCTCTATTATCTGACTGTGTTACTTTTGGCTTGATTGAATACAAGTCGTATAATTTAAGGCAAGAATGAACTTCAAAAAGGAAAGTAATTAATGTATTAGATGTGAATCTTTGCATAACATGATGAACTATCAACAACCATGAGTATTTACCTAGATTGATACTAACCCCATTATGATATGATTCCATGTTGATGTAATCCAAATGGATAATATGGTTTGGCAATGAAAGTGGAAGTAATAATCAAAGGGAAGATATGTTGGACATAATCAAGCATTTTTACAACAAGTCCCGAAATGTTGGACATAATCAATCCTTTTAACCAATTTCCAAAAGGTTGGGTATAATCAAACCTTTTAAACCAAATCCCAAATATGGAAATTCTTCCCTCCTTACTGTAGATCAATTTAAACATTTTTTTTCACAGATTTCTATTAGATTCTAACAGTGAGTTCAAATCCTTAAAGTCTTATCTGAAGTGGTCTTGGTGAAAGCCAACCAGTTCCTACCAGGATGTGTTTCAAAGAAATCAAAGATATTAAGTAAATGATGAAAGGTTTCTAATCCATAATTAAAAGTTTCTTGACAAATCTGTATTATTTAATATATACATACTTATTTATTTATATAGTTAGTTAGACAGTAAATGGAACTTGAAATCATACTTGACTCTATTTATCTTCATCAAGATTTAAATTTTATATGTACTTCCCTTGAATAATTCTTTATAATTTACAATGCAAGTATCAATTGTATAACCTCATAGTAGTTCTGTTATTCATGGAACATTGAATATATAGTTTCATCTCAATATGATTTACTACTGTAATGAAGTAGTTTGATATCACTTTACATCCTGAAGCATAAATTACGAAAGATTAAAGTTTTCCATTATACTGTAAGAATATCAAATGATTAAAGTTTTTAATTGCAACACTAAGTATATTCAACCTGAGATACATTTATAAATCTTTCTTCATATATATATAATCTATAATGTTCCTATACTTCTGTGAATAGATTGTCTAACTTAATTTAATCTTAACATTCTACTACAAAATTTTATCTTGGTTGTACTTAACATTTTGCCATATAAAAATATTGCAGATAAACTTAAGCTCAAAAGTATTTAGGGAAGCTAGTAGTTAGAGCATTAGATTCTTAAGCTTTTTAACAGTATCCAAAATCATCCTAATTGTAGTTTTGAATATCAAGAAATCTCAACAGGAAATTAAATTGCTCAGACACATTATCAATTTTAGAAACCCTACCCAGAACCATATAGATTATGAAGATTTGGAAGTTGATTTGGAAAATCACCCACATGGCATTCAAGAAGGGTTTGTTTGAACAGGCATGGCAGCAATTAGAGAGAAACTAGGGATTTTACATATAATCAAGTGAAATAAGCATGTATGGCAGCAAGGGATGGGAAAGGAGGTACCTATTGAAGAAAAGTGTATCGAACTTGCATGCACAACAGCAAAGTACAGCAGCTCCTTCTGCTGTTGAGGATCAAAAATTTCAATTGTTGCAGTTTGCAAGCCTTTCCAGCTGTAATTGAAGGCTGCAGCTCCTGTTCTTCTAACTTGCGGTGGATTGGATGCTGGATTGTTGATAAGGAATAATAGCCATGGCTGCTTTTGGTCATGCACCGATCAGTGGAGGTCAGAGCAGAAGAAGAACGGGGCACAAAGGCTGGAATTTGGGGATTTTTTTTTTGAGAAAAGAGGGAATGCTCGTAGGAGTTGGGGAAAAAAATGAAGATGGAAATGGGTTTATATAACCAAGGAGGAAGTCCTTGGAAATGGACAAGTGGAGAGTAAGATTTGGCATGTGTTATAAGGAGAGAAAAGAGGAGAAAGACAAATGGGAGAAAAAAAATACACGGTTGGACTGTGCACAGGCTGTGCACAGTCTGATTTTTTTCCAAAATTCCTTTTATTTCGCATATCAAAAAATTGACGGTGTTCGCGCATCGGTTGTTGGATTCCAACGCGAAATGTCTCGTTTTGATTGTCGTTGAACGACAATCAATATGAGTATAATATTCATATACTTTCGGTTGGGTTTTGAACCCCCGATTTTTTTTTTCGGATACGATTTTCGTTTAAGATTAAATCTTGTGATTTAAAATATCAAATGACCTCCGATTGACGAACGGTCGATTCCGTTGGTCTTGTATCGTCGAATCGGATCTAATGACGGTCTCGGTTTGTTTTGTGGTTCCCGAATTTGCGTCGCGGCTTTTCGCGGCGCGCATTACGAAGGGACCGATTTTTGGTCGATTTCGTCCAAACGACTTTTGATTCATGATCAATTGGTCGTTTTAGGTTGTTTAGTATTGACCGACAACGTTTTTGAGTTCATTAGACCCAAAATCGGACGAGTTCGGGTTTACGCGAATTCCCGGATGTTACAATTATAAAAACCTCAAAGGGAGTCTCGTCCTCGAGACTCGAGTCAAGGTTAATAGGTATCTTGTTTGGATTTAATATGGTCATAAAAACCTCAAAGGGTTTTGAACCCATAAAAACCTTAAAGAGAAAACAAGCCATACATTTATCATGTATCTAATTACAAAAGCTTGTTTTGATGCTTACATCAGAACCTGCGGGTATCGTGCCCGCATGTCGGCTTCAGTCTCCCATGCCGCTTCCTTGACGTCGTGTCGGTGCCACAAAACCTTGACCAATGAAATCTCTTTGCTGCGAAGCTTCTTCACAGCACGGTCAAGTATCTGGACAGGCTTCTCCTCATAAGTCAGATATGGCTCTACGTCAAGATTCTCGTAACTGATGACGTGCCGAGGGTCGTGGACATATTTCCTCAGATTGGATATGTGGAAAACATCATGAATAGCTGAAAGATGTGGAGGAAGGGCTACTCGATAAGCAACCTTCCCCACTCGAGCAAGAATCTCGAACGGTCCAACATATCGTGGTGCCAACTTGCCACGAACACCGAATCTCTGCACTCCCTTCATGGGAGATACTCGCAAAAATACCCAATCTCCAACCTATAATTTATAGGAATGTCATTAGTATGAGATTAAGTTGAACACATACATATCATAATTGAGTGGATGAGGAGAAAATAATTAGATTACCTGAAACTCTAAGTCTCTCCTCCGACAGTCTGCATAACTCTTCTGGCGACTTTGTACCGTCAGAAGCCTCCGTCTCACAAGATCAACAGCTCTCGCAGTCTCCTCCAGGAGATCTACGGAATAGAGAGCATGATCACCTACCTCACGCCAACTGAGAGGTGTGAGGCATCTCCGCCCGTATAGGGCTTCGAATAGTGCCATGCCAATACTGGAGTGATAGCTGTTGTTGTACGTGAACTTCACTAACGGCAGATGGTCCTTCCAGGACCCTTTCCACTCCAAAGTGCATGCGCGAAGTAAATCCTCAAGCGTCTGAATGGTGCGCTCACTCTGTCCGTCTGTCTGCGAATGATAAGCCGAACTCATCTTCAGCTCTGTCTGTAGTGCTGACATGAACTGATGCCAATAGTGAGATGTAAATCTCGAATCCCTGTCAGACACCACTTCTCGTGGTATACCATGCAGCCTGATAATGTCCTGCACATAGAGCTTGGCCAACCTGGATGGAGTGTAAGTCGTGTTGACAGGTATAAAATGGGCTGACTTGGTCAACCTATCAACAACGACCCATATAGAATCATGGCCGCCTGGTGTCTTCGGCAGACCTGTGACAAAATCCATAGAAATAATCTCCCACTTCCACTCGGGAATGGGGAGAGACTGCAGTAATCCTGGTGGTCTCCTGTGCTCAGCCTTGACCATCTGACAGGTCATGCATCTGCTAACATGTAGCGCCACATCGCGCTTCATTCCATCCCACCAAAAATATCGACGCAGATCACGGTACATCTTCGTGCTACCTGGATGGATAGATAACCGTGAACTGTGTGCCTCATCCAGAATGTCTCTGTGAAGCTGCTCGTCATTGGGTACAACGACCCGTCCCGCCTTCCATAAAATAGACTCTGTCACGACAAAATCATCAAATTCATCCTTGATGGCGCGCATGTATCTATCTCGGATCCAAGGATCTGTCTTCTGTCCATCTACAATACGATCCCAAAGACTGTTGTATCGTGGAGGCACGGCGGTAGAAATGGATGCGCTCTCCTGAGGATGACAAACGGTCAAAGCTGCAAGCGTATCCCACGTGTATAGCCAGTTCGCCGTACCATCAGCATGCGCTCTCCTGCTAAGTGCATCAGCCACCACGTTTCCCTTACCGGGATGGTAAGAGATCGTGCAATCATAATCCTTCAGCAGCTCGAGCCATCTGCGTTGTCTCATGTTCAACTCCTTCTGAACAAAGATGTACTTTAGGCTCTTGTGATCTGTGAAAATCTCGAAGTTCACCCCATATAGATAGTGGCGCCAGATCTTTAAGGCGAAGACAACTGCCGCCAACTCCAAGTCATGTGTGGGGTAGTTCCGCTCGTGCGGTCTCAACTGCCGTGATGCATAAGCAATCACCTGTCCTCTCTGCATCAACACTGCTCCCAGACCTTCCCCAGATGCATCTGTGTAGACTGCATAGTCCTGAGTGCCTGAAGGAAGAGCAAGAATAGGCGTTGTAGTCAATCTCTCCTTCAGTGTCTGGAAGGCATGCTCACATGAATCGTCCCAAATAAATGGAACTCCCTTCTGCGTCAGTCGTGTCAGAGGGCGAACAATGCGTGAAAATCCGCTGACAAAGCGTCTGTAATAGCCCGCTAATCCGAGGAAGCTCCGAATCTGAGTGACTGTCTTGGGCTGCTCCCAAGACATAACTGCATCTATCTTCGCAGGATCAACCGCGATACCTGCTCCAGAAATGATGTGTCCCAAAAATGAGACCTGGGATAACCAGAACTCGCACTTGCTCAACTTGGCATATAGCTTGTGCTCCCGCAATGTATCTAAGACAATCCGTAGATCATTCGCATGATCCCATTCATTTCGTGAATAGATGAGCACATCATCGATGAACACCACTACGAACTTGTCCAAGTATGGACGGAAGATCCTGTTCATCATATCCATGAAAGCCGCAGGTGCATTGGTGAGACCAAACGGCATCACTACAAACTCGTAGTGTCCATAGCGAGTCCTGAAGGCTGTCTTCGGAATATCTGACTCGCGAATCCTCAGCTGATGGTAGCCTGAGCGAAGATCGATCTTCGAGAAAACCGAAGATCCCTGGAGCTGGTCAAACAAATCATCGATACGTGGCAAGGGATAACGGTTCTTCACCGTTCTCTTGTTCAGCTGCCTGTAATCGATGCATAGTCTCATGGATCCATCCTTCTTCTTGACAAATAGAACCGGAGCACCCCAAGGGCCCAAGGTGAAGTGCTCGGTCTCACGAATCCCAAGTCAAGCAACTCTTGCAACTGCACCTTCAGCTCCCTCAACTCGGCTGGTGCCATGCGATATGGTGCCATAGAGATCGGCTGTGTATCTGGTAAAGATGTGATCTCGAACTCGATCTCTCTCAGGAGGTAGTCCTGGTAGCTCATCAGGAAATACGTCTGGATATTTAGATACTACTCGGATATCCTGTATCATCGGCTCCTAATCAGACACCTCCCGAACAAAAGCAAGATATGAATCGCAACCCTAGTCAACAAGTCGTTGGGCTCGCAATACTGAAATGTACTCCATGGTGGAGTCATGTGTAGTACCCTCAAAAGTGAACTCAGGTAGATCTGGAATCCTGAAGACAACCGTCTTCCTAAAGCAATCAACAAGTGCATGATGAGCGGATAGCCAATCCATGCCTAAAATTAAGTCGAACTCATCAAGCTGTAGGAGTAGACAGTCTGCGATCATCTCGTGACCGCCAATCGGTACGGGCAATTGCCTAACTATCAGGGAAATGATAAACAACTGGCCACCTGGCCCTTGTATGTGATATGGGGAAGAGAGAGTCTCTGAGACTCTACCTAACGAAGCAAGTAACCTCGAAGCAAGACACTGATCGGTAATGTCCCCATTCGTGACAACGGTAACATCTGACTGGTCGAGTAGATGGGGTGGTCGTGTCTGCTCGCTGCGACCCAGATGGTCGAGCAGAATCTGTAACACGTCCGGCAAGTGCTCCTCCTAATATAGTCTATAGAGATGAACGAGCACTACCCGAAAATGCTTTTCTCTTCTTGGGATATAATATGAAAATTAATGAAATTGGTGACATTTGTGGTTATTTAATTCGAATGTCATATTTCCCTTCTCGGACTCACGACAAGTCAGAAGACCGTCGCTATCCGAGAACTTAATGCGATCGAAGTTGAAATACTGCGAATGTGCGTATTGGGGTACCACTGCTCTGATACCAAACTGTGAACCCCTCAGGATCCGGGTACCCGTTTACGACAAAATTCGCAATAATTCATTCACATTGATCGCAGAAGTTGTAGAAAAGCAGGGAAAAATTTTCGCGCAATTATGACATTCATTTCCATCACATAACCACAAAGTAAAAGAGACAATGGCACCAAAATTTTCTTTTCATTAATATTCATATCAAATTACAATATGTACAAGGATCTTCCATTTTACAACATATATCCCAAAGTGTGATACAAAAGAGATAGCATTTACAATATCAATTTAAACTAAAAACTGTCACAAAAACCACATACCGTCTAGTATAGACCTTGTCCCCTGGAATCATGAATAGCTACTGAACAACAGACTCCTTTCCTGCCATGCGTGCAAGGAAGAAGAGGAGTCACAAACGTGAATACAAACCCGTAGTTTAAAATAAATAACAAGTAATTTAATGTGCAAAAGAGAGCAAGTAGAAAGGTGGAATAAGCACTATCTACATCTACTTGCGTAAGTAAAAAGGGGTTTGTTTGTAATGCGTTCTAATGATTTCCCCAGAACCCGGCATTTCCCATATGTAACATATTTATATAGCAGTTGCGTAATCATGAGTGTATGAGTGTGAATGCATATATTATTTTCTTCAGAGATCATGTTGGTGAGTGAAAAATGGAAAAGTTGAGATTGTAGAGATCTATTAATTTATTTAAATTCTTGGGTAGAGATAATGGTCTTTTGATCAAATTTCTCCAACTCTTAACTTCAATGTTTCAGATATAGCTCCAGATGTTGTAGATGTAGATATGGATGATCTAGATATAGAATCGCCAAGTCTGTTTGGCGAAGTAAACTCAAGCGGTGAAGAAGCCTACAAATGTCTCTTCCGTCTCGCCCTCTAATTGGAAGCGCGGTCCAATAGAGGGATAGGTCTACTCCCCAACTACGCCACTGAGACGGGTGAGAGAGACTCCCTAGAAAAAGTCACTCTAGAAAACTGCCCGACTAGTACGGGCGGACGAGCTCGTACCTAAAACTGAAAACCAAGGATCCCCCGCCTGGGTATCCTAATAGACAGGGTCAACGGAACTGGTCTAAAGTCAGGATCCCAACGAGGCGTAAAAACACTGCGAGCTCGCGTAAAAACCGTGTAAAAGACTGGGATCCTAGACCCGCGCACTTGGCGGCCGCTGCCCAAACTGGGCTTCCTTTCCTCCGCCCAGTTGAGGGTCACCGCGCCCTCGCACGGTCAGGTGTAAGGTCACCTTGACCGGCATTTATCATTATTATTATTGATTCACCATTTCTTACTCGATTCCTCATCCTTCTAAATCTTTGATATGATTAACTTTTTAGATCTAGGCATTTGCCACACCTTATACGTTGTTATGTAAATTTTCTAAGGGATTAATTTGTTCGATCAATAGCCTCTATAGGTATGAATAAGTCACACTAGTCCATACTATGATCTCTATTATCTGACTGTGTTACTTTTGGCTTGATTGAATACAAGTCGTATAATTTAAGGCAAGAATGAACTTCAAAAAGGAAAGTAATTAATGTATTAGATGTGAATCTTTGCATAACATGATGAACTATCAACAACCATGAGTATTTACCTAGATTGATACTAACCCCATTATGATATGATTCCATGTTGATGTAATCCAAATGGATAATATGGTTTGGCAATGAAAGTGGAAGTAATAATCAAAGGGAAGATATCTTGGACATAATCAAGCATTTTTACAACAAGTCCCGAAATGTTGGACATAATCAATCCTTTTAACCAATTTCCAAAAGGTTGGGTATAATCAAACCTTTTAAACCAAATCCCAAATATGGAAATTCTTCCCTCCTTACTGTAGATCAATTTAAACATTTTTTTTCACAGATTTCTATTAGATTCTAACAGTGAGTTCAAATCCTTAAAGTCTTATCTGAAGTGGTCTTGGTGAAAGCCAACCAGTTCCTACTTGGATGTGTTTCAAAGAAATCAAAGATATTAAGTAAATGATGAAAGGTTTCTAATCCATAATTAAAAGTTTCTTGACAAATCTGTATTATTTAATATATACATACTTATTTATTTATATAGTTAGTTAGACAGTAAATGGAACTTGAAATCATACTTGACTCTATTTATCTTCATCAAGATTTAAATTTTATATGTACTTCCCTTGAATAATTCTTTATAATTTAAAATGCAAGTATCAATTGTATAACCTCATAGTAGTTCTGTTATTCATGGAACATTGAATATATAGTTTCATCTCAATATGATTTACTACTGTAATGAAGTAGTTTGATATCACTTTACATCCTGGAGCATAAATTACGAAAGATTAAAGTTTTCCATTATACTGTAAGAATATCAAATGATTAAAGTTTTTAATTGCAACAGTAAGTATATTCAACCTGAGATACATTTATAAATCTTTCTTCATATATATATAATCTATAATGTTCCTGTACTTCTGTGAATAGATTGTCTAACTTAATTTAATCTTAACATTCTACTACGAAATTTTATCTTGGTTGTACTTAACATTTTGCCATATAAAAATATTGCAGATAAACTTAAGCTCAAAAATATTTAGGGAAGCTAGTAGTTAGAGCATTAGATTCTTAAGCTTTTTAACAGTATCCAAAATCATCCTAATTGTAGTTTTGAATATCAAGAAATCTCAACAGGAAATTAAATTGCTCAGACACGTTATCAATTTTAGAAACCCTACCTAGAACCATATAGATTATGAAGATTTGGAAGTTGATTTGAAAAATCACCAACATGGCATTCAAGAAGGGTTTGTTTGAACAGGCATGGCAGCAATTAGAGAGAAACTAGGGATTTTACATATAATCAAGTGAAATAAGCATGTATGGCAGCAAGGGATGGGAAAGGAGGTACCTATTGAAGAAAAGTGTATTGAACTTGCATGCACAACAGCAAAGTACAGCAGCTCCTTCTGCTGTTGAGGATCAAAAATTTCAATTGTTGCAGTTTGCAAGCCTTTCCAGCTGTAATTGAAGGCTGCAGCTCCTGTTCTTCTAACTTGCGGTGGATTGGATGCTGGATTGTTGATAAGGAATAATAGCCATGGCTGCTTTTGGTCATGCACCGATCAGTGGAGGTCAGAGCAGAAGAAGAACGGGGCACAAAGGCTGGAATTTGGGGATTTTTTTTTGAGAAAAGAGGGAATGCTCGTAGGAGTTGGGGAAAAAATGAAGATGGAAATGGGTTTATATAACCAAGGAGGAAGTCCTTGGAAATGGACAAGTGGAGAGTAAGATTTGGCATGTGTTATAAGGAGAGAAAAGAGGAGAAAGACAAATGGGAGAAAAAATACACGGTTGGACTGTGCACAGGCTGTGCACAGTCTGATTTTTTTTCCAAAATTCCTTTTATTTCGCATATCAAAAAATTGACGGTGTTCGCGCATAGGTTGTTGGATTCCAACGCGAAATGTCTCGTTTTGATTGTCGTTGAACGACAATCAATATGAGTATAATATTCATATACTTTCGGTTGGGTTTTGAACCCCCGAATTTTTTTTTTCGGATACGATTTTCGTTTAAGATTAAATCTTGTGATTTAAAATATCAAATGACCTCCGATTGACGAACGGTCGATTCCGTTGGTCTTGTATCGTCGAATCGGATCTAATGACGGTCTCGGTTTGTTTTGCGGTTCCCGAATTTGCGTCGCGGCTTTTCGCGGCGCGCATTACGAAGGGACCGATTTTTGGTCGATTTCGTCCGAACGACTTTTGATTCATGATCAATTGGTCGTTTTAGGTTGTTTAGTATTGACCGACAACGTTTTTGAGTTCATTAGACCCAAAATCGGACGAGTTCGGGTTTACGCGAATTCCCGGATGTTACACATATCATATTGGGATTTTTACCCGGCAGACCCTGTAATCTTTTGCAATTACCGCTACGACCTTTGAAACATCCTAATTCCTCCCTCGACCCTGTAAACTTGTTAACCCTTACCCTACAGACCCTGTGGTTAACCCCTGTTCTTTTACCTGTTAAAGTTAACCGGATTTCGTTATGTTATTTTTTATTATACCCATTTTGTTCATTAAATTTACAATGACTGCCACTCCATCATCCCTGCCCCCTCCCCCCTCCCCCGGTGATGCTACCCAGCCGCCCAAGCTCGCTTCCCCCCCCCCTCCCCGGCGATGCTCCCCACCCCCCCGCGGCCCCCGCGGCGACGCTGCTCAAGCTCCCTGCCCACATCCCCGATCCGCCCCCCCGATGGAGCATCCACCTCCGGGTCAAGCTCCCTGCTCCCTGTCTAGACCCCCGCCCAACCCCGGTGGAGCCCCCACGGCGATGTTGCCCCCCCCCACCTCCCCCATATACACATATGACGTGGACGATGCCCTCGTATAGTGTAGCCCACTTCACCACTGCCACAATCCATATGGGTCTGCACGCTTCTCTGCTCATGCTCTTCTTCTTCCTCCACCTCCTCCATCCCCTTCCTTCCCACGCACAGCAGGCCTACTCGCCTCCCCTCGATCTCTACCGCCCCGGTTTCAGTGCTACCGTCGCCGTCTACCTCCGCCGCTGCTCCATCTACCTCCGCCGCTGCTTCGAGGACTCCTCCCCCGACTCCCGCATCCACGCCGCCGTAGGCCGCTCCGGCAGGGGCACCCGCTGGGGTCTCGACAAGGCCGTCGTCGAAAACTTCCCCACCATGGTCTACTCCGAGGTGAAGGAGCTCAGGCTGGGCCGAACCTCCCTCGAGTGCGTCGTCTGCCTCTGCGAGTTCGAGGACGCCGAGACTCTCCGGCTCCAAGAAGGAGTGGGAGGCCAAGTCCGACAGGTGGGCCTTCCTGAGGCGGACGTGGTCCTTGAGGACGTCGCGGGGAAAGGGGGAGAGCACCAGCAACAGCAAGGACGACAAAGAGCCGTCCACTGCCCCTCAAGACAAGCTCTGAGTTTTGTCACATTGTTCTGGAGTCGAAGATACTCGGATTTCCTTTCCTGTAGAGATTGTTTTGTTGCTTTTGTTTCTTATTGATTCGGAAAAAAGCAGTATTCCCTGCTCCCTGTTCCTAACCGTTTGATGTTAAATTGGTTAGATTAACTCAAGACTAACTCAAGTCTTTGACTCAAATATAGTTAAAATTGACGGCAGGGTTTGTTGGATAAGACGGAGCAACTATACGAGGTCGGGGGAGGAATTAGGATATTTCGAAGGTCGTAGCGGTAATTGCAAAAGATTACAGGGTCTGCCGGGTAAAAATCCCTATCATATTCAACTCTTGGTTGATTCTTGAAGATTTGTTTTGATTATTATTATTACGCTCGAGATCTATCCATGTTCAAGATTGTTCAAGTTCAAGATTCAAGAAAGATCTAGGGTTTCATCCAAGCCCTAATTCCAAATGGTGGCTCCATTTTGCATAAGAGTTCATGATCTGGAACCCTAATTCCATAATCTGTTCAAGAAAAGTTGTTCAGAATTATGTTCTACGTATGTGTGCAAGTCCTGGAGATCATCGTCAAGTTTTCAATATCGTCAAGTAAATTTTAGGGTTTCTGAAACCCTAATCATCCACGATAAGGAGGTCGTAGCCACACACCATCAAGCCCTAAAGATTGTTATCAAGTTCAAGCTTGCGCTTCCTCGCAAAACAAGAAGAAATTCCAGGCCAAGCGATCCACGTGCAATGCTTCCAATCTTCGATCAGATCCGAGATCTGTTGCATCGTGCGAATCGGAAAAAATGGGGGATAAGGTCTCCAAAGAAAGATCATTTTCAGTTTTATGGGTTCTTGTTGGAACCCCAATATCGCACAACAGATGCACATCAGTACCTCCTGGCATCGATCCCATCTCAAAAAAAAGATGGTGCGCGAAACATCTCGCAACACTCCCCCTTATAGCAGTGCACATCTCTCTAGGCGGCGTCGTACAACGCGCCTCCTCCGCAAAGCCTCCTTCCATGTGACTCTGATCATCCCGCAGCAAATCAAGAGGCGGCGGCACAACACCCTCGAGCTCCTACATCACGCCTCCAGGTTCTTCATGCACAGGTGACAGCGCATTTTCCCAACATGCGATGGGTTCCTAATATTGGGAACCCTATTCCTTGATCAAAAAAGGGGCTTGATGGCCCTTCCCTTAAATGGGGGTGGCATTTTAGGCCCAATTGGGTTGTGATCAGATAAAAAAGGTGGGGAGGCATGCGAATTAAAAAAGGGTTGAAGGCCATTTATGCCCAATTGGGCTGAAAATAGAAACGAACGGAGGGGGGAAGCGCAAGCCCAGTTAGGTTGTTGCTGTTGGGAAAATAAAAGAGCATGTTTATTCCATCAGCCCTAGGCTCTCTTATATAGGAGAGTAACCTATGGGTAAATTACATAAAGCATACGGTAGAAAAGAAAATAGCAAAGCAGTACAAAAGTAACTAATATATGTTTACACTCCCCCTCAAGATGGAGCATAGATATCAATCATGCTCAGCTTGGACGCACACTTCTGAAATGGGCCTCGTAGTAATGCCTTGGTGAATATATCTGCAGTTTGATTCTCTGAACTAACATGGGATATAGCAATGAATCCCTTCTGAATCATGTCACGTATGAAGTGACAGTCAACTTCAATGTGCTTGGTTCGCTCATGGAACGCTGGATTGTTTGCAATGAACAAGGCCGCCTGATTGTCACATTCTAAGGTCATAGGAAGTGGGACTTCTATATATAAATCTGTAAGCACAGCCTTTACCCACATCATTTCTGTGCTAACCTGAGCCATAGCCCTATATTCAGATTCAGCACTAGACCTGGCTACCACAGTTTGTTTCTTGCTCCTCCATGAGATTAGAGAATCTCCAACGTAAACCGCAAACCCAGAGGTGGACTTCCTATCCTTGGGACACCCTGCATAATCTGCATCTGCACATGCTGAGATAGAGATCACCTTGCCTTTCTAAAATAGCAAACCCGCACCTGGAGATGATTTGAGGTACCTGAGTATCATATGTATGGCATCCATGTGAACCTGACGTGGTTGTTCCATGAACTAGCTCACACGACTCACAGCAAAGGATATATCGGGCCTAGTAATAGTGACATACAAAAGTTTGCCCACCAGTTCTCTGTATCTTCTCCTGTCCACCTCCTCTGTATCATCATCATATAGCTTCATACTGGGGTCCATTGGTGTTGTAGCAGGCCGGCAACCAAGCATTCTCGTTTCACTCAACATGTCAGTAACATATTTTCTCTGCGACATTACCAACCCATATGGATTTCTGGCAAACTCCAACCCCAGAAAATATCTAAGAACTCCAAGGTCCTTGGTAACAAATTCGCTACCCAGCATTTCTTTCGCCTCCTTTATTCCTTGGACATCATCTCCTGTAATCAAGATGTCATCTACATAAACTATGATTGCAATAATACCTCTTGAAGTCTTCTGTACAAACAAGGAATGATCAGCATTAGAGCGTTTGTATCCCTGTTTTTCAAAGAGGTCTGAGAGCTTCTGAAACCACGCTCTGGGACTCTGCTTAAGGCCATAGATAGCCTTATGAAGTCTGCATACCTGGGAACACTCCCCCTCAACATCAAAACCAGGTGGTTGTTGCATGTAGACTTCCTCCTGAAGGTCACCATATAAGAACGCATTCTTCACATCCAACTGATATAGCGACCATTCACGAGTAACTGCAACTGACAGCAAGATCCACAGAGTAGAATGACGGGCCACTGGCGAGAATGTATCAAGATAGTCCACCCCGTATGTCTGTGTAAAGCCACGAGCAACAAGGCGAGCCTTGTATCTATCAATACTGCCATCTGCATTCTGCTTGACTGTAAACACCCACTTGCAGCTTACCGGTAACACATCAGCAAGTAAAGGAACCAGACTCCAAGTTCCTCTAGACTGGAGTGCTGCCATTTCTTCCTCCATTGCTTGACGCCATCTGTTATCCTTCAGAGCGTCTTGATAATTCCGGGGAATAGCTACAGCTGACAATGCGACTGCAAAGTTCCTGAAATCTCCAGTTAGTCGTTCAAATGACACAGAAGCTGCTAAAGGATATGACGCGCAGCTCCTCTTCGATTTCCGTATAGCAATAGGAACATCTAGATCAGTTGTATCATCGTCCGTTCTCTGTAACACATCCTGCTCAGAGACATCATCAGATCCATCAATAATAATATCTTCAGAACATACCTTAGACGAGCTCGGTGAGGAGCAATGACCATGAGCTGAAGAAGGCCTGCGGGTATAATGGTATGGTAGTCGTGAAACAGGTATAGTAATAGGAGGTGCAGAAGATGGTAATGGCCCTGGTGGTAGTAATGGTGGAGATTGTGGTAATGGTGGTGGTGGTGACATGTAAATAGCATCAGTATTGGCTGGAGGTTTCAACTGATCACCTGAGGCTGAAAAATACATAACCAATTCAAAAAATGTGACATCTGCACTAACAAGATACCGCCTGCGCAATGGATCATAGCACTTGTACCCCTTCTGAGTTCTGGAGTACCCAACGAACACACACTTTTTTTTGACGCTCAAAAGCGGGGGACGCACTCGGTGGTGCTCGCCCCAAATTTATTAAAAAGGTAAGAAAAACTTACAGCGGGTATGCAAACAGAGAACAGAAACAAGTGAAAAAACCGAAGGTATCACAATCTGATACCCCCATTACATCAAAGAACCCCTAAGCATCGGACCAGTCGCGAATGAAACGGGATGCCGAAATGAGCACGTTTTCCGAGTAGAATCTCTGGCCGGCAAAAAGGGCTTCATTTCTACCAATCCAAATGCACCAAAGCCGAGCAATAGAAGTAAGGATGTCCGTCCTAGCCCTGGCCCGAGAGCTAACCAGGCTCTCACAAAAAGAGGAAGAATCCGACACGTCAAGCCAATCCAAATCCGCCAGAATATCATGAGTTCTGCCACATCGGAAGAAAAGATGATCGATAGTCTCTATCTCCAAATCACAAAGACCACAAGTAGACGAGGCATGTGGAAATAGGACAGCACACCGGCTACGAGTCATCAGACGCCCACGTCGGAAAAGCCATAAGAAAATGCCAATTCGTTCGGGGACCCTGAGGCCCCAAAAAAAGTGACAATCCCGGAACAGAGAATCATCAGCCACAGCCAAAGGAGGAAAAATAGCACGGTAAACCGCACGGGCGGAGAAGGAGCCGTCCTTCCAAGACAGGTGATCGCGTCCCACAGAGGGCGAGGGCGCATCCGCGAGAACCGCAAGTAAAGCCATGAATTCCAGCTGCCGCTGATCAGAAAGATTGGCCACAAACCTGGGGCCCCAAGAAGCACCATCCCAGTAGGAGGCTACCTTAGCGTCCTTATCCTCCACCAGCGCAAAGAGGCGAGGAAAAACATCCTTAAGAGGGCCCCTGCCAGTCCAATCGTCACCCCAGAAACGGATGAGCGAACCATCCCCCAGCTTAATGCCAAAAAGTGAGCGGTTGCGAGACAGTGTATTGCCGATATCACGAGAGAAATGTGAGGAAGATCCCATCAGGCGAGCATCCAAGCCCAAAAGCCGGTCGACCCCCACCGCCAACCTCAAGAAATTAAGCATAAGATTATCCTCCCTGCCCCAAAGACGAGCCACCCATTTGAGAAGAAGTGCCTCGTTAACGACCTCCAACCTTCTCACCGCCAACCCCCCCTCCTTCTTTGGCCGCGTAACCTCATCCCAGGCGACCAAATGAACGCCTCTCCTCCCATCCCCCTTCTTCCCCCAAAGAAATCTCCGCAAGCATGAATCCAGCCGCCGACGAACCCCTTTAGGCATACCTTTCACAGAGAAGAAATAAATTGGGATAGAAGATAATACCGATTTGAGAAGTACCAAGCGACCACCCCGTGAGAGAATGGCGGCACGCCAGCCAGCCAAGCGAGCTTCCATACGATCCACCACAGCCTGCCAGTCACGTAAGCGCGCACGCCCCGCCGTCAAAGGGAGCCCCAGATAGTCCAATGGAAGAGCGCCAGTCGGGCAGCGCAATATCCGCATACACTCCGCAACCTCCTCCGGAGGAGTGGAGAAGGGAACCATAGAGGATTTGTTGTAATTGATGAGAAGACCCGACGCCTCACTAAAGAGCTCCAACGTGGTAGCCATACCCGCCACATTCGACGCATCGCCCTCGATGAAGCAAATGGTATCATCCGCAAACTGAATAATCGGGATATGGTAGGGCCCAAGAGAGCATCCACGGGTAAAGCCAGCCGCAGCCACACTATGAATCATGCTGGATAAGACGTCGGCGGCCAGGACGAAAAGCAAAGGAGCAAGGGGACAACCTTGCCGAATCCCCCGGCGAGGCTGGAAGAAGCCCCCCGCCAAACGGCCATTGAGAATTAGCGAGAGAGAGGCCGTCGAGACGCATCGACGCACCCACGAAATCCATAGCGAGGGAAATCCCCGCCTCTTGAGAACAGACCATAGAAAACGCCAATCCAAAGAGTCGTACGCCTTGGCAAAGTCAATCTTCCAAAGAATCCCCCTCACATCGTTCTTGCGCCACGCGTGAATAATTTCCGAAGCCACCGCATAACAATCACTTATTTGCCTGCCCCGAATAAAAGCCGCCTGAGTAGGCGAGATGAGAGAATCAAGAAGCGGAGCCAGCCGTCGAGCAAGAACCTTGGCAATGATAAGATAGATGGCATTTGAGATGGAAATCGGCCGGAAGTCCTCAATACGGTTGGCAGACGAAGACTTCGGAATGAGAGCAATAAGAGACCTGTTGAGTTTATCAAACCCGTTGTTGCCATCACAAAATTCGCGGGCAACGTCCAAAACATCCTCGGAAAGCACATCCCAAAACTCCCGATAGAAAGAAACGGGGAAACCATCGGGACCCGGCGCCGCGTCGGTATTAAGGGCCCAAACAGCCTCTTTCAGCTCCTCCAAAGATATCTGACAATTTAGGCGCATAGCATCCGCCTGAGGGAGCACAAAAGCCCCACTACCCGACCACCGCCACCGGCGCACGGACCTGCACCCATACCATTCCTTAAAGTAGCCCATCACAGCCCGACCCAGATCCCGCTCCCCTGCACCTGAGTGCCATTAACAAGCAAAGTAGAGATGGAATTGGACCGCCGACGACCAGAAGTGATCCGGTGAAAAAACGCGGTGTTAGCGTCGCCCTCCTTCAACCATCGCATCCGAGAGCGTTGGCGCCACTCAACCAAACGCTTCCGATCCTCAAGCTTCACCTTATCCATAGCATCCGCGCGCACGAGCAACTCGTCCTGATTTAGGTCCCTGTCGTTCTCTATTCGATCAAACCGCATAATGATCTCATCAGCCGCCATACGAGTAGCAATGCGGGCAGAGCGAGTATCCTTCTTAAAAGACGCCAGCATCTTTCTGAGTGACGAAATCTTAAAATCAAAACGGCGAGCGGCACTGCCCGACGAAGATAGCTGTGACCAATGGTGTCGAACCAAGTCCCGAAATCCAGGCTCCATAAGCCAAGAACGCTCAAAACGGAATATGCCACGAGGACGATTTTCATCCCCATTCGACCAAATAATGGGGTTATGATCCGAAAAGGATCGCGGTCTTGAAGTAACGTCACATAGAGGAAAAGATTCCATCATACAATTATTTGCCAAAAAACGATCGATCCGCGACCGCGATGAGTTGTTTTGCCACGTGTACGAAATGTCATTTGGGACAAGCGATTCAAGAGCCAAATCATTTATAAAGTCCAAAAAATCCGAGGACCCCGGATCGAGACCACCGCGTCCCCGTGGACGATCCTGCGACTGCAAAGTGACATTGAAGTCCCCACCTATCAACCAGGGCACGTCACCAAAAGCATTAGCATCCTCCCGTAAGTCCTCCCAAAGTTCGCGACGGGAAACATGACAAGTTGGGGCGTAAGCACAAGAAAACGCCATACAAATATTTGACAGGCCGCAGTTCAACACCACCGAAATAGAATGACGGCCCAACCTCAAAGACGAAAAGGAAAAGCGCGAAGATCGCCAGGCCAGGATAGCACCACCCCTAGCACCATTCGCATCCAGAGCACGGAAGGCATTGAGTTGACCAGCTCCAAAAGATCTCCAGATATCATCATCCAACACCGAGAGCTTGGACTCCTGAATGAACGCAATATCAGAATCCCATTCGAGTAGGCGCGAGCCCAAAATGCGCCGACGTTCAATATCACCCAGACCACGCACGTTCCAGGACAAAATCTTCATAAAAACAAAAAGGTAAGCCCAAAAAACCGCAACATAGCCAACAGGGGTCTTCAAAGACCAGCATGGGACTGGTCAACAAGGCGTTCGAGGCCTGCCGCCTCCGCAACCGCCTCGCACAAAGTTTGGCAAGTATATAAAGCATATGGATGAGAGCAAAAGTGCCGCCTCCGAGAATAACTCCGACCATAACGGGACAAAGGTGAGTGTCCCACAGCCACAGAAGCATCAGACAAAGGGGTCGTCGCCACCCCATCGTCAGAGAATAGAAGATCAACGCATACCGGAAGAGGGGGCCTCCCCGTAGAAACCTGATGGAGGACCACAGCGTCCCCCACAACGGGCGAAGGAATATCATCTCCGGAATAAGATACCAGCGGCCGAGACATCGGGGAAGGAGGAGATTGCGGTCTTTCCATATGGATGTCAACAGAAAAGGGCACCGCTCGGATAGGACGAGGGCACAAAACCTCGGCGCCCCAGTTTAGATGCTCCGGTAGGGAAGGTTGATCCGAACCCGAAAGAGGATCCGAAAGCAGCTGCTCCGAAGAAGCCCGCAGGGGAGCCCAGATAGAATTAACAAGAGGGTCATAAGGAATAAAAGACTTGTCCGTGGAGGGGTCCACGTGCAATAAATCCGCTGACATAAAAGATATTTCTGGAATAAGCGAATCATTGTCCAGAATAACAACACCCGCAGGCGAAACGTTGTCGGGAATATGAACCGTCACCAAATCTAAGATTGCCTCGCACGGCTGCGAAACCCGAGGTGCCTCTTCGCTCCCACGTGAGAAAAGAGGCATGCATGGCAACGCTTCGGAAATAGCCCCAGAAAACGCCACGTGGCACATAGAAGATGTACCGTCACCCATCAGCGCAGGATCCCGGACGGCCGGAGAAGCCGAGGAAGACCCCTGCCAACCCACCGCCGGAGTGGGGGGAACCGGCATCGCCGACGACAACGGAAAATAGAGCTCAAGCGTGAAGGTCCAGCGACCCAGAGACAGCAGCTCAAAGCGTACCTTTCCTGCCGAATCAGCAATGAACGCAGAAGGAGCCTCAATCAGAACACGGCAGCAGCGCCAATCAGCACCCGGAGCAAGACCATCATCAAGGATTTGGATGGCTTGCCCCCACCTGGAGAAAGCCTTCGAAAGAGCATGTACCGATCTCGAAAGGAAGGGCACCCCCCTGACTTCAGCAGCACAGACCATCGTCGAGAAGAAGCCGCCATCAGAGACCCGCAAGCTACGCCACTTAACTCCGGCAACTCCATGGAAACGTAGAAGTCTCTCCCGTTGCTCCGGGGAGAGACCTCGAACGCAGCAACGAGCCGCATCCAAAATGACGAAATCCCCCACAAAGCTTTCGCCCAAGAAATCCATCGTAGCAGAACGAATACGCTCCCACCCATCAACACGCTTCTGAAGAACCCCCACCACGACGGAGAGCGATGAGGCCGACCCCGCGCAGTCGCGCGAGCCCCCCATCCCCGCATGCTCCGGCGACAAAACCTCCTGAGCAGGCCCTCTCCCCTCTTCTGACCGCTCCACTTCACCCCCCTTGACCAACGAGACATCAGGTAGTGTAACCACGCTCGCGCCGGCCCGAGCAGAGGAAATCCCCGACCCCTTCATAGGCAATACCGACTTTGATTTCGCCGCCACCTTCGAAACCGCCACCCTTCCCAACAGCTCAGGTTCTGCGTCCACCCGCAAGTTCGAGACGACTGCCTCACCAGACTCCACCGCGAAACCAGAAGCGCTTCCCGCCTTGAAGCCGAGCAAGTCCGCCCCAGAAGAAAGAGGAGGATCATCAGAAAGACCCTCGACACGTGCACCGCCAGCGCCCCCATGCAGGCGAGGCACACTCCCACGCTCCGCCACCACCTGGGCGAAAGAACGAGAGTCGCGACCCCCATGCAGGCGAGGCGCACTCCCACGCGCCGGCTGAACGTTGCGCCGCGAACCAGAAACGACCGTCGAAGACCAGCAGGAGGTCCTCCGATGGCCAAGCTTGCCACAGAGAAAACAGCGGGGGGAAACATAGCATTCGGAAGCAATATGGCCACGAGAGTCACATCGGAAGCAGCGCTTACCCGGTTTTGCGTGAGAAACCCGGGTCCACTCGCCGTCGGCGTCATCGGACGCCATTGCTAGCCCCACACCATGAGAACGCGAAAAGCCACGGCGCTCCCTGTCGACAACAACCTCCGCTTCCCGCACCTTCGGTCTCTACGCCCTTCGCTTCCCAGAAACCCACCGCTCACCAAAAGGTCTTCGCGTCCCGTCCACCCGTCGCACCCACCATGTCCTTCGCGTCCCATCCACCGTACGCCCCCAACTCTCCCTTCGCACTTCACTTGCCCTACGCACCCCACTCGCCATCCCTCTCCAACTCGACCGGATATTGCCTTTGCAGTAAACCGGGTGAGTCAATTTATGGAGCAGCCTCAACGAACACACACTTAACAGCCCTAGGAGAGAGCTTGTCAGTACCAGGAGACAACTGGTGGACAAAGGCAACCGAGCCAAACACACGAGGAGTAAGGGAAAAAGTTCTTTTCCAGGGAAGATAAGGGAGAAAGGAATCTCTTCACCTAGAATAGATGACGGCATACGATTGATTAGGTAACATGTTGTAAGAACAGCATCACCCCAGTACGAATAAGGAGCATGACTCTGTATAAGGAGTGACCTGGTGACATCTAGTAAGTGACGATGTTTCCTTTCAGCGATCCCATTCTGTTGAGATGTATAGGCACAAGATGTTTGGTGGATAATCCCCTTGGATGAGAAATAATTGGTTAGGACATGAGTACACAACTCCAAAGCATTGTCACTTCTCACAATTTTAACAGATGTAGAAAAAACATTGCGAATCTCATTAAGAAAATTGATAATAATATTCCCTGCTTCAGATTTATTCTTTAACAGAAACACCCATGACACACGAGAGAAGTCGTCGACAATAACTATATAAAACCTGTGTCCCTGATGATCAGGAACACGACTCGGACCCCAGATATCAATATGAAATAACCCAAACTTAGAGGTACTACTCCGACACTGACGACTGGGAAAGGTAGACCGATGATGCTTTCCAAACTGGCACGCCTCACATTGGATAGATGTGCGAGGCATAACCTGAGGTAACACACGACGCAACTTCTGAAGCGGCATATGTCCAAAGCACAGATGCCATAGTAGAGGGGAAACAGGTCCAGTAGGTAGAGATGAGGTTCCAGCAAAGGGAGTCTGACAAAGGCGATAGAGGCCTCCTTGCTCATAGCCACGACCAATCACGTTGCCAGTAAGGATGTCCTGAAACACAAGAGAAGATGGATCAAAAATCGCACGACACTGTAAATCTTCTGTAATTTGGCTAATAGATAATAAATTCATCGAGAAATCAGGTGCGTATAACACATTCTTGAGTTGCATAGATGATGTCAATCTAATCTCCCCCTGACCAGTAATCGGGGAATGTGTGCCATTAGCAATGACCACTATTCAACCTGGAGGGATCTGTCTGTATCCTGTAAGTAGACTCTGATCACCACATAAGTGATGTGTGGCACCAGAGTCCATAATCCAAGCTAAGGTATCTGGTCCACTACTAGTAAATGCATGTGTACTACCTGATGCACCGGTAGATGCAGAAGCGGATGCCGCAACATCAGAATGACTATCAGTAGTGGGTGCTGGGCCAGATGGAGGAATAATACCCCTTAGACGGGCAACAACATCATCTAAGCGTTGATCCAAAGAAGCAGCAGATGGAGGCTCTATCTGCTCAGCGACTCGTGCAGATACAGGAAATCCATGCTTAGAGTAGCATGTGTCTTCAGTATGTCCTGTGCGATGGCAGTAGGTACGCGTTGGCCGAGTACGGCCTCCTCTACCACGAGGGTCACGGCCACGTGTATGATGGTAACCTCCACGACCTCTGTTGGCAGCCATGGCCGAGGCAGTCTGATTCGTCGCTGTAGAAGGAACAATGTTTCGGCTCAACCTGTGAAAGGCTTCCTCCATAGGAGGAATAGTGGAGTCTGCCAAGATCTGAGATCGTGCTGCCTCATACTCAGGATCAAGGGAAGCGAGAAACACTCCTACCATGGTAGCATTCCGGTAAGTCTTCTGTTGCTCTGGTGTAGCTGTCAGGGGCACAAAGCTATACAGCTTCTCGAACATCCCTCATAGGGATGTGTACAGTGAGTGTAGAGGACGTCCATTCTGCTTAATAGTGAATATGTCATGCTGAAGTTGCAGAATCTTTGTCTCATTCTTAGCTTGAGAATATGTGGCGGCTAGAATATCCCACATATCTTTGGCTGTGGGCTGATGAAGAATATCATTGGCAATCTCGATTGCCAGAGTTCCAGATAGCCATACTTTGGCATATGCATCATCTGCCTCCCACGAGGCATTAACTCCAGTCTTCTCAGCAGGCTCTTCTTCAGTAAGAATATGTTTCTTACCGGTTGACTTCATCATACTCATGAACTGCATCGCCCACAGTTCATAGTTCGAACCATCCATCTTCACAATCGGCGTTGGACCTCGGAATGCGCCTACAGATGGGATATATGCCTTGCTTTCAGACATACTTGTAACCAAAGACTGGAGTGGTAGACTGAAAATAAGATCGTCTACACGGACATAAATGGGTTTAGTTGCAGGTGTAGACTTCACGCAACCAAACCCATTCCTCTGAAGGTGTGCGCATTAGAACTGCGTACAGAGATGATCTAGGCGCACAAAGGGGCGCACAAGGGGCACGCGATTAGGCGCAGGGAGCGTGCGAGGGGTTGTACGAGAAGGCGCACTGGAAATGCGCTATATGCGCGAGATACGTGCTGGTGATGCTCGCGGGGCGCAGGAGGATGCGTGCAGGTGCGCGAGGGGCGCGCTGGAGAGCACGCTAGGGACGTGCGTTAGGCGCGCAGCACAGTGCGCGATGCGCGATGCGTGCAGGCGCAGGGGAAGGAGGCACTGCACGCTAGGGATGCGCGCACGGCACGCTGGAGATGCGCACAACACGTTGGAGATGCGCACAGCACGCTGGAGATGCGCGCACAGCACCGCACGCTAGGGAAGCGCAGGCGCAGGCGCTGAAGGGCTGGAGGACTCGACGGCGCAGGCGCAGGCGAGATGCTCTGAGAGGTGCCTCCGGCGGTGGCGGTGCGAGAAGAGAGAGGGCTCGACGGTGGGGCTAGGGTTAGGGTTAGGGTTTCAAGAACTCCGGTCTAGGACCGTCGCTCTGATACCATGTTGGGAAAATAAAAGAGCATGTTTATTCCATCAGCCCTAGGCTCTCTTATATAGGAGAGTAGCCTATGGGTAAATTAGATAAAGCATACGGCATAAAAGAAAATAGCAAAGCAGTACAAAAGTAACTAATATATGTTAACATCTGCAAATTAAAAAAATACTATAGATTTGGGCCTTATTTGGGATGTGTTTCGAGAGGAAAAAAGGATTTCTTTTGAAAAAAAAGGGAAGCGCACAAAAAAGAGAGAAGCCGTACACGAAAAAAATTGGAAAAATGAGACGGATATAAAAAAGAGTGAAATAGCCGTGAAAAAACTTTTAAGATTGATGTTTTCCCCTCATATCCAGGTCTTCTCCCAACTTGATCGATGTCATCTATTCCAACCAGTATCGGAGAAATGGGGAGTATTATGTAGAGTTTTACATGTCTGATTCAGATTTTAGATTCCATGCCATATTTCAAACTCTACAGTTCAGATTCAGACTGTATTCATATTGTTTCAAAGTCTACAGTTTGATGTGCACATGTATGCGATCATTATTTAAGAGATCTCCGATCTTTGATTTGGACTCATGGTTTTCATGTGATCCATAGGGACTCCAGAGTAGAGATCTCATTCTCTGATTCATTGTGGGCTTAGGGTTTTCATGTGGTTTCCTAGGGACTCCAAAGTAGAGCTTCCATTCTCTGAGCCATGATGGGAGAGACCCAGTTCTCCGACGATGAGACTTTCAAACTCTATTCTCTACTGACTGTGGACTCCCACAAGGATGTTTCCATGGCTTTTTCCAGTTTAACCCTTCAGAGAAATGGAACGGTTGCAGGTCGGAGTTCTCCAGGTGGAGACTCATTCCATTTTCAGTGGCTCTGATAGATGCAATACAAAGCATACGTACTCCGACGATGAAATCCGGTTCAGTTCACACTCCATCCCTTCAGTTCCTCCTCACCAGCACGACATGAGAAGCAGCATCCTCAGCAGGCAGGCAGTAGAGTTTGCATTGAATTGATATTGTATGTAGTGTCATGTCTTGTATGATAGAGTGATTTTTTCTATTTGCCCAAGCTAAGCATTGCATGCTCCAGTTTGAGGGGGCGTGTTGGAGTATGCGTCATATGTAGAGATGGGAAATTGGATCTCTCTAGGGTCCAACTACCACATCCACGGGTTTAGTCTCACATCTACTATTAGTGGGACTCGGGTCTGACTGTAGGGATATATAAAAAGCCTCGCACCTATTGTAACAGTTTTTTTAAAGGTCCTATTGTAACAGTTGAGAGAAACAAATATAGAAGACCTAGCCCTTGAGAGGCCTTCTCATGTCGTTTCATCATGCTCCTCAAAGTACGGTTCCACGTAAAATCCCAGTGTTCTTTCCATTGTTCTTTATTTTTTATCTCTGCTACGCTTCCACATTATCATTTTCTACATATATGCAGACCGTTAACTGCTAAGAGTAAAGTGTATTTAGCTTTCACACACGTTTTAAAGCAACAATCTCATTGATTGCATGTTGCAAAAAATATTATGTCACTAATATTTGCAAGAGTGCTCTCTCCAACAAAACTTGATAATGACCCTTCCCACCCTCTCCCTAGCATCCGAAAACATGCCCTTCTTCAGTGTCTTCTTTCTTGAGAAAAATTCCTAAGAGGCGTAGTTGGAAAACAGTATTCTCCAACTAAGCCAAAAAAAACTTTCTTCGAATAGTGTACGCATATCGCAGACAGTCTGTGCGATATAGGAAGACGCATTTATTCTATGCGCTTTACGTTAGCGCATACTTTGTGTGCGTTTTCTATCTATAGCGCAGACAATAGCTGCGTTATACTATGCTACCGGCCAAAAAAAATAAAGGAAGGCAGCCTATAGCGTATAGAATTGCTGCGTTATACTCTGCTATGCGGCCAAAAAAAATAAAGGGAGGCAGAAGCTTGGACAGAACATAACCACAACACCAAGAATTGTAATGACTGTACTTCTTCATCCATAAGATATGTACAAAATTTGAAGAATGTTTGAATAAACGTCCATAAATAGTCTTCATTGCTTCCAAAATGAGTACATGAGGGGTACAATACAAAAAAGTAAGACTACATTGACAAATTTTGTTTACATTACATATCTATCTCTTCCTCCTCCTTTGGTATGCAGTCCTTCCAAATCTGAGATCAAGATCTTGTTGTTGAGAACTTCCAATGCCTTCTTCCTCTTCAAAGGTGGGCGCAGGTGGCGGTGTCAATGTAGCATACGCATGTTGAGCTTCTTCACCTCGAATGTTCCTTGCAGGAGCTTGTGGAGTTGACATGTCGCCGGTTCGAGGTTCAACATGCGGTGTGACAAACTGTGTCTCTAAAACAAAGTCAGGAACGTCATCCATATCCTGGTGTCCCTCCTCCAAGTTGTCGCCATGTGCAAAATCTTGTTGTTGTGCCCTAGCCCTAGCCCGACCTCGTCCATGAGCATGTTGTTGTGCCCTAGCCCGACCTCTACCTCTTCCACGTCCTCTTCCTCTATCTTGGATGTCCTCTTGCTGCGTGTACTCCTCGTTCAAGATCATAGCATCTACAAATTGAGTTGCTAATGAACGCTCCATTTCGGCCTTGGTCTCTTGTGCTATGTCTCTATACTGGTAGTGGCCAGGATCTCTTCCTCCTAAATTCATAACAAGATCCCATCTTTGCATCTGAAAAATTGGAATAAATGTGATTTTACATAATAACAAGTAAGCGAAATATATTTGCGTTATGTATACTTACATTATAGGCTAGGATTGCACCTAATCTCCCCACGTATCTTCTGGTGATGCGGAGATACCAACCCATGTAATCCAGAGTTGTGTTAACCCCAATTGATTGGCCTATGTGGAGAACTCTATCGTGTCGAGACATCCAAGCATTGATGTGGTCAACATGTTCTCTCTCCAATCTACATCCACCTTACCCCGTAGATCGATCGCATGTAACACCTCATCAGTGTCGCAGGGAGCTGGAATACTCTGGCATCCACCGAATTGGCGTACGACACGGTCCGGAAAGTAGTATTCGACCACGTGGAAGTAAATAAGTGGTACACGTGACGTCCAAACATGCTGACCATCGAGGCAATAATGTGGAAGCCCTTCCAAGATGCCGCTGCCATACGGCATCCACAAAACCTGCACATACCAGAATTACATTACTCCATGGATAATTGAAAAGAATTAAATTTCCAAAAAAATTTATACCTGCTCTGGCGATTGCATATCAAATGCATCACGATATGGGCGAACATGTGGTGTATTTCTTCCCATTAGCAATGGCGGCAGCAGCTTCTTCTTTGCGTTTATTGAAATACAAAATGCAATTGTAGAATGTTTTTTCAATAAGTGCTGAAATGGGCAAACATCGCGCGTCCTTCAGTACGGCATTGTAACTCTCACTGAGATTGGTGGTTGATTGACCAAATCTAAAACCACCATCGTAAGCCAAAGTCCACTGCTCTTTTGGACAATCAAGACTTTCAAATCATCTACTTGCGTCTCTCTTCCATTCTCTCAATTTTCTCATGAAGTATGCAAATTTCTTAGAGGATGTCTGTAAGGCAGCTGCAGTCACAATATTTTTCATAGAACCGTTCTTAAAAACAGTGTTGAAATTGCTAGCCACATGTCGCGAACAAAAACGTCAATGCGCAAATGGTGGCAGTAGGTCAACATCAACATCATTCACTGCAGACTTTATACCTGGATGGCGATCTGAAATAATGCAAATGGGACCTGGATGCATCCCAATAACCTTGATACGCAGTAGAGAAAAAAACCACTTCCAAGTTGGCGCAGATTCCTTGTCCACAATGGCAAAGGCAAGGGGGACAATATGGTTATCACCATCAATCCCACAAGCAATTAGTAATTTTTGTGTATATTTTCTGTACAAGTGTGTACCGTCTATGTTGATCAGTGGCCTGCAATACTTGAACGCTTCAATACATGGACCAAACGCCCAAAAACATTGCTGAAATCTACGACAATGTGGCTTCCTTGGATCAGGATGGACCGTATGCGTAATAGCTATTTCTGTTCCTGGAATGACAGCCTTCAAAGCATGTAAGAGATGTGGCATTTCCGCATAGGATTTCTTCCATTCACCATAAATGATTGCAATCGCCTTTGGTCTCGCATCCCACACCCTTTTCTTTGTAACCAAGTACTTGTACACCTTATAGATATGGGTCCTCAGAGTTGAAATCGAAACAATTGGGCTATCCTTCACAAAGTCAAGAACTTCTCGTGCCATGAAATTGCAGTCAAGTTGGGGATGATCTTGACCAATGGATGGATTGATACATGAATGTGGATCACCAAGCTTGGATATTACCCACATCCCATCGAATCTACGGTAATGACCACGTAAAAACCACTTGCACCTATTGGAATCCATCGCGCACGAGATGGACCAAACCAATGTGGTCGATTCCTTAATAGTGAAGTTGTAATGGGAGAAAATGTGGTACCTTTTCACACAAAAAACAAGGTCATCTTTCGTTTTGAAAGTGCGACCCTTTCGTAGTTCATCAGTAATGCTGTCAATGGCACTTTCCTTTCGAAAATTGTCTTCGAAATTTGCGAGGTCGTCACCGCCTAAAACATTGAAGAAGGGTATTGAAGAGACAATTTGGGAATCATTTGTTACATCCTGGCCGACATCTTCAGCTTCATCGATTTCATTCTCTATCTCATCATCAGTGACCTCTGGAGGACAATCATTCAGAACGTGATGCACTTCCCTCATCAGAGACTCGCCAATAAATGTTCTCTCGTCATTGTGTGCCATAATAGGTGCCTCGTCGTTAGATAGATCTGCAAATGTGGGCACACTGTGATGTTCAAAGGCGCGTTGCTCGGTTCCAAGTTCAATCAAAGATGTTTCTACAACCATCTCTACGGGAGACGACTTAACATAAGTCTCAGCGTAAAGAAAAACATTGTCTACATCATCATCATCTGCAATGGACGTCATCACTGAACCATTTCCAATACACTGCGATATCTTCACGTTGTAAGCGTTCCTATCCAATGAAAACTTCTTACAAACCAAATCCAATAACTCGTCATACGACATGGATTTTCTCAATCGCAGACTTCGCTTGACAGTAGAACAAGAGTCTTCATTATGACTCTTCAACTCAAACACGCAAAATATGGAATCCATTGACATCCTATAAATTGTATTCACATGGTCTTAGGTCATACAAAATCACAATGTCGCGGGGAGGCATAAGAGATAAAGAACCCTAACAAAAAAATGTGAAAACCGTTACCCTCGCAAGGCAGTGGAGGCAGCGGCAGACGGGAAGAAGCTGGGCGGAGGTCGCGGGGAGGCAGCGGCAGCAGCGACGGAGAGGATGCTGGGCGGAGGTGCGGGGACGCCTGGGCGGAGGTGCGGGCTCGCCTGTGGCAGCCGCGGCGGTGAAGATGATGCTCGGCGGAGCCTGGGCGGAGATGTTCGCGCGGACAGAAGACAGAGCGAACGAAGGGTTGCGTAAGTGACCCTTCGTTCGCTCTCTGTAATTTATTTCTTCTTAAAGGTATATCGCAGGAAATGTCTGCGCTACCTGCATATCGCAGGATTTCTCTGCATTACCTACAGAAAACGCATAGAATAGATGCGCTATTCTATAGCGCATACATTTTATGCGATATCTCTACACTATACAGAGAAAAAAAGATATTGGTGGCTTATTCGAAGAAAATTTTTTTCTAGTGACGTTACTTAGGAATTTCCCTCCTTTCTTGGATCCTTGTTTAGGCTGTATTGTCAGGAAATGCTCCTCTTCAAGAAGGGCTCAACCTTCACTTTGTGTATTGTATAGTGGTGGTATTAATGCACCACTAGAACCACTCCCATCGCCACCACCATAGAAATTGTCCCCTCCGACACCACTAAGTTATCACCTCTCAAAATCACTCCTTAATTATTCTTGTGTTGCCATCTTGTGTACCATCCTCTCAGCTGGGGTCTGAATTATCAACCGGACAGTCAAAGTTGTCGTCATCAAAGCCGGATAGAACATTGAACTACTTCTCAAACATTAACTCATCGAATTTTTCATCCCTTCTTGCCTTATGCTTATCCTTCTTCTCCCCCTTCAAGATGACCTTCACAAGCTCTTTAGCATCCATCAGAAAACATATGCACTTGGCAACATTCTTTTTGTTACCAAGAAGATGATGCTTAAGTCTAGTGATCCCGCCCCTTCAGATCTCTTCCCATAGAACTTCCACTACGGTTTAAATTTGTCGTAACCTGGTGCAGCGACATACCTCCATCCAATATCCCTACTATCTCTGTGAGCATCAAACACCTTAGACTCTGAAGCGAAGAGTGGACCAATGATGTTGATTCTCAAACAAAACAAGCTTGAGATCTAGAGAGCACCACACGTAAAACACACAAATCGGATAATCAATTAATTACTACTAATTTCTTAAGTTTAATTTCGAATTTACAAAAATTATAGTTCTAAAATAAACAAAATACCTAAAATCTTGAATTAGTAGTGTTAAACTTGATATTCAAGCTTGTATGTTACAATCTATAAGAGAAAATAACATAAATCTAGAGTAGAATCAATAAATTTGAAGAAATCGATCAGAACTCCAAAAGAATCTTCTTAGTATCTCAATAAATACAAGAAATCTTCTTTAAAAAATTCAAGAATAGATAGTAGGGTGACAAGATAAACAAAAAACCTAAGAAGTCTATTTCAAAAATGATATAAAATGAGCAAAAAGACCTTAGATACCTTCTCCACAGAGTAAAAAGCTCAAGAAGCACCAGCAACAACCTTCCACCTGAAATAGGACCGATATGGACAATGGTATCGCCCATATTGGTTGAAAAGTCATAAAAAATACAAAGAGAATCTTATTGACCTAGCGATATATCATGATGTATGAGATATCGATCGATCTCCTGAAAAGGACAAACATGTCATCAATGCCCCCATCTCAGCATATCGATATGTCACAATATATCGATGATATATTATAGCCTGAGAAGAGGGGGGGTGGTTGGCGGGGGTGGTTGGCGACTTGTTAGGTGACTCAGAAAGTGACATTTTTCAAGAGACAAAATTGAGCAGTTGTTCCATCTAGCATTAGAAATCTTCAGGTGCTTCACAATTTTGACTTCCAAGTTCAAAGCTCTTGATTATTGCACCATTGCGTGGGATGGAAATTTCTTCAATACGGAAGGGGAGGCGGTCGGTTGCTATTTATTTAACAAGTTATTCTGGGAAGGTTGTTTGATGGAGACTTTTTGCTTTATTACATCTACGTCTCAACAGATGCAGTTAGACATGTGGAACTTTGAGAAGACCTCGAAGCGGCTCCTTTGAATTTTCCTTTACTTTCATCGTTGGTAGGGAGGTCATTTCAACATCACCCAGCTTTCCAATAATCGTCCACAGGCTCATTGGTGTATGGATGGGTGCTTTGATAATTTTGCATTTTTTATTGGAGAACTCCAATTACCTGTGTTTAACAACTCTGAGTATCCGACTGTCAATATATTGGGAGTTCTGGATCGCTAGATCGGTTTTTGGCATCAGTGGTGGCCATTTACAGTGGGTGTCCATTAAGAGTTTTTCGAGGCTCTACTCGGACTATACCCACCTCTGTTAAGATTCTGGAGGGTCTGTGGCCCAAATCTATTTTTCAGTTCGTGCAATCGTGGCTTTTGTTGGATAGTTTTAGGGAGTCCATGCAGGACAATTGAACCACATTTTGTTGTGGTGGTTCCACCACTTTTTCTTTTCTTTCCAAGCTATCAGCACTCAAAAATTATTGGTTGACTACAAAAGCATGTAACTTCATGCACACATCTGGTAAACTTGCCTCTCTCACAACCTAAAGCATTCATTTTCCCAACTTCCTGATAATTCAGGAAAAGGGAAAAATCACTAAGCAAATGATGTTGTAAGCCAAAGGCCTAAAGTAGCAGTGAGGAGCCCTTGCTGGAAAAGGAGGTCCTTATTGGTAAAGGGAATGCCCCCAAGGCCACTAGGGGGCTAGGAGCCCTCGATGTCGCATAGTACCGCATGATGCTAGACCCAGACTGTCACTTTGCATCCTTTATTGTTGCGAGGAGCCCTCATCATAGCAAGGAGTTCTCATGGCTACTAGGAGCCCTCGTCAATAGAAGGCGCCCTCCTCGTCGGGAAGGAACCCAATGTTGCTTGCTAAGATGTTGCTGGTAAGAGTGCTCTTCCCCATAAAAGGTTTGGTTTTAATGTTGTTCTGTTTTATATCGCATTGTTTGCAAAGCTTGGGACTGTGCATCAAACACCCAATTATGGTGATGCAGTTCCGACCAATATGGTACCTCCCTCATATATAATGCCCTCTTCATGAGTGTGTAACTATATTTTATGATAATTTCCCTTTATTTAATGTCACCTAGTGAACTTGTATGTGCTCACTCTGAAAATACATTCAAACTATCAAGATTTGTTGAGATATTAATTATCTGTTATTTCTTTTATGTATTCCTTTTCTTTCTATCTACTTTATGTAATTTTCCCAACATCTTTCTCCTCTATGTAAGAAAATCCTAGGACCTTATGAATAAGCAACTCACTATTTTCTCTCCACATAATATCAGAGCGACGGTCCTAGACTGATGCAGCATGATTCCACCTTTTAGTCAACATTTTTATTTTAAATTTTATCTAATTATGTAAAAGGCTCATTATACAAGGCCTTATCCCCTTTTCTTTTCTGCATGTTTTCTTCTTTTTTTTTATTTTCAGAAAATTGTTGCTATTTGGGGGGGACTTAGCCTCTATAAAAGGCCCCCTTGGATTAGGATTGGGATTAACATTGAATGGAAGTTTATTTTCCCCCTCACTTATCTCTCTCTCTCCCTCTCTCTCTAATCCCGCCCCCCCCCCTTCCCTATCTCTCCCGTGTTCTCCACCCGAACCCTAAAAACCCCCTCCCCTCTTCACGCCACTGCCCCTCCCCCATCGCCGACCCACCGTCCCCGCCAGCCGCTCGCCGCCTTCCCTCGCCCTCGCCATCAACCCGCGCTTCTTTCTCCCCCCCCCACCTGCGCCTCTTCCGCCCGAACCCAACTTGCCCCGCCGCCACCTCCCCAGTCCCGCTCTCCCGTGCGCCCAGCGCCCTATCCTTCCCCTCCCCGCCCCTAGCCGCCTCCCCCTGCACACGCGTGTCGCCTTCCCACCCAGCCCTTCACCGATCGACCCCACCTCCCACCATCCTGCGCCCCGCCAGACTCGTCGCCGCCCCTGTTTCCCACGAATACCAGCCCCAAGTGCCGCGAAGGTGCCCCCGCCCTCTTCCCCACAGAGATCAGATCTGCCGCGTGCCTACTTACCTGGTTGGTTGTGGTATGAGAGCCTCCCTCTACATTCTACTCCACCGAATATATTGTTCGTTTGTGGATTGGTATATTACTGGCTTGGTTTGGTGAATGATTGAGATTCCTAGTTATTGCAACATTGTTATAATTTCCTAGGAGCGCTTAACTAATCGGATTGCCCGGAATTTGTGGAATAACCTGTGCTAGAACTCGAGTAATTGTTGTCATTTGTTGCTAATTTTTCGCGCCTCGCATATCATCTTAATTGTTTTCGCCGTTTAGTCCATTAGTCTCAATTTTAGAATTGTCTTTTAGTGCGCTTCTTATTTAGGTTACATCAATTTGGTATCAGAGCCTAACGATCTTGCATCTCATTTGCATTCCATTTGTTCATTGCATATAAAAAAAAGAAAAAAAACAAAACAACGAAACAAAAAAAAACCAAAACAAAAGAAACTAGAAACACTAGGATTCCCATGGCCGAGAAACCGTCTACTTCTAAAACCGTTTACACCCCACACACTGAGCTATCGTTAAAATCTTTATCTGCTCAAATACAACACATGCAGCGGATGTACGAACAAGTGAGCGGACAACTTGCCACCCTAAGTTGTCAAATGCTAGAGAAAAATCATAGTAATGAAACGCCAAATAAAAGCCGGCGTACTCACCGGAGACCACATTCACGGAGCAACACTTCCTACAACTCTAGCTCATCTACTTCTGACGGACACGTTAGCGATGATCACTCCCAAGAAAGTAACGAAGAAGGATCAGGAGATGACACCCCTTTCACTTCCAAGATTCCAGATCCCCTCACCTCTGGATATCAATTCCCGCCACGACCTGGACCTAGGTCCGATGACGGATGGGATCGAGGCATCCGTCTCGATGTTCCAGAATTTGACGGAGGACGAGACCTTGATGTCTTTTTGGATTGGCTCCAAGCCGTCGAGCACTTCTTTATGTGGAAGTCTATGCCGAGCGAACGAAAAGTTCAATTCGTCACAATCAAATTAAAGGGACATGCTCTGCTATGGTGGGACCTTTGCAGTCTGAACGCAAACGAAAGGGAAAAAGTAAAATCCGCAGTTGGAGCAAAATGAAAGCCAAATTGAAGACCAAGTTCGTGCCTGAAGATTACAAACGCGATCTGTACACGCGCCTGCAATCATGGAAACAAGGCACCATGAGCGTAAGAGAATACACCGAAGGGTTCCAATCCCTTGTTCACCGCAACCGATTACAGGAGACCCCTGTCCAGGAGGTCACCCGCTACATGCAAGGACTCCGCCCCGTTATTCAGGATGAACTCTACCTCCACAACTGTCGAGACGTTGACGAAGCTTACAAACAGGCTGAACGGGCTGAGACTAAGCTTGCTAAGGCCCAGACAAGGAGGATGTCCTTTCCTGTGAACTCCGTTCCGTGCACCAGTACCCCGATGACGACCTCCAAAACAATAGTTTCCCCATCGATCGTTACGGGTAAACCCCAAGTCAAACCATCAACTCATGTCGTGGCCCGACCACCTACTGGGAACCCCAGACCAGGCATCTTGGGAAGCCGACCTGTTGTCGGACCTGACACTTGTTTCCGATGCTATCAAAAGGGACATCGAGCAGCAGAGTGCCCGAACGCTAAAGCTAGGCCCGTCCATTTATGCACCATCAAAGACCCTGGAGACCATGACCCTGAACAACAGGAATCACCTGAAGAGGAACCGACCGCTTTGACTGCTGACACCATGAGAGCTGAAGACTATGAGCTTCTGGGAGTGGATGGAGACGAGTTCGGACCTTTCCTGGTAATTGAACACGAGAACTATATCGTTCCTGACAGCGCACCCACAAGCATCTTGCTTACACCCGTTGCCCATGACGTTGATAGTTGGATGCGACGCAGCATCTTCCGAACCACCTGCACCTCAGGAGGGCGTCACTGTTCGTTGATCATTGATGGAGGAAGCGTTGAGAACTTCGTTTCTCAAGAAATGATCGATAAGTTGGGTCTACCCACTCAACCACTCGAGAAACCTTACAGTGTGGCTTGGTTTCGAGGTGGTACCCAACTCCCGATCCACCGACAAAGCCTCGTTAGCTTCTCAATTGGGCCTTCATATAAGGACGAGGTATGGTGTCATGTAGCCCCTATGGATGTCTGTCACGTACTACTTGGGAGACCGTGGCAGTTCGATCGAGACACGGAATACAGAGGAAAAATGAACACCTACACCTTTCTCATAGACAAGGTGCGTGTGACCCTTAGACCACAATGTGAAGCCCTTAGCCCTCGCCAGGTGGCTACACTTCGAGCCGCGACCGCACAATCTGGTAAAAACACTCCACCGTCAAAGACTTCGACTACGGGTCCTGTATTATTGATGGAAGCACAGACGTTCCAACGGGAAATTCAGGAGAGCTCTACCATTTATGTACTAATGGGACGTGAAGTGAACAACCAAGAGACAACTACACCCGAAGTCCCGCCTGAGATAAAGCCCATCATCCAAGAGTCCGCTGACATTATGCCTGAAGAGTTGCCTGAGGGACTACCCCCATTACGAGACATTCAACATCACATTGACCTAGTCCCTGGAGCCAGCCTACCCCACTTACCACATTATCGGATGAGCCCAAGCGAACACGAAGAAATGAACAAGCAGGTCACTGATCTGCTACGTCGTGGATATGTTCGAGAGAGTGTGAGCCCCGTGGCGGTTCCTGCTTTTCTTACACCAAAAAAGGATGGCACGTAGAGAATGTGCGTGGATAGTCGTGCTATCAACAAGATAACGATCAAGTATCGTTTTCCCATTCCGCGCCTTGATGACATGCTTGATATGTTATCGGATGCCAAATTATTCTCCAAAATGGATCTTCGCAGTGGCTACCATCAGATTCGCCTCCGACCTGGAGACGAGTGGAAAACTGCCTTTAAGACCAAAGAGGGCCTCTATGAATGGACGGTAATGCCCTTCGGCCTGTCGAATGCCCCTAGCACCTTCATGCGAACCATGAATCATGTATTGCGACCCTTCATTGGTAAGTTTGTGGTTGTATACTTTGATGACATACTGATCTACAGTTTGACCAAAGACGACCACTTATCTCACTTACGACAAGTCCTGGAAACCTTGAGAGCCCAACAACTGTATGTCCACCTCAAGAAATGCTCCTTCATGTCTGACATGGTCCTCTTCCTGGGATACATTGTCATGTCCGATGGACTTAAGGTTGACCCCTCCAAGATTCAAGCCATTCAGAGCTGGCCCGTGCCCAAAACCCTCACTGAGATTCGCAGCTTTCTGGGATTGGCTTCTTTCTACCGACGTTTCATCCGGAACTTTAGCACTTGCGCAGCCCCGTTGGTATAGTGCACGCGTAAGGGCACACCCGCATGGACTCTTGAAGCAGAAACCAGCTTTCAAAATCTAAAACATCAATTGACACATGCCCCTGTTTTGGCACTTCCTGACTTCACCAAGGTTTTTGTAGTCGATTGCGACGCCTCACATGTCGGGATTGGTGCCGTCCTAAGTCAAGAAGGACGATCTGTAGCATTCTACAGTGAGATGTTGAATGACGCTCGATCACAGTTTCCACTTATGACGTGGAATTCTATGTCGTGGTGCAAGCCCTCAAGCATTGGAGGCATTACCTGATCCAACGTGAATTTGTCCTTAAACTCTGATCATGAAGCCTTAAGATATCTGAATTCGCAGAAAACCCTTAACAAGCGCCATGCCAAATGGGTTGGTTTCCTCCAAGAATACATGTTCCATCTCAAGCACAAGGCTGGCACCCTGAATCACGTGGCTGACGCATTGAGCAGGCGAGTCCACGCCCTGACCACAATGACAGTCAGCACAACAGGATTTGTCGCACTCAAGGACCTCTACCCCACCGACCCTGACTTCGGACAAGTTTATACTGGGTGTACCGAAACTGGACAGGATCCAACAGCCACCTATGTCCTTCATGAGGGATTCTTGTTCAAGGCCCACCAACTGTGCATCCCTGCCACTTCACTTCGAGAGAACCTAATTTCAGAACTACATAACGGTGGCTTAGCTGGACATTTTGGAAGGGACAAGACCTTGACCCTTCTCCAAGAGCGATTTTATTGGCCGCAAATGCGAAAGGATGTTACAAAGTTCGTACAAAAATGCCAAACATGTCAAAGATTCAAAGGCCATAGGCAGAACACTGGGTTCTATACACCTTTGCCGATTCCTCTACGACCCTGGGAAGACATCACTATGGATTTTGTGCTAGGCTTACCCCTCACGGTACGAAAAGTTGACTCTATATTTGTGGTTGTGGACAGATTTTCTAAAATGGCACATTTCATTGCATGTAGAAAAACCTCAGATGCATCTCATGTTGCTGATTTGTTTTTTCGTGATGTCGTTCGATTACATGGTGTCCCTCGTTCTTTTACTTCGGATCGTGATACCCGATTTTTGAGTTATTTTTGGCGCACGCTTTGGTCTCGTCTTGGTACTCGTTTGCAATACAGCACTGCTTATCATCCACAACAGATGGGCAAACCGAAGTAGTTAACAGATCATTAGGAAATTTATTGCGATGTCTTGCAGGGGACTCTCCGTCCAAATGGGATCTAATTCTTCCCCAAGCTGAATTCGCGTATAACAGATCCACCAATAGGTCCACCGGAAAATCGTCATTTGAGAGTGTGTACGGCTTTCCACTTACCCAATTTCTAGACCTAAAACCCACAACCATGCAAGGGAGAAGTAGTGCAGCTGCTGAGGATCTGGTCGAATACCTAACCCACATCCATATTGAAATTCGAGCCAAACTCCAAACAATGACCCAGAAATACCAAGCCCAAGCCAACCTACACCGAAGAGAGAGTGAGTTCAGAGTTGGAGAGTTAGTGATGGTCCACCTGAAAAAAGAGAGGTTTCCTTTGAGAGTCCACCAAAAATTGAGTGAACGAAAGATTGGTCCATTCTGAATCCTCAAAAAGATTGGGCCCAATGCTTACTTACTTGATCTGTCGCCAGACGTCCAGACTTCGCCAGTCTTTAATGTATCAGATCTCTTCTTATATCATGGAGATGAACAGACAGATGCCACTACGCCAGCAGTTCCCGCCGATGAGACGCGCCAACCACCAGCCGCGACCGATGCCGATCAGATTGAAGATATTGCAGACATCCGAGATATGACGACTAGACGTGGTCTCTTCCGACGATATCTAGTCAAATGAAAGGGACGACCTCTTACAGATTGCACCTGGATTGACGAGGATGAACTCCAACAACTCCGCCCCGATATACTTCAGAACTTCCACGATGCCATCTCGACGGAGCGAGATTCTTTTCAGCAGGGGGGGAGTTGATGCAGCATGATTCCAACTTTTAGTCAACATTTGTATTTTAAATTTTATCTAATTATGTAAAAGGCTCATTATACAAGGCCTTATCCCATTTTCTTTTCTGCATGTTTTCTTCTTTTTTTTATTTTCAGAAAGTTGTTGCTATTTGGGGGGGACTTAGCCTCTATAAAAGGCCCCCTTGGATTAGAGCTGGGATTAACATTGAATGAAAGTTTATTCCCCCCTCACTTATCTCTCTCCCTCCCTCTCTCTCTAATCCCGCACCCCCCCCTTTCCCTATCTCTCCCGTGTTCTCCATCCGAACCCTATAAACCCCCTCCCCTCTTCATGTCGCCGCCCTTCCCCCATCGCCGACCCACCGTCCCCGCCAGCCGCTCGCCGCCTTCCCTCGCCCTCGCCATCAACACGCGCCTCTTTCTCCCCCCCCCCCCCACCTGCGCCTCTTCCGCCCGAACCCAACTTGCCCCGCCGTCACCTCCCCAGTCCCGCTCTCCCGTGCGCCCAGCGCCCTATCCTTCCCCTCCCCGCCCCTAGCCGCCTCCCCCTACTCACGCGCGTCGCCTTCCCACCCAGCCCTTCACCGATCGACCCCACCTCCCACCATCCCGCGCCCCGCCAGACTCGCCGCCGCCCCTGTTTCCCACGGATACCAGCCCCAAGTGCCACGAAGGAGCCCCCGCCCTCTTCCCCACGGAGATCAGATCTGTCGCGTGCCTACTTACTTGGTTGGTTGTGGTATGAGAGCCTCCCTCTACATTCTACTCCACTGCATATATTGTTAGTTTGTGGATTGGTATATTGCTGGCTTGGTTTGGTGAATGATTGAGATTCCTAGTTACTGTAACATTGTTATAATTTCCTAGGAGCGCTTAACTAATCGGATTGCCCGGAATTTGTGGAATAACCTGTGCTAGAACTCGAGTAATTGCTGTCATTTGTTGCTGATTTTTCGCGCATCGCATATCATCTTAATTGTTTTCGTCGTTTAGTCCATTAGTCTCAATTTTAGAATTGTCTTTTAGTGCGCTTCTTATTTAGGTTGCATCATAGACCAAAGTTCTTGTACCATGTGCCCTAGAACCACCTGGCACGCCTCTCTTCCTCACCGCATGCCGTCGAAGATCCTCCCCACGTCTTGCGACGTCGTTTCCACCCCCAGGATCCAAGCATGCAGCCGAAAGGCCATCGCGCATCGTCCCCAGCGGACCCTCATGGCCCTAGGCTACGTCGCAAGGCCCCCCTTTGGGTCCTAGCGATGCCGCCAAAGGCCCCTAGCCTCTAAAGCTACCGTTGGGTGCCTCCACAGGCCACCACCGCCAGCCCCTTTAGGGGTCCGCGGTACCCTTCCCAGGTTGCTGCCTGCAGCCGTTGGTGCCACCTAGCCCTCCGCTAGGCCCCCTAGGGCTCCGATAGGCCGCCTAGGGTCTCTCTAATCTTGAATAAAGTCTAAGTGTTGACCAAATGTCAAATCCTAAATAAAGTCAAAATTTTGACTTTAAACATAGTGTTGACCTGACGAGATTGAGATAAATCAAGACCTGTGTCGTGTGCTATCATAAGACATGCACACATCCTCTGACTGGAGACAGATATTTATATTTATATGCTTAAGTATTTACATTTAACAGACTAATAGGTTGGTGACCTAATAAGGATTATATATCGATGAACAAATGTGTATATGAGGATATATGAGATATATTATCTCTCAAAGGAATCATATAAGTTCAATGAAAGGGAAGATATGAGCACACTCATGCGATATTAGAAGTAAACAAATTCCATCGATGGTCGTCTTGTTTGTGAAACAAGACAAGAAATTGAAAGTATAATATGTGTTTGGAAATCATATAATTAATACTGTCACCAATGATCGATTGAGAAACTTACTGATAAACCTCGAAATCAAAGAAGAAAGTTGAACAAGGATTTGGACTTTAGGTTTAATCATGGTCTTCCAATGTGTAGGATGCACGAGTGTTGGGAACATTCAAGGGTGATGCAATCTTAAAAGGTTTTATACTATGACGCTTCCTTTCCGAGGGGGTGATTAAACATGAATGGGTTTTAGTGACTCCGCAATGTTAGTCTAAAGAGTTGGAAAATTGATTTGATTGGATATAGTCGATAGAAGATTGAGATTCAGTTATTAGTATGGGTCCTGAAATGAAATGTAATTTCAGTATCAAGTCACCATACATGGTCTATATGATCTCCCTTACCATGTGTCCAATTATATGTGGATGTTGCACAAAAAATCTAATAAATTATGACTCGTAAATTGAGATATCGATCAATGTTAATAATGAATAATGTATGAATATGACTCACATATTATTAATAATCAATGATGTGAATTTGATTCACATTAAATTGAAAGGACTAGCATGTGAATATGATTTCACATGATCAATGTCAGTATTTATTGGATTCACATTAAATATTGGTAAATTTAAATTGGATTTACATTTAATATGAGAATATAATTCACATATATAGTACATGATTAATAGGAATATTAATCATCCTTAATGTGAATTTGATTCACGTTTAATTGGAGGACTTGTGTGCAAATTAGTTTCATACAATCAATATTAATTTTAATTGGATTTACATTGAACATTATTAAAGTAAATTGGATTTGAATATGGTTCATTTATTGGAGGTGGGATTTGGCGATTGCCGCGTGATAATTATGAATTATCATGTGATAATGCAACAACCAAGTACAATAAAGAGTTATTGGATAGATAATCTCCTTATGGCCCTCCATTGTGATTTAGATAAGCATATGGACGTTCATAAGGTTGGATAACCTCCCTTGGATGTCCATATGGTTGGCCAAGGTTCAGGAAAGCGGTATGCGTATGCGTTCGGACTGGTCACCGAATACTGAATAAGCGGCATGCGGGGGCATATGCGGCATGGAATGAAATTTCGACGAAATTTCACCGAAATTTCGATTTCGATGGGTCCAGGCTTTCGAAACTACTATATATATCGAGATACACGGTTTCGATCGATATCTCGCGAGATATCGGTGAGATATCGGACCATCTCGGGATATCGGCCGACATATGGAATCTTGCATTAAAAAATTCACGGAAATGTCGAGATATGTCGAGATTTCGGTCGAATCGGCCCCATTTCGACCGTTTTCAGCCAGGAGCTTCTTCTTCTTCCAAGGTCTTCTTCCTTCGAGGTTGATCCGGGCGTTGAGAACATAAGCCAGCAAATGGGAGCAGACGTTGGTGACTATTTGGCAAGATCCGGGCGGATTACAGACCCTGTTGGAGAGTTGGAGGGCGAGATTGATGCGGTTGTTGATGAAATCCTCTCGAGTAGCTCCAAATCCAAATCAAGGTCAAAGGATGACAGTGGAGATGATGATGATGATGATGTTGGTCGTGGTGGACCTGGTGGTGGTGGGGAGACAAACTCAGGCGGGTCAGGAGGGAGTGCTCGTGGACCACAGGATACCAGACTTCAGGAAGGGCTATATGCAGGACGTGAATATATGGAGCGACAGCGGAACACACACGGACAATTTGTTCCAAGTCCGAGTCCAGGGCCTACGGATTACGAGTACGGTCGAGGCCATCGTCCAACCGACAGCTATATGGAAGATTTGACATCATCTGTAGGTTCTTTGAGCTTCATGGACATTGACAGCCCATATCGCGGAGGAGCACCAAGTCCTTTAGGCGGATATGGATCGTCGCACGATGAGAGATCATTTGGCGTCTTCCCGGAATACTTTCAAGCTCCTCCTCCAGGACCTCCTCCTCCTCCTCCTCAGTACTACAGTAGTTACAGTGGGTATGGGGGATACAGTAGCTACAGCAAAGACAACTACCGAGGTAGCCAACCTGAGCAGAGCCAGGGCAGCTTCTTTGGGGGTGACAGTTATGGTTTCTTCCCTGAGTACACGCCAGTTCGTCCTCCTCCTCCGCAGACATCTTCTCCTACTCTGTCGTCGTCGTCCCGAGGATCTCAGGGCAGTAGTTCGCAGCCTCGTCGTGCCACTCGTGATACCAGATCCAGTGTTGCTTATCCTCGTCTCGGGATGCTCATAGGCATCGATGACCGCCAATACAGGCAGTATGTGATGGATTACAAGGCCATATACTCGTACATGACATGGGAGAACTACTGCGAGTTCATAGAATCTGCGATGCGTTATGAGAGACAGCAAGGAAGGGGGGGCCATTCAGATCCACCACGGAACTCTTGGTTCTGAACAAAACATGTCGCCATGTACTATATTTAAATCTTTTATTGCATTGATCATTAACATGCATGTTCTTAATAATTTTCACTTGTTGTAACTTGTTGTAAGACTATTACTCTGTTTTATTATGTATTGACAATGTTACAACAATATCACCGATATGACCGATATGACCGATATGATCGATATGTCTATATAAGGGGTATAGATGACCAACATGGGTGAAATAATTGTGTATTTGTATGTTATTTATTGTTCTAATAACTTGGAATATCGAAATTTCCAATAAAATTGCGAAAAAATAGGATTTTTAAGGCTTTTCCGACATTTCCACCGAAATCGCCAAAATTTCGGTTTTCCAGGTCACCGAAACGAGATCAGAATCGAGATTTCGAACCTTGATATGCGAGGTATATGCGGTTCTACGCGGTTTTCTAATTTTTAATTTAAAAATAAATAAATATCTATGAATAACATTACCACTGAATTTATGTATCTAAGTGGAGTTAAAGAAGATCTAAGAAAAACGGTTAATGTGAGATGGGTGTGTGTACCTGCTTTTAATTGCCTCATATTTAATCACAAAAAATATTTACCATAAAAACGTCACATATTAGATGATTCGTAATAACAAAACTTGAGGATCGGAAGCGTTTGGTTGAGTGGCGCCAACGCTCTCGGATGCGATGGTTGAAGGAGGGCGACGCTAACACCGCGTTTTTTCACCGGATCGCTTCTGGTCGTCGGCGGTCCAATTCCATCTCTACTTTGCTTGTTAATGGCACTCAGGTGCAGGGGGAGCGGGATCTGGGTCGAGCTGTGATGGGCTACTTTAAGGAATGGTATGGGTGCAGGTCCGTGCGCCGGTGGCGGTGGTCGGGTAGTGGGGCTTCTGTGCTCCCTCAGGCGGATGCTATGCGCCTAAATCGTCAGATATCTTTGGAGGAGCTGAAAGAGGTTGTTTGGGCCCTTAATACCGACGCGGCGCCGGGTCCCGATGGTTTCCCCGTTTCTTTCTATCGGGAGTTTTGGGATGTGCTTTCCCAGGATGTTTTGGACGTCGCCCGCGAATTTTGTGATGGCAACAACGGGTTTGATAAACTCAACAGGTCTCTTATTGCTCTCATTCCGAAGTCTTCGTCTGCCAACCGTATTGAGGACTTCCGGCCGATTTCCATCTCAAATGCCATCTATCTTATCATTGCCAAGGTTCTTGCTCGGCGGCTGGCTCCGCTTCTTGATTCTCTCATCTCGCCTACTCAGGCGGCTTTTATTCGGGGCAGGCAAATAAGTGATTGTTATGCGGTGGCTTCGGAAATTATTCACGCGTGGCGCAAGAACGATGTGAGGGGGATTCTTTGGAAGATTGATTTTGCCAAGGCGTACGACTCTTTGGATTGGCGTTTTCTATGGTCTGTTCTCAAGAGGCGGGGATTTCCCTCGCTATGGATTTCGTGGGTGCGTCGATGCGTCTCGACGGCCTCTCTCTCGCTAATTCTCAATGGCCGTTTGGCGGGGGGCTTCTTCCAGCCTCGTCGGGGGATTCGGCAAGGTTGTCCCCTTGCTCCTTTGCTTTTCGTCCTGGCCGCCGACGTCTTATCCAGCATGATTCATAATGTGGCTGCGGCTGGCTTTACCCGTGGATGCTCTCTTGGGCCCTACCATATCCCGATTATTCAGTTTGCGGATGATACCATTTGCTTCATCGAGGGTGATGCGTCGAATGTGGCGGGTATGGCTACCACGTTGGAGCTCTTCAGTGAGGCGTCGGGTCTTCTCATCAATTACAACAAATCCTCTATGGTTCCCTTCTCCACTCCTCCGGAGGAGGTTGCGGAGTGTATGCGGATATTGCGCTGCCCGACTGGCGCTCTTCCATTGGACTATCTGGGGCTCCCTTTGACGGCGGGGCGTGCGCGCTTACGTGACTGGCAGGCTGTGGTGGATCGTATGGAAGCTCGCTTGGCTGGCTGGCGTGCCGCCATTCTCTCACGGGGTGGTCGCTTGGTACTTCTCAAATCGGTATTATCTTCTATCCCAATTTATTTCTTCTCTGTGAAAGGTATGCCTAAAGGGGTTCGTCGGCGGCTGGATTCATGCTTGCGGAGATTTCTTTGGGGGAAGAAGGGGGATGGGAGGAGAGGCGTTCATTTGGTCACCTGGGATGAGGTTACGCGGCCAAAGAAGGAGGGGGGGTTGGCGGTGAGAAGGTTGGAGGTCGTTAACGAGGCACTTCTTCTCAAATGGGTGGCTCGTCTTTGGGGCAGGGAGGATAACCTTATGCTTAATTTCTTGAGGTTGGCGGTGGGGGTCGACCGGCTTTTGGGCTTGGATGCTCGCCTGATGGGATCTTCCTCACATTTCTCTCGTGATATCGGCAATACACTGTCTCGCAACCGCTCACTTTTTGGCATTAAGCTGGGGGATGGTTCGCTCATCCGTTTCTGGGGTGACGATTGGACTGGCAGGGACCCTCTTAAGGATGTTTTTCCTCGCCTCTTTGCGCTGGTGGAGGATAAGGACGCTAAGGTAGCCTCCTACTGGGATGGTGCTTCTTGGGGCCCCAGGTTTGTGGCCAATCTTTCTGATCAGCGGCAGCTGGAATTCATGGCTTTACTTGCGGTTCTCGCGGATGCGCCCTCGCCCTCGGTGGGACGCGATCACCTGTCTTGGAAGGACGGCTCCTTCTCCGCCCGTGCGGCTTACCGTGCTATTTTTCCTCCTTTGGCTGTGGCTGATGATTCTCTGTTCCGGGATTGTCACTTTTTTGGGGGCCTCAGGGTCCCCGAACGAATTGGCATTTTCTTATGGCTTTTCCGACGTGGGCGTCTGATGACTCGTAGCCGGTGTGCTGTCCTATTTCCACATGCCTCGTCTACTTGTGGTCATTGTGATTTGGAGATAGAGACTATCGATCATCTTTTCTTCCGATGTGGCAGAACTCATGATATCTGGGCGGATTTGGATTGGCTTGACGTGTTGGATTCTTCCTCTTTCTGTGAGAGCCTGGTTAGCTCTCGGGCCAGGGCTAGGACGGACATCCTTACTTCTATTGCTCGGCTTTGGTGCATTTGGATTGGTAGAAATGAAGCCCTTTTTGCCGGCCAGAGATTCTACTCGGAAAACGTGCTCATTTCGACATCCCGTTTCATTCGCGACTGGTCCGATGCTTAGGGGTTCTTTGATGTAATGGGGGTATCAGATTGTGATACCTTCGGTTTTTTCACTTGTTTCTGTTCTCTGTTTGCATACCCGCTGTAAGTTTTTCTTATCTTTTTAATAAATTTGGGGCGAGCACCACCGAGTACGTCCCCCGCTTTTGAGCGTCAAAAAAAAACTTCATTACACATGCATGCACTACATGAGCAAAACCTCAATTGGCATATATAAAAATATTCGACGATACATTGCATATACTCGTGAAAACAATACATAAGAAAAACATAAAACATTGCATATATATAATGGTATAATGCATTGCAATTGTATAGAAATGCATGTCATATTCTTACAATTGAATGAAGGGAGAGGCAGAGCTACAGAATTAAGGACCTGAAAAAGAAGATTGGAAAGTTGGAGCTGCTGGAGCAGTATGCGGGGCATATGCGGGATACGCGGGGTATAAGCAGGGCATATGCGGGGAGGGCGCATGATGCACTGATTTGTGAAATCGGTGCAGTCTGCATGCCGCACGAGCATATGCGGCCGCATATGCGGCCCGTGCGGCCGATTTCATGAACACTGTGGTTGGCTAATCACCCTTGGATGTCCACAATATAGTTATTCAACAATATGGACGTCCACCTTAAGGATAGCCACTTGGCCAACCACTCTGGGATAGGTTGAGTAACCAAATCTATGCATTTGTGCCTATATAAGGACGGGGTGCCTCCTCTCCATCAAGTTAATTCAAGTCTTGAGAATTAAGGGTACCTTTCAGAGAAGATCAAAGAGGAGAATTCCACTTAAGGTCATCCACCCTTCTCTCCATCTTCTATATGGTCATCCACTCTCTTTTGTTCTCCTCCATATCATGCCACCTTCTCGTGAAGAGGATTGTCTACTTCGGTACCCCAGGTTCACGAAGAAGAAGGCGAATTTCATGAGATGAAATATGAAGTGTTGATCCTCTGTAAGGATCATCTTGGATGTGAACATCGAGAAGGGAAAACCATTTCTCAAGTTCATAGGACATATACAAGTCATCTCTGTGCCCCCAGGTTTTGCTCCGTCACACCTGACTCAAACCAGGAGGTCTCCTATTTTGCAGGTGTTGGGAAAAATAAGAGACATGTTTATTCCATACACCCTAGGCTCTCTTATATAGGGGAGTAGCCTATGGGTAAATTACATCAAGAGTCCATAAGAAAATAGAAAATATGAAACGGTAGAAAGAACATAACATATATCTCTACACTCCCCCTCAAGATGGAGCATAGATGTCGATCATGCTCAGCTTAGACGAGCACTTCTGGAATGGCCCTCTAAGTAACGCCTTGGTAAAGATATCTGCAGTTTGGTTCCCTGAGCTAACATGAGACGTAGAAATAAAACCCTTCTGAATCATATCTCGTATATAGTGACAATCAACCTCAATGTGCTTGGTTCGTTCATGAAATGCTGGATTATTGCAATAAATATAGCAGCTTGATTGTCACATTCCAGAGCCATAGGAAGTGGGACTTCTATATATAGATCTGTAAGGATAGCTTTCACCCACATCATTTCTATACTAACCTGGGCCATAGCCCTATATTCAGACTCAACACTGGATTTGGCTATAACAGTTTGCTTCTTGCTTCTCCATGAGACAAGAGAGTTTCCAACATATACAGCAAATCCAGTGGTGGACTTCCTATCCTTGGGACATCCTGCGTAGTATGCATCTGCACACGCTGAAATAGCAATCTCCTTGCCTTTCTTGAACAATAGACCTGCACCTGGAGATGATTTAAGATACCTGAGTATCATATGTATAGCATCCATATGTACCTGAAGTGGTTGCTCCATGAACTGGCTCACCCGACTAACAGCAAAAGAGATATCGAGTCTGGTAGTGGTAACAGAAAGAAGTGTTCCCACCAGTTCTCTGTCTTCTATCTACCTCATCAGTGTCATCATCATATAATTTCATGCACGGATCCATAGGTGTAGTGGCTGGTCGGCATCCAAGCATTCATGTTTCACTCAGCAGATCAGTGGCATATTTCCTCTGCGTCATTACAAGTCCATGTGGATTTCTGGCGAACTCCAATCCCAGAAAATATCTAAGGACTCCAAGATCCTTGGTGACAAATTCACGACCCAGCATTTCTTTCGCCCTCTGAATTCCTTATCCATCATCACATGTAATCAGGATATCATCTACATACACCATAATTACAATAATACCTCTGAATGTTTTCTGTATAAACAGGGAATGATCTGCATTGGAACGTCTGTACCCCTATTTTTCAAACAAATCTGAGAGCTTCTGGAACCAAGCTCTAGGGCTTTGCTTAAGGCCATAGATGGCCTTATCAGTGTTGCAATAGTCGGCTGACTATTCCGAATAGTCGGTCCGACTATGCGGTGTGGGAGGGTCCCCGACTAAACAAACCTCCAGTCGGTCAATAGTCGGCCCGACCAAATAGTCGGCCGACTATTCGGCCGACTGGCCCGACTATTAGGCCGACTGGAGTTTGACTTTTGATTTTTTGATTTTTTTTATTTTCAATTCTCAATTTTTGTGTGTTACATTTACCACGGTATCACAACAAATGTCAAATTCTATATATCTATTATATTGATTGGTACTTTTATCTTGGATTCGTGTTAACTAATGACCATATATGTATAAAAATATAAAAATATATGTATTACAAATAATTTTTATATTAAAAAATACAAAACCGAATAATTCCGAATAGTCGTCCGAATACCGATTATTCTCTATTCAGTGACCCCTCCGACTGAATACCGAATACCGTCTTCTGCAACACTGGGCCTTATGAAGTCTACACACCTTAGAATACTCCCCCTCAACAGCAAAACCAGGTGGTTGTTGCATGTAAACTTCCTCCTGCAAGTCACCATATAAAAATGCATTCTTAACATCTAATTGGAATAATGGCCAATCACGAGTAACCACAACAGAAAGAAGGATCCGTAAGGTGGAATGGCGAGCAACCGGCGAGAATGTATCAAGATAATCCACCCCATAACCGGCGAGAATGTATCAAGATAATCCACCCCATATGTCTGTGTAAACTCACGAGCAACCAGGCATGCCTTGTATCTGTCAATGCTGCCATCTGCATTCTGCTTGACTGTGAAGACACACTTGCAGCTCATTGTAGACACACCGGTAGGTGCAGGGACAAGGCTCCAGGTACATCTTGACTGAAGAGAAGCCATCTCTTCTTCCATAGCTAAATGCCATCCTTCAATGCATTTTGGTAATTCCGTGGCATATCCTCCGCAGATAGTGCAATGGCAAAGCTCCTGAATTCCCCAGATAAAAGATCAAAAGAAACTGTGGATGCTATAAGATATGACGCGCAGCTACGCTTCTGTTTCCGAAGTGCAACAGGTAGATTCAAATCACTTGCATCCCCATCTATCCTCTGTAACATAGCCTAGTAGATCCAAATCACTTGCATCCCCATCTGTCCTCTGTAACATAGCCTGCTCAAGTAAATCATTAGATCCATCATTATTGATTATATTCTCAGAACATACCTCAGGCGAGCTAGATGATGAGCGGTGACCATGAACAGAAGCAGACCGACGGGTATAGTGGAGTGGCAATGGGGGAACAAGAACTGTAACAGGAGGTGTAGGTGATGTAGGTAGTGGTGGAGGTGGTAGTGGTGGTGGCGGCATGTTTATGGCGCCATCAGTGTCTGAAGATACCAGCCGATCATCTGTAGGGGAGAAGTACATAACAGACTCAAAAAAGGTGACATCAGCACTAACAAAGTATTTCCTGCGCAACGGATCATAACACCTATACCCTTTTTGTGTCCTAGAGTACCCGACGAAAACACACTTGACAGCCCTAGGAGAGAGCTTGTCAATACCTGGAGACAACTGGTGGACAAAGGCAACCGAGCCAAACATACGTGGGGTAAGAGAGAACAATTCTTTTTCAGGGAAAACAAGGGAGAAAGGAATCTTCTCACCTGAGACAGACGACGGCATGCGATTAATGAGATAGCATGCCGTTAGGACAGCATCACCCCAGAAAGAATGAGGAGCATGACTCTGTATGAGAAGCGTCCTGGTGACATCAAGTAAATGATGATGTTTCCTTTCTGCAACTCCATTTTGTTGGGAAGTATAGGCACAGGATGTTTGGTGGATAATTCCATGTGTTGAAAAGTAATTTGAGAGAGTATGAATACAAAATTCTAAGGCATTGTCGATCACTTCTCACAATCTTTACAGACGCAGAAAAGATATTACAAACTTCATTTATGAAATTTATGATAACATACCCAGCTTCAGATTTATTCTTTAACAAAAAGACCCAAGATACACGAGAAAAATCATCCACAATGACCATATAAATCATGTGTCCCTAATGATCAGGAACATGACTAGGACCCCAGATATCAACGTGAAACAACTCAAACTTGGAGCTACTACTCCGACTCTGACGACTGGGAAAGGTAGACCGATGATGCTTTCCCAACTGACAAGCCTCACTGGATGGACGTGTGAGGTGAAACCTGAGGTAAAACACGACACAATTTCTGAAGCGGTATATGGCCAAAGCGCAAGTGCCAAATGAATGGAGAGACAGGTCCAGCAGGAAGAGAGGAGATTCCAGCATATGGGGTCCGACTGAGACGATATAGGCCACCCTGCTCATAGCCACGCCCAATCACGTTGCCCGTAAGGATGTCCTGAAAATAAGAGAAGATGGATCAAAAATTGCTCGACGATGTAAATCATTTGTAAGTTGGCTAATGGATAACAAATTCATATAAAAATCAGGTGTGTGCAGCACATTCTTGAGTTGCCTAGATGGTGTCAGGCTAATCTCCCCCTGACCAGTAATCGAGGAGTGCATCCCATTAGCAATAACCACAGTACGGCCTGGAGGAATCTGTCGGTAGGCTGTAAGTAGACCTCGATCACCACACAGATGATGTGTGGCACCAGAGTCCATAATCCACTCTAAAGTATCAGATCCACTACTGCTAGTGAATGCATAAGTACTACGTGAGGTACTGGTGGATGCAGAAGCATCAACGTCAAAATGACTCAGAGGCAGGCGTTGATGCAACAGGACCGGATGGAGGAATAATACCTCTCAGACGAGCTACAAGATCATCAAATCCCTGATCCAAAGAGGAAGCAAATGGAGGTTCAATCTGTTCAGCTACTCGTGCAGAAGCAGGAAATCCATGTTTGGAATAGCATGTGTCCTCGGTATGTCCAGAACGGTGGCAGAAAGTGCATGATGGCCGAACACGACCCCCTCTGCCTCGAGGTCCACGACCACGAAACTGATGATGACCCCCACGACCTCGAGATGCTGCCATAGTTGAGGCGGTCTGATTGGCAGTAGATGAAGGAACAGTAATACGACTCAGTCGGTGAAAGGCTTCCTCCATCGGAGGAATAGTGGAATCTGCCAAGATCTGGGAACGTGCTGCCTCGTACTCTGGATCAAGGGATGCCAGGAATACACCAACCATAGTGGCATTCCGGTAGGTCTTCTGTTGCTCAGGAGTGGCTGTGAGAGGCATGAAGCTGTAAAGCTTCTCAAACATTCCACGTAAAGACGTGTATAATGAGTGTAGAGGCTGTCCATTCTGCTTGATTGTAAAGATATGCTGGAGTTGCAGAATCTTCGTCTCATTCTTTGCTTGTGAATAGGTAGCAGCCAAAATATCCCACGTTGCTTTTGCAGTGGACTGATGGAGAATATCATTTGCAATCTCAATTGCTAATGTTCCTGATAGCCAAACCTTGGCATATGCATCATCTGCCTCCCATGAGGCGTTGACCCCAGTCTTCTCAGCAGGCTCTTCCTCAGTAAGAATGTGCTTCTTACCGGTCGACTTCATCATACTCATGAACTGCATTGTCCACAGTTCGTAATTTGACACGTCCATCTTCACAATAGGTGCAGGACCTCTGAATGCGCCTGTAGATGGGATATCTTCCTTGCTTTCTGACATGATGATAATAAAAAACTAGGATTGTAGACTGAAGATACGATTGTCTACACTGACATTCACGTGTTCGATTGCATGTGTAGACTCAAGCAACCAAACCCATTAACGTGGAGACGCGGGCGAAAGTCTCCTCGATGACGAAGATACCCTAGGGTTGGTCGAACCCTAGGATGTGGGAATGTGCGTGAGGCCTAAGAGCCCCAAAGGAAGAGAGAGGCGACGTGCACTAGGTGAGATGCACGCATCGCCGATACGCAAGGCCGAAGAGGGAGAATGTATGCGGCTGAGTCACAGCGCACAGAGATCCGAATGTATGCGGCCGAGTCCCAACGCACAGAGATCCAAGGTACGCGCGAAGAGTCACACGGAGGATCGAGGAGCACTGGAGGAGCGTGCGGCGCACGGAGCCAAGAGCGTGTGGGAGGGGCGCGCGGGAGGCCAAGGGCCTGGGCGGCACGCGGAGGGGCGCGTGGGGCGAACGGCCTAGGCGACGCGCGGAGGAGCATCGGAGGGGGCGCACAGGGAGGAACGCGCGGAAGGCCGAGGGCCTGGGCAGCGCGCAGAGGGGCGCGCGGAGGGCCGACGGCCTAAGCGGCGCGCGGAGGGCTTGGAGGTGGGGGCTAGGATTAGGGTTTGGTTCGAGAACTCCGGTCTAGGACCGTCGCTCCGATACTATGTTGGGAAAAATAAGAGACATGTTTATTCCATACACTCTAGGCTTACTAATATAGGTGAGTAGCCTATGGGTAATTTACATCAAGAGTCCATAAGAAAATAGAAAATATGAAACGGTACAAATAACATAACATATATCTCTACAGGAGGCTAAGGATCATATTCATGCTTCAGAAGTATTTTTCATCATCTTGTGTGCATGGTGAAATGGTTCGAAAAATTATTTCTGGTACCATATAGTTTCACCTTCGAATTTTTTTTAATATATGCTCTCTATGCGACTAATAAGATGAGTCTATTTATCTTAATTGGATGTGGATTATTTTTCCGCTTCCATGATGTGTGATGCTAATCACCTCCCTTCACTTATATCTTTTCCTTTTTATGGCTTGAGCCTTGACCCTATTGTAAACCTAACATTAGGATCTTCGTATATCAAGAAATTTAGGATCTTGTCTCATATTAAAAAGATGTATTCTCTAATTTAACTTAGTATTAGAGTGGTTCTCCTCTCCCACCTTGCATTCATTACCTTTGTCCCCCCTCCCCTCCATAGCATCCTTCTCCAATGTTGTTCATCTCCATTGTTGTTGCCTACAGCCCCGTCTCCAGCTACAGCCGTCACCTCCAGCTCAAGTGCCCTAACCACAATGGGTCCAATGCTACTCTTGGCCCACGATAATCCCAACCAATTGATTTATTGTTGTGAAGAGGAGAATATTTCTTATTGAGAGAATGAATCACTAAGTTGGGATAGGGTTACATCATAGACAGAGAAAAGACAAAAGAGACCTTGAAGGGATACAACTCATATCATTAAATACTCTCCCTCAAGTTGGAGCATATATATAAAACACACTCAACTTGCTAAAACATCCCTTCGACTGAGTACGAGCAAGCAGCTTGGTGAACATGTCCACAATTTGGTCCTCTGAATGCACACTAGAGAGAAACCCCCTTTATATCAAGTCACGAATGATAATCAACCTCCACATGCTTCATGTGCTTATGAAACATGAGATTGTTGGCTATATGCACGGTTATCATGTAGTCACATCTAAGCTCCATAATCCCAATAGGAGCATCTTCCAAGTCTACAGGAGTAGATCAGATGCACATTAACTGTGTTGTTGCATGAGACATCATTCTACATTCACCATTTGCACTAGATCAAGAAACAACCGCGTGTGTCTTAATCCTTCAAGGGATTGGATTCTCCACTATAAGGGTATGAAAGCCACTAGTAGACTTCCTACCCGATTTGCTTTCCTCGCAATCAGCATCAAAGCAAACTATACTATAAGATCCAGAGTGGACTCCTTAGTGAACACCAATCCCTTTCTTGAGAAGACTTGTTGTATCTTAGAACCATCATGCATGCATCAAAGGAAGCTTGAGTAATCCATGTATCAGTCACCCCAACCAAACAATCTATTGTCATTTCCAGTATGATTACCTGTGTGCATGACCACCGATCTGTTGTTGTAGAAAACATGAGAGACTATGTTTATTACATGTTTCAAAGTGAATCCTCAGTTCAAATGGTTCATTGGAGATTCGTTGCGACTGTCTTCAACTCTTTCTAGAAAGTTGTTCTCTATCCTAAGCAGTGTGAAACAATACATAAGGAGATGGATGCCCTTCTTTGTCACTGATACATGTGAGTTCATTATGTCTATAGGTGTTATGAAATGCAATAGGCATGCCGCATTATTTCAATAATTCCCAATGACATCAAAAAAAAAAACAATGGCAATCTCTATAGATCCCTCCACTCAAGTCACTCACCAGCCTAACCAGTTGGACATCGGAAAAGAGAATTAGGTGGCCCTTTGTCTAAATAAGGAGGTCCACCCGACCAAAATCACAGATCTCAGGTGGCAACAAAAGCAGTTCTAGCTCCCGGAAACTCGGGCCTATTTGAAGTACTTTATATAATTCACTTGTCAATCTTGCAGGTGCCAGTATGAACCAATATTTGATCCTCCAAAGTTGTTTAAATCATGCAACCTTTCTACGTATTACGGCTCCCACGTTCTTTCCCCCGAGGTATAGCGATAATAATAAATTTATCAACTAGCTATCCGAACTCCACAAGTACAATTGCCACAGAACTAATAGATATCCAAACTCCACCTACCCAACAAACCAAGCAATCTTCGATTTGATTGCCGATAAAATACAATTGCACAGAACTTGCATAAACTCCCAAATGACAACAAGACCACATGGCATACCTGACGTGCCTAAACAGCGCAGCGGCCAACCCGCCACACCTGGGGAACTGCCACCCTTCCCACAGAGTCATCGGCAGGTACACGTCCACAGCCACGACCGCTCGCATTCCCATGCCTATCCTCGCCGACAATGCCACGACAGTCCCCTTCGCCTCCAGGCACCTGCTCCCCACCAGGGCTCGCACCTGATGCACCACACTCGCGCTCCCTCGGACCGACCCCGCCGCCTTCCTCCGCCGCTTCCTCGCCGACCCCGGGTTCCCCTCGGCCGGTGCCCCGGCAGCATTGCCGTCAGGGAGAGGGTTCAGCAAGGTGCCATCTTCGAGGACGAATGCGGCGGCGTCCCCATCGGCGGCTAGGGAGCACGGAGAGCCGAGGGGGACGCAGGGATCGGCGGAGACGACGAGGAGGAAGAATCCGCATAGCTTGAGGTCGGGGGGAGGGGGATCGAATGGGGAGGGGTTAGGGTTTCGATTGGGGGCCATCTCATCGCTGGGGGAGGAGTCGACTGCGGGCAGGACAGGAGCAAACGGGAAAGAGATGGGGGAGGAAGAAAGGCACGTCGCACGTGGAGATGTTCGTTGTCTTGGTTGGGTTTTTTATTTGGGATTTTTATCCGACAGATGCTAGAAACTTTTTAAATTACTTCTACAACTTTTTGCACAACGTAATTACTCCATCGACCCTATAAATTACCCTAAGAACCTCCACGGGTTTCAAACAGATTACTCGGAGGGTTCATGGGGCAAGAGTTGACCAATTTACATGGTCAATGGGAGAATTAGGTTGTTTCAAAGGTCGTGGAGGCAATTGGCATAGTTTCTAGAGTCTGCCGGGTAAAAATCCCTTTTTATTTTTGGTGGGAAGTGCAGAGTCGTGAGAGGAGTTGAGTAGGATTGATTAGAGGTTATTTCTAAACATGCGCTCTTTGATTATGGGTAATTAGTTAAAGTTCATAGGATTAGGATTGCTTGTGGGAAATTGTGAAAAAAAAATGTGCTCGCTAGATTTTAATCAAACTTGTTCCCTTACTATGATTTCATCTATCTATATCTACATAATGGATCCGCTGGTTAGAGCGCATATGCAGCTAATAACTTTCATTCATTTTCAATGAAATGCAACAATGTCATTATTTCAAATATGCAACGATGAGTAGAATATAACTTTCAATGTAGTCGTGATTATTTTTTCATGCGTGCATAGTCTTCTCTCCTTGCCAAATATTATATTCCAATCTTGATCCATATCTACATTCTGTATCGGAAAGAGACTAAACCCAATTTAGAAGAGGGAAAATATATCCTCGGCGGAAAATTCTCAACCAAATTGCCAAATCAACTTTTTTGTCGTCCTATATTGTAAACGAGCCGTGGACTGTGCAAGGATGAGAGCAAGAAGTCATCCAATAAAATTGATATCATTTAGAGAATAAGTTTTTTGGAATCAGGTTTTTCTCGATGTTGGCGATGGCGAAAAAGAAGGTGGCATGTGGAGTTCACATGGGAAGAAGTTTGAGGTGGCATAGGTGGTGGCTTTTGAGTTGCAGACCGCAAAGAGCCTGATAGAAGACAACTACATATACAACACGATCCATCCCCTGAATGAGCAAGATCCTTGAAAATGTCTCAAGTGTTGCAGGAAGCACTTCGAATTCGCTCCCATCCCGATGATTGTGCTGCCGAGGAGGACCTCAAGTCCTTGATTCCGACCTTGTCAATGATGATTAGGAGAGGGTCCTTTCAGGAAATGGGGAGGGGGTAAAAAGTTTTTACCGAAACGAAGACGGTCCAAAAATATTTCTCAGAATAGAGATATATCGGCAAACGGTTTGTCGTGGGACGGCAAACCGTTTGCCGCACTACATGAACGAACAGGAGGGGAGTTGGGATACCAGATTTTCGTCGCGGACGCAGATTTGGGCCGTCCATGTGGTGCGGTAAATGGTTTGCCGCACGCGGCAAACGGTTTACCGCTTTGCGTTCTGTGCGCGGCAAACCATTCGCTGTTATATCCCCATTATGGGAAATGTTTTCAGACCATCCCCATTCCGGAGATTATTTTGTTGATGGGACCCCATTTCGGGGATTTCATCGGGAGACCCTCTTCAACCTCATTCCGATATACATGTGATCTATCATCTCCCTCCTCTCTGCGTACACACTTGGAGTTGGTGATCCCTTCCAGTGCCTTTCAAGAGAAATACGTTTTTACTTTATGTATTATTGAAACCCTACTTCATGTAGATATGTATGATTAAATTTAACTTTTTATGCAATAGTATTCTCTCTGTCACCGGATTTCATGTTGGAAATCATAATTTGGTTAGGGATGACTAATTATCATTTTTTTACCCTTGTTAATTATATGGACTTATTGGTGACATAATATAGTCATATGAAAGGTAACAAATCAAAAATACCACGAAATATATGCATGTGTGTGTTGTGTTATTATTTTACTTGGTGAAGCCCAGGATCGAATACAAGAAAGCAACATATTTTTTACATGCGACTTCGGTCAACGAAGTGTATCCAAAATATTGCACATACCAATTGTGTGTATTTAAAATGCAATGTTATTTTTGAGGATTTTTTATTTTAATATTTATTTATTTTTTTAGTTTTTATCAGTTGTGCCTCTATGAGATCTTGCAATTTCAGGTATGCCCTCCCTTTTTGGGAATATCAGTTGTGCCCCCGACTTCTTGTCGTTCTATCACTTGTGCCCTCCCGTTAGTTTAATCGTCAATGAGTTGACTTAACCATGGTTTTTTTCAAACCATGGTGCAGTTAAGAGGGGTATAATTGTCCAGACTTCTTCTTCATTTTCTTCCTCCTCTATTTGTTCTTTTTCCTTTCTCTTCATAATTTCTCTCTCTTAGTTACACTTTCATGCATCCATCGAATCTCTAACTTTTTTGCATTTTCATGGATACATCATTCATTACGGATCAAACAGTGAATTTTATTGAATTTTTTGGTGAATTTTCATGAGTCAAATAGTCGAAAATTTATTTTAGCTTAACAAATACGGAAAGCCCTCCAGTTTCAGCCTCCTTGCTCCTTCTCCTCCATCGCACCTCCTCTTTCATCTCCTTCCTCTCCAGCATCTTTACAACTGCAACAAGGGGGGAGATGTTCAAGGTAGTAGGGTGACCTGGGGGCGGAGGAAGCAGGGGGAGGGAGAGGCGTGGGGTAGGGAGGCGACATGGGGCAGCGGGAACAGAGGCAGGGGAGGCGCTTGGGAGCGGGGGTAGGGGTGGCTGGAGCATGGGAAGGGGGAGGCGCTGGGGACGCGGGGGTAGGGGGCGACCTGGGGCAGCAGGAGCAGGGGCAAGGAAAGAGCGGGGGTAGGGGGGCGGGAGCATGGGGAGGGGGAGGCGCGGGGGCGCGAGGGTAGGGGGACGACCTGGGGTGGCAGAGCAGGGGCAAGGGAGGAGCGGGGGTAGGGGGCGGCGGGAGTAGGGGGAGGAGGAGGTGCGGGGGCGCGGGGGTAGGGGGCGACCTAGGGCGGTGGGATCAGGGTCAGGGGAGGCGCGGGGGAGCGGGGGTAGGGGCCAAGGGAAGGAGCTCGAGGCGGAGGATGCACCTGGGGGCGAGGGAGGAGATGTATAGGACCAGGAGGTTGGGGAGGAGGAAGAGAAGGGGAAGAAGAGGAAGAGGATGGAGAAGAAGGAAGAAAGGATGATAAAATGACATTTTCAGCCTTTCTTTTTAATTTAATTCCCGTTATATCCCAAAGTTAAGTTTGTTTGCATTAGGAATGAACGGTAACTAACTTGAGGGGCACAAGTGATAGAAAGGTAAGAAGTTTGGGGGCACAACTGATATTCTCAAAAAGAGAGGAGCATAACTGAAATTGCAAGATCTCAGAGGGGCACAATTGATAAAAAAAACCTTATTTTTTATTTAGTTATATTTTGATTTTTTTAATGAAATAGTAATAGATTAAATAGAGAATAAAAGTCAAGTACAATTGATATAAGATATTCTTGCAAAAATGATTTCCTTGTCAAATTAAGTCCAATGAATACAAATTATGTTTCCCCTTAAACTTTACTTAAAGGGAAATCTACAACATAATTTTGTGATATTTTCAGTTAGTGATGAGTTAAATGCAATTTAGAAAATAGCCTGGGCTTTTCAAATTTACAATATCAAAATATAATATTTTTTAAAACTAAAATTGCGATATGTGATCCATGATGGAAGAAATCTATTGTAAATTTTTTTGAATATTTTGGAATTAATATGAATAAAATAAATTAGGTAATGTAGAAACTTTGATTTAACATGTTTCAATTTTTTTAAGCATATCGCAAACCTTGTCGATAAATTATTCAAAAATCAACGACGTTAGAACTATAAAAAAATATAGTACTATTTTCATTTTCAAAATATGGCATAGTAGGTGTCCTGGAAATATCATACGAATAAAATGAAGAGTTGTTTACTTGCAGCATAATATTCAATGAATTTCCAAAGTATCTAACCTAAAAATTCCCGTGTTTAATAAGCTTCACAATGAGCAATTTCCGTAATTTTTAGAGATGTGTCTGAATTTAAAGTGAATAAACAATCCTAGGATCAATGTTTCACATGAAATTCATAGATAATTTAATGTATCTAAAAAAATTATCCACAATATGTCAAATCAAAGAGCATAAATAGACAGTGGTAAGATCTCTAAGTACATAAATCACTAATTTTAAATTTCAGGCATGATCCAGCACTCAAATGAGACAAGTGATCACTCTATCTTATAGTGCTCTTTGAGACCTTTCCAATGAGTCCAAGAACATCAAAATCGGATTTCGTACGAGGAACTTATGTGCAAAATACAAAATGTTTACAACTTTGCAAGTCAGATCCAAACCCGGATCCGATTAGGCTCAAGCCTATAGATATAGGTTTGCCCCCTAAGTTTTTGGCTAACTAGACCAATTAGCCTCATCGGAGATCCACCCCATTCGTTGGAGCTCTGCCACTGGAGAGATTTGTGGTGGTTGGTCGAAGATCCGAGGGCATCGATACGAAGATATCGGAGCGTGGAGTCGTGTGGTGGGCATAGAAATAGGCTAAACATTGCGAAACAGTCATCCTGGGTGAGGGAATGTCATGGGGGACGACCCGGAGGTACGGTTTTCCCCCTCTGTTTTGCTGTCAGATTCACAATGTTCTTATACTGCTTGCTTATCAGGGTTATGCACTACCTATTATCGGATTTTTTTTCACGTTTTATCACAGTTTGGAGTAGACGAGTAATTTATCGCATCGTATTTTCATATTTATCAGCCAGTTCGTTGCTTGCATGCACGATCAAAAGTATAGATCTTGATGTGGGTGTTGGCAGGAACACAATAGTATGATTGGACCGTCGATTGAAGTGATTTCATATGACGTTGACGGAGTGGTTCCAGCTACTGTACAGCTATGATGAATCATAAATGTTTGGTGATCGATCATGCTTAATCGAGCATGCCTTAAGGCTTATCGAGCATTTGTCCCAAAATGATTTATCATGGTTGGCTTTATGATCGATCAATATTGATCGATCACTAAAGTTGGATGATCAATCATTCTGAGAGTGTGGACCCACGTGGACCTTAAAAGTTATGGAATTTGATTCTGAAAATGATGTAGTAGATCATATAGGACATTAATATATATGTTAAATGTTTGAACATGTAAATAAATTGATAATCAAGTAAAATGGGTCAGGTTTAACCTAAATTGAAATCAATTGAGTTAATGAATTTGGTGAAGCTCGGTGAGGATGAGATCGAGCATCTTACGTACACCTTCATATATGAGTTTCGGCTCTTATGAGCAGTTGTTGAGTTTCCTGTTGTAGTTTCGATTTCATCCTATGATGTCCAACTTTCAGTAGCATGAGGGTAGCTTGGAGTAGTGCTACCAAGAGAAGGGCATGCACTATGGGGCTCCGGGTAAAAGCTTAGATGGTCGAGATCTCGACAGATCATTGGTCGGGAGACATGCTACTCGATGCACTGGTGTGTCCTTTTCGCCAGCATACAGTCTCAGTTTTCATATTCGCAATGCCAAGTAGTTATGGTTTGTTGCATGTGCTTCACTTCTTTCACTCAGAGTTGACACTCGTGTACTGGCTAGTGTAGGCCACATTGGTTGGTATTCTATGTGGACGCATTAAACGATGAGCTCCATGAGTTGTGGTATATCTGAAGGAGAAGGTCCAGTACAGTTTTAAAACTAGACTTCCAGGTGTCAATTACAAACCGGTGGTGAGGATTGGCACATGGTAGAGTGTAGCATTTCATGATTGAATCAAAGGCAGCCAGTGGATGTGTTGAGAACTTAGTTAGGATTTTGTACTTCATTGCATGCCTACGGAGGCACCCCAACCCTATTGATCCTAGGCCTTAGAGTCATAGTGTGAGGTTCCACGTGAACCAAGACCGTATACTATCCACGATGATAGTATCACAATTATAAGGATCAGGGTCTAGGTTTCCTAGTTACTTTCAGTGTGGTTTGGGTTTTACACAGTTGCTTTCTTTTCTACACTTTCCAGCATTTAGTTCTTTCTACCATACTGGGAAACTTTGATCATGACGTACCTACTTTCGTGAATCTGGTAAGTCCTCAAGAGTAGCCACATCGGTGAGCAACTTGGCTGATTCAGTTCTTCTTCTGTTGTTATTTTTGTTACTTTTTGCTATGTACACATTTTGTAGTTTTTACAGTTGTCTTTACTTGTATCCTTTTTTGGAGATGTATATCATGTGTATATGGACATTATAGTGATACATATATATGGCGTTTTGTGGACATGGTTCCTTGTTGAATGTAAAGGGAAAAAGGTTGATGTTTTTTCTAGTATTTTTATGCTATGCTTTCTAGTTTGATGTTTTTTTCTTTGCTTCAAATGTGAAATTACATAAGTGGATTGGAATGCTAAGTATCCGGACCTGGGATGACGATCATCGAAGTTTGGTATCACAACAGTAATACTCCCTTTCCTTTTCATGTATGTAATTCCTCAGTGATGATCGAAGTACAATATTGTGTTCATGAGCCTTTCGACCCGACACGAATAACATAATAATAGTAGTATACACATCCATGTATCTCTCATAAGTAAATTCAAGCACTAATGTTATGGTTCCTTATGCAAAACCATGATGCCTCGCGTTGATCCTGACATGGCACAACAACTACCTTTCCTTATCTAGGACATGCAACATAGCCACACTACAAAAATGCATGATTGGCATGAACATGGTGGCTCGTCATGTGCACGTCGAGTGCACGCTAAGTGCACGCCCAGATGCATGGTCGTCGATAGGCCAGTCGCTAGGGTAGGCAGGCGAGCACCTGTATATGCCAGGTGCTCGCCCGTCGTAAGGGCATGCGCATTTGGGCTCGTCAAAGGCTCGCTCGCACATAATATGGGGAGCATATTTAGATCACATGGTGAGCACATGTGCTCTCCCAGGCTAAAGAGCTGAGAAAAATATATAGGTTCAGGGAGATTTAGGCACCCCATCGAACATGTATAACCGGCCAAGAAATCATTGTAGGTGCTTATTAAAGTCGAGAAAAGTACCTTTAATATGCCATCTAGCCAACTAATTCAACTAACTTGGTACATGTCAAACATACATAATGTATATGAACATACAAACTAAACATATAAGTTAATATAAAATTTCAGTATATATATATGTAAATACATCATATTCATGAGATAAATATACTACAAATAGATGTTCGAAGGGTTCCACAGTTACAAGTACAACTAATTCTAATATCAAAGCTCATACAAATGAAAAGACTTGCTAAAATTCTACAACAGAACAAGACAAAAATCACCAATCATTTCTTTTTTGATCTAAAAATTTTTGAAATTAAACTCTACTTTGTTATCTTTTTCTCCTTCTCCTTCTCCTTAAACATGGCATGCATGCTTGCCTCTTCTTCTGGATCATTCTGCTCCTCTTTGTCATCTAATTCAATCTCCTCATATTGAGATGTACGCTCTTGTGACCTATATTATGAAAGATATATATACATATGATATGAATTTAAGATATAGAAATACGAAATTATTACTCATTAAGGAGAATACTTACATGTACACCGTAAAATCTTCTCGGAGCTTCATCACCTGCTCCACCATCGTCGTCGTCTGGGACTCCATCTGCGATGATGGTTGTGATGATTGTGGTTGTGAATACGACGACTGTCCATAAGTAGAATATGAATGATGATGTTCCTCCACATAGTATGGAGGAAGACCACCAAGCGTCAGCTTCCTGTTCGCTACAACATCCTTCTCCTCCAACACCTATTAATAATTTGATTGTTTAATCTACATATAAAGTTAAAAAATAAATATAGTAAAATAATATTTATCTATACATATTTCCAAATTACTTTATCAAATGGTGGTTGTTCCCTATTAGGATCCCCACCTCATTTTTCTGTAGATAGTGCCAAATAACAATATTGAAATACAAGTTAAGAAAAGAGAGAAGAATTGATCATAATATATCTTTTAAATTGCTTATAAATAAAAATACTAATCAATAATTCTCCTGCTTCGGGAGTGCATCATTGAGACTCTCCCTCTTTTCCACTCATGTGGGACCTAGACCACCAATCTTGCTTCAGGAGTGGATCATTCAGACTCCCTCTTTCCCATTCATGTGGGACCTAACCACCACTCCTGAAGCAAGGGATCTCTTTCCAACCTAGTCGTCTGAAAAATAAATATAAAAAATAATAACATAATAGAACTATAATAAGTTAGTATTTAAAATCTAAATTTTTAAAACAAATTACAAACTTCGTTCCAACATGACCGGAGCTTTTAGAGCCACCGGTCGATTTAATCCTCTATTTTTGGTGGTTTCCCGTTGTCGGTCTCGTACCAAACTCATCATTTGCAATGAATGCATCACAAAAACCCACACACTTGCAACAAATATGTTATGAATATTAATTATTTTAATAATTACATTATTAACTATGGAGGTAATACAATACCTTTCTTCTGTGCACCATGTTCGTAGGAACCTCTTCATCTCCTTAAAATTCATCTCCGTGCATTCCTTCTTCGTATGAGAGTCTCTCCTTGCTTTGAAAAAAGTATCGCTCATCCTCTTCTCCACCAAACGAATAAAGACTCGACGATAAGCCTCCTTCTCCATACCATGAATTAAATGATACATACTTTGAAAAGTATTACAAAATATTAGATAAAAGTGTTGCAACAAATTTCAATGAATTCTCTAAAAAATTATTCTTACCAGAAATATCTCAAACAATCGCTCCTGCTCTGTAGCAGGAATGTGACACCATCGAAATTGCATGCTAGTCAAATGTGTCTTGACTATGTTGGTTATATCCTTTGCCACCATGTTGCTATCCAAAAATCCTTGCAGAGTTTTGTAATTTTTCAAAAAATATATTTATATTTATATGAAAGTTAAAATGAGGAAATTTATAAAAAAAAAAACTGTACCTCCCATCTACAGTAACCTCCAATAAAGGGTAGGACTCCAAAGTATGGCCACCTTTAGTGGGTAAAGGCGCGTGGATGCTCGGATACCGAAAAGAAGGTGAATTAGAATCCATCGAGGTCCGTGCAGGTACCAGGACCGGGCATGCAACAGGAGCGGTTGAGGAAGATAGCTCTTCATATACGCATCCATAAAAGGGAGGAGGAGGATAACCAAGAGACTCATAGTAGGCTATGACCCGTCGAGCCTCGTCAGAAAGCAACTCTAAAGCAACAGGTGAGGTCGGCTGCCTATTGGAAGAAGGTGAATCGGAGGAGGATGGACGAGTGGATCGCTGAGATTCATGAGAGTCACTACGTCCGAAACCTAGCATGCCTATAATGAAAATGTAATAGTTAATTACAAAGTTATCAGGAACATTTTTATTGATTAGAGTAGAATATTTTACTAAACTTGTAGTTAATCTTCGTCATTTGATTCAGGTGAATTATAACATATTTCATTGATTTCTGAGTTATCTGAATCATCATTTGTGGTGTACATCATCTTGTATGTCAGCACATATCACCTCATTATCCGTCAATCAAATCGATTCGATGATTGGGACTACTTCTGCTACATTTATTTGCTCATGAATAGGTGTAAAGGCTTCATCTATTACATCTTCGAGATGAGTATCTTTATTAGAAATACAACCTCGAGAATTTATCTTCATGACACTGAAAGATTCGACACTCTTTCTCTTCTCTGACACTTGTGGGAGATAATAAACTTGATCCAGTTGAGAAGTTAGAATGAAGGGTTCAAATCTATGTATAAATTTTATTAGTATCACATCGACAATATTATTCCTTTTATCGATCAATACGCATCCATTCGGTTGTACCAGTTACGCAGAAAAAGAACTACTTTATTTAAGCCTGGAATATTGTATTCTACTTCTAATATCTTATTTAACATTTCATAGTAATCCAAATGATCTTACTCGTAATAAGATCCATAAACCATCACTCCGTGATTCTGAGTTGTAATGTCTAATAAAATTAAAGGTATGAAACCGATAACCATTACTCCAACAACAATTGTAAGATCGGACCTTATCCGTGTATCATAATTATTACCGTCCAATTGTTTTGTTCGGTTCATAAACGATTCTAAAAATTGATTCCTATAGATGCTTACAACTTCATCATCTGAATACATAGGATTTTCTTCGATAATTTTCCTTCTAAATTCCCTATAATAAATACAAGAACCATTAAAGATAAAGGGAAAGGAATTTACATAAGTTTTAAAAGTAACACAGAGACGTACTAAACATATGGTGTTATTTCCTCGCAATTGTCTAGTACGTGTAGCTTTGCAGCGTCTTTCTCTTATTTCGATAATAGACATTATATAGCCATTCCTATGAGTTGAGTTGACTGGCGAAAGATACTGATACGAGGTTCTTCCTCAAAGTAATTATCTCGTTCATCCTTAATATGTTGTGGATGGTCTCCACATCTTCCAGAGGATACCTAGCACAAAATGTTGCGACTTCCCCGTATATATACTATAAACTTATTGATCCTTCCACTTTACTTATGTTTCGGATCTTTCTTTTCAGAAAGAACATGAACCTACGTAGAACATGTATATGTTTTGATCATATATCAAAAGAATAAAAAAGAAATTATTAATTAAAAATACTTTCCAAATGGATACTTCTATCGTTATTTTACGGACCCTCCAACTTTTGCTTCGTATGGAAAATGAATCATCAGATGCTCCATTGAATCAAAAAAGTTGGCTGAAATATCTTCTCCAAATTACACATAATCACATGAGTATTTTTCCAAGATATTCCATCTCCATCATGAGTACGCGTGACGAGCATAGAATATGGAAAAATCTACCAACATCTGATAGAACATCTGCAACATTTTTCGGTAACAATCCTCTGAACACTAACAGTAGCATTCTTTAAATGAAAACATGACAGTCATGACTCTTCATTTCCTTAAATGAGAACTTATTTTAATCGACCAAATTTGAGAAATTTAATGCATATCCGTATGGAAATTTCAATTTACTTATCTGTTCGTAGACATACTTCACTTTATTTCTATCTAATTTATACTACGCTTTAGGAATTTCAACCCTTTCATTTTCAAGTTCTTTTATATACAACTTCAGCCGATTGCATATGATCCGTAAATCATGACGAGACTTTATTGTATCTTTTGTGTGACCGGTTATACTCATAACAGTATATAAGATGTTATCGAGGATATTTTTCTCTATATGCATAACATTTAAGTTGTTACGTATCAATAGATTACTCCGGTATGGTAATTCTAAACAAATACACTATTCTTAATCCATTATCCATGACTGAATTTTTCAATTCCTTTAAACTTTATAATAACGTATCACCAGTCTTAATTATCAAAGGATATGCAAGTTTGATGGTATTCTTGTTAAATGCTTCCTTTTGTCTTCGATATGGATGATTGTTTTAAGAGCAAACTTCTATGACAATAAAAAAGGATTTTTGATCGTATTGAAGCTGGAATAATTTTGTACCTTCAATACAATATGAATAACTTTTACGTCCATGCGTACTACATCCAGATAACATTCCGTAAGCCAGAAAGTCTTTTATAGTTCAGAGTAAAGCTACTTTCACATTGAATGTTTGACTTTTATTTGCATCATATGTATCAGCTCCATCGACCCATAACATCTTGAACTCATCTATAAGAGGACGTAAAACTAAGTCTTGGCACCAACAATGATAGAAACATGAACTGTCTCTTATTACATAACCGTGGAGGTAGATTATATGATGTTGTCATTACTAGACAATAATAGCAATCTTTACTTCTTACACGAGGATTAAATCCATCTGAACATAAACCTATAACACAATCCCTATTTCCTTTCAAAGATAAAGGAAATATTAACTTCAATGCTTTCCAATAATCAGACAATGATGGATGGTCCATTTAATTTTCAACATTATGTTCTGCATGCCATATTATATTTTTCATCATTTTTCTTACAATAATATAATCATTTCAATCTCAGAGTCAATGGAAAATAACATAAAACCTTCCTTGAGATTTTTGTCCCACTCTTACTTGATTCCTAAAATCTTAGCTCATCACATTTAGGACAACATGTCAAATGCTGATGTTCACCGTATTATAAAATATGATGATTTATACCAGAATCTATCTTAACTTCAGTTAAACTCATCTTCCGCATCATCTTCTTGGTTTTATAATAATTTTTAGGTAATTCAACATCTTTGGATAACATTTTCTTGATAATTTTAAGTATGGCATCAAAATTACGATTAGTCATATTATACTCCATCTTCAATGATAGAAGTTATGAAACTGTGGAGAGTTTTGAATATGTCTTACAATCCAACCATAATGGCTCTTCCACCTTTTTCAATAGCTTGTAGAAGTCTACAGACTCACCAAGTGGTTCCTCATCATCAGGACAATCAGTGTTAAAATCAGGACCCGCAACGTCCATAACCATATCTATGAATGGGTTAATATTGTCCACTTCATTCGACTCATTCATTATGTCCTCGAAGACCTCATCGTACCTCCATCAAATTTGATATCCTTCTATGAAATCATTTTTATAAAGATGAAACTGAGTTTCATCCTTAGATCTCTTCTTCATTAAGCGACACTTTTGACGCGGACACAAGATAATACCATATGAATCCACAATACAAGAACCTTGTGCGTAAGAAAATTCTACAAAATTATTAAACACTTCTTCGAAAGGTATCTATAATATATCCATCTACTACACGCTTGTACATACACTCTCTATTAGTCATCATTATCACATGAATGTAACAGTTCATATGGTAAAATAAGAAGAGAAGATTTAACTTTAGCTTAAGCTCAGAGAACATACCTAAGAGATGAGAAGAGATATGAGAACATACCTAACCCATCGTCGGCCTAAACCTATCATACTTATTCTAGGAGATGAGAAGAGAAGTGTATATTATCACTTGAGAACGTCCATACGGATTCAAACTTAGTATAAGACGATTGCTGTCACGTGCTTGCTTATTTCTGAGGAAAATTCAGCAACATAACCCTGCACCTCTCAGGTATACCTCAAAAATCAATCACAATCAACTTTCAAAACAATCACCATAGTGACTATTTCGTTAATAAATTATAATTGGTTACGTATACCGAAGAGGAAGGGGTTATGCAGCCGAATTTCCATCAGAAACAAACGACAACATGTGACAATGATCGCCTTATAGTAAGTTTGAATCCTTACGGATCTTCTTAGTCCGAGATCTTCGAACTAAGGAAAGCCAACATAAATGTAATATTTTAAGATCACTTTACGCCATATATTTGTATGAGCTAAAAATGAGACTATACAACAACCTTAAAATACTTATTCATTTATGTTAACTGAGCATTTACATGTATTTGATTGTTTAATGATGGGGATATGGATAAGTGTGATCCTAAAATAATGTCCAATGCTTTAAGTGAACATTATTGGAAGTGTGCCCGCAAAAAAGATTTTTCCACCTGCAAATATCAAAATCTACGACAATTGAACCGTGATATCTCATCCCGAAGTGAACCTAATACTACCGTGCAAAATATAAAAAATGTAACACAGTTGGAGGTGATGAAATTTTCCAATGTGTTACACACGCCTCCCGGTGTGCAGAGCTACACACCATCCCGTGTGGAGGAATGCACTGTGTGTGAATGGTTTTGTGTGATCCAATAATATGTTGTTAGTGTTTTAGCCTTATTATCTACCTAAGTATAAGTTAATGTGATATAGTTGGCCACATTAACTAAAAGTTATTGTGATAATAAAATTAATAAAATTATCACAAAAGAACTATTGATGTTTACCAAAAACCGCACTTTGGGTTGCAATTATGTTGATCACATTTACACCTACATTAAATTCATATCCACAAACATATGTTTTCTAGTATCCTTGATTGGGGACTTTATTTTGATCATCGTTTTTGTACACATATTTTTCCCGTCTCTTTCTTTCTCTCTTTTATTCATAATATGATTGTCTATTGGGTCCATGTTGACATCGTAAGGACTAGGGTACCAAATGTTCCATCTTGGAGAGTCTACGGTATTCGACACAACGGACGCGACCAGTGCTGTATCGACCGCTCTAGGGCTCTCGAGCTCTGCTCCTTGCGAAATCAAACCATTGGTGTTTATTTATAGATCAAAAAAATTAAATTTGAGTTTTTTTTAAATTTGACATTATAGTTATCATAATAGAAATCTATATTAAACCATTGGTGTTTATTTATAGATCAAAACATTAAACCATTGGTATTTATTGATTAGAGTAGAATATTTTACACTTCGAGATTAAAAAGATCCTTCATCATTTTAAAAATTATAATCATGTACTATTATTATTACAATTATAATATATAAATATATATTTATAAAATATTGTTATATATTGTTTTAAATTTTAATATATCTTTAGAAAATAAATGAGTTGTATTTCCATCATAATTAGTAGTCTCTATGGTAGTTTCATTTTAAGTTATATTTAAGAGTATCTGTAGCCAATTTCAAAAATAGCGGTGTTGTATAAATTTATAATGGAAGTAAATTATTGTCTAATGAATATTAAATTAAATAATTTTTCTTCTTTTTATAATTACATGTGGAAGTTACTGTGTTTAAATTTAATAATACAATCCCCTATCTATCCATCCTCCTAAAAGCATGTATACACCCTCTCCCCATACACCTACACTTAAATTCCCATCTATACATATTTGTCATCACAACTTCACATTAACTCCATATCACCAAAGATATATTCCAACATTCACATATGCTAAACAACATCACATAAGTTAACCCTAATCACCTTCATCATACACCTTGCATGAACATCATTATCATCTATGCATCCTCTAATTTTAATAACATATCATCTATGTATTCCATCCTCATATTCACATCTATGCATCCGATCGACAAACATCATTGTCATCAAACATGACTACACATTCGCACACCCTCATCAATAACATGATTAGACATTAACATATCCTCCTAATATTCACATCTATGCATCATATCAACAAACATGAACAAATCGACAAAATTACAAAAAAACTTAACCATTCATTACTCTCTAATTTCAATTTCAAATCATTATCATTTATATAACTAATATTTCTTAAATAAAATTGTTACATATGTGGATAAGAAGTACTGAATTGATTTTAGTATTTCATCAAACACCTTATCTACAATACAAATTAGTTTAAACTTTGTTAATCCAGAATCAAATATTCAATATATGCACATTATACTAATGAAATAAGTTAAATACAACATAAAATCCTAATATCAAAAATCCATTAGTTCAAAATTAATCTATAACCAAAAAATATAAAACTTAAATTTCTCCACATATAGGCAGATAATTTTAAAAAATTGCAAGGAGTAGTTGTTATACCTCAAGGAATGCGATGCGTTAGGGAGCAAGAGGGTCGCAGAGAACGGTCGTCGACGGTGGTAGGGTACCTTCAAAAATCCCCAGAGGCATAGTTTTGAGGAAGAGACGACATGAATATGAGCCCTGGAGTCGGGGCTCGGTTCTGTTAAGAGACAGCAGTGAGCACATTATTTGCTCTCCAAGTCCCCCAAGTGTTCGGTGATGAATCCGCGAATCATCATCTCGATAGATTGATCTTAGCAAAATCCCTAAGTAAAATCTCAAATAAATGTCCATAAAATCAATAAATTAACAAAATAGATCTTGTAAATAAAATACGCTAATTATTGTATATTATATTGTACAAGATAAATTAATAATAAAAGTCACAAAATAAAGGAGTTTTTCATCTGTAAATAGCCCAAAACTTCATGGATTTTTAATAATTTTTATTTCAACTCCTTTTTGGCAAATTCTTACTCTGACTTGTTTATAAAAATATACATAAAAATAAAAAATATAAAATAAATTTTACCTCAAATAAATACTCCTAGATCTCAAAGAGAAAAAGTTGTAAAGTCCAACTTCCCGGCCAAATTCCCGCTCTGTATGAATTCCGAATTCATCAAACTCACTTTTAAAGTTTAAGTTAGAAAATTATCTATCCTATGAAAGTAGTTTCATTAAAATTGGAGCTTATTTGTAAAATTTGAATTTTGGGACCTAGGTGTACTTTGTATATATTGTACATATATTTCTTTTCTTCATTTTTTATTTTCTTAATTATTAACATACAAAAAAATCATTTTTGTGTTTCATTTTATTTCTAATATTTTATTTTTATTTTTCTAAATATATTTTATTAAAAATAAAAAATAAAAGTAAAAAAATAAAAGGTGTACATATGGTCTGTTTCGTTCTTTGTTTTTTCTACTTTATTTTATTTGCAATTTTCCCATTTTCTTTTATTTTATCTTTTTCTTTTTAGTAGCCTACTTTATTTTCTTCTCTTTTCTTTATTTAATTTTCATTCTCTACACTAACTTCCCTTTTCTCCCATTAACCACCAAGTCTCTATCTAACCTCCCATTCAACTCCACCATTTCATCTAACCTCCCATTCAACTCACTTTTAAATTCATCAAACTTACTTTTAAAGTTTAAGTTAGAAAATTATCTATCCTATGAAAGTAGTTTCATTAAAATTGGAGCTTGTTTGTAAAATTTGAATTTTGGGAGGTTAGATGAAATGGTGGAGTTGAATGAGAGGTTAGATAGAGACTTGGTGGTTATTGGGAGAAAAGGGAAGTTAGTGTAGAGAATGAAAATTAAATAAAGAAAAGAGAAGAAAATAAAGTAGGCTACTAAAAAGAAAAAAGATAAAATAAAAGAAAATGGGAAAATTTCTAAATATCTTTTATTAAAAATAAAAAATAAAAGTAAAAAGTAAAAGGTGTACATATGGTATGTTTCGTTCTTTGTTTTTTCTACTTTATTTTATTTGCAATTTTCCCATTTTCTTTATTTTATCTTTTTCTTGTTAGCAGCCTACTTTATTTTCTTCTCTTTTCTTTATTTAATTTTCATTCTCTACACTAACTTCCCTTTTCTCCCATTAACCACCAAGTCTCTATCTAACCTCCCATTCAACTCCACCATTTCATCTAACCTCCCATTCAACTCACTTTTAAATTCATCAAACTCACTTTTAAAGTTTAAGTTAGAAATTTTTTTATCCTATGAAAGTAGTTTCATTAAAATTGGAGCTTGTTTGTAAAATTTGAATTTTGAGAGGTTAGATGAAATGGTGGAGTTGAATGAGAGGTTAGATAGAGACTTGGTGGTTAATGGGAGAAAAGGGAAGTTAGTGTAGAGAATGAAAATTAAATAAAGAAAAGAGAAGAAAATAAAGTAGGCTACTAAAAAGAAAAAGATAAAATAAAAGAAAATGGGAAAATTTCTAAATATCTTTATTAAAAATAAAAAATAAAAGTAAAAAAGTAAAAGGTGTACATATGGTATGTTTCGTTCTTTGTTTTTTCTACTTTATTTTATTTGCAGTTTTCCCATTTTCTTTTATTTTATCTTTTTCTTTTTAGTAGCCTACTTTATTTTCTTCTCTTTTCTTTATTTAATTTTCATTCTCTACACTAACTTCCCTTTTCTCCCATTAACCACCAAGTCTCTATCTAACCTCCCATTCAACTCCACCATTTCATCTAACCTCCCATTCAACTCACTTTTAAATTCATCAAACTCACTTTTAAAGTTTAAGTTAGAAAATTATCTATCCTATGAAAGTAGTTTCATTAAAATTGGAGCTTGTTTGTAAAATTTAAATTTTGGGTTACTTCTCATTCTCCTCGTTTTTGTATTTGATCCACCTTTACGCGAGAGAGAATTGAGAGCTCCGACCACCCGTCTCGGTGACAGCGAACGACGAAGTAGAGCAACGACCGCTTCCTCTCCGGTGAGATCCATTAGCATTTCGGCCAATATTGTAGCTGCCCCCGCACGCTGCTGGAGTTCATCGCTCACCGGCGATTCGAGCGAGGACCGTGCTTCTCGTGAGCACACCATAGGCGACCACTTCCATTGTAGATAATTCTCCTTTTTTATCATTCGACATAGTTTTTGTTTTCCTCATTTTTTACCGCCATCACATTCAACCATTATCACCCTTCATTTGTTTATTTTTATCACATCACCACCAACTCTTCTCATCTTTTGTTTCTTCTCTATTTAAGAAAATAAAAAATTAAAGGGATTTTTACCCGGTAAACCCTGTAAACTTTGCCAATTACCTCCACGACCTTTAAAACAACATAATTCCCCCTTGACCCCATAAACTTGTGAACTCTTACCTCATGAACCCTACGGCTACTTTGTTTGAAGCCTGTGAGGGTTATTGGGGTAATTTATAGGGTCGATGTGGTAATTACGTTATGCAAAAGGTTGTAGAGGTAATTGGCGAAGTTTATAGGGTTTTCCATATAAAAATCCCAAAATTAAAAAAATTAAATTAAAAAAATCATCACATCAACAAAAAAAATAAAATAGAGACTAGAGGTGCCCTCCCCAGCCTCCACCGCCGGCCACTGTCACCCCACACCCTCCTAGCAGCCTTGCGCTGCCATCCTCCACTGCCATCCAACCAGCCACCGTCCTCCCACGCCACCTGCAACTGCCTCCATGCGTGCAGCCACGATCCGCCTCCAGCCCATCTCCGCCAGTGCGCAGCTGCGTTCGCCCCTCCACCAAGCAGTTGTGCCACCCGCGCCAACTACCATCGACACCTCGTGCATCCGCCTCCGTCCTCCGCCGCCCAGCTGCGACATCGCCCAAAGCCATTGTCCACCTTGCAAGACTCGCCCGCAGTGACCCCTCCCGCGGCACACAGGCCCCGCCACTCCTCGCAACCTCGCGCAACTTTCCTCCGTTGCCATTCGGTTGCCTCCACACGCGGGCACCTCCACACGGGCGTTGCTGCCCACCCGTCGCCAAACGTCGCTGCCTGAGTACACCTGCCACCCGCCCCCAAGCTTCGAGCCCTATCACAGAAAAAAAGAAAGAAAGAAGAAGGTTTTATTTTTATTTTTTATTGGGGAATTGCATTTTTTTTAAGTTTTTGTAATTACAAATAAGTCATATGCATGTTTTGTGCTGTTTAAGTTAATTTCTGTATTGCACAAATAACCCTATGTTTGCATGTTAATTTGGTACATTCATTTTGCATAGTTTATTTTAATGAAAAATGTCATGATGTTGAGCACCTACTTATTTATCATTTGGATATTTATTTGTATTTTTGTGAGTTTTGGATAATTAATTTAAATTATTTAAGTGAAAAAGTTCATATTTTACCCAATTTGAGTTCTTAACTTCATATTTAACTCACGGTTGCTCCAAAAATTTCTCAAAAATTAGAAATGATGCCTTGAAATATGGTTTAATTACTATCCAAATTTCATCTTAATTGAAGTTATTTGTGCCTTAAATAAATTTTAGGGTGATTTTCCTAAATGGATTTTAATTAAATCGATACACATTATTTTTGTGAAATTCCAACTCTCCTAGATTGATTGTTAAAATACCTTTTTGAGATAATTCGTCTCTAATTAAATTGATAATGTGGATTTATTATGAATTAGTTACTTACTGCCACTCCTTTTTCATTAAAAAATTCAAAAAAATCATATGTTGATGATTTTTTTAAAAAAAACTTCCTATAGTCTTATTGCATCATGTTTAAATTCCAGTGAAATTTTCATAATTTTTGCACTCTATTTGTGTGAAAATTTACGTGAAAAACCATAAAATTTTTCATTGTTGCATTTTAATTCCTAAAATTCCAAAAAATGTGTTTTGCATTCATCAGTAGATTAGGTTTTTAGGAAAAATATAATTCAGCTAAATTGGATTAATTTCATGTTAAAATTAATTTGGCTAAATTGTGTGTTTTCTCATAACTTAATTCACCCGTATTTTGCATTCACATTTATTTTTGCATAAAAAATACAGAAAATCCGCATTGGAAACCTAGATCTAAGTATTCTGAATTAACCTAAAGTTGTTCATTTGCCTCCCTATGTTTGACCCCGGACTTGTCCGTGATATAAATTAAAAAATGAGTCCTCTTCATAGAGACATTTGATTCGGTTCTACATGAATCGCTAAGTACCCGTATTACAACGAGTATAAATTATATCACATATTTAGCGATCTGTCAGATGGCTCCGTTGCAGGGGAGGCAAACAACTTAGGGATTAATTTAGAAAATTTGATTTAGGTTTTCTCTCACTCGTGTAGTCTGACCCCGAGACGCCTTGTAATCAATCCATTTTTCTCCTTTTCTCTTTTATTTTCTCTCAATTATTTTTCTTCTCATTTTATATATATTTTATTATTTATCTCTATAATATAAATTTTATTTTCCTTGTGAGGGTCCGATGAACTTGGAGTGCATCAGAGGTCAACAAGCGTGACGCGTGCCGACCGCTGAAGATCGAGGAATATTAATTTTTTTTCGAGAGCTTCTCCATTTTTGTATTTTTTGTAATTATTATGTTGTAATAATTTAGATAATTTGCTTATTTAAAATAGCTCTTGTTTGAGAGCTTGCATATGTAAAAAAGACTTGGACAATATTTTGTGGTGTGTCGAGACATGTTTCACTCTCTGGTGAGAGTGGGGCTCGACTTGAGTGGCGAAATTAAGGGGTAATGCAAAATCAAATTTATTTGTGTCCTTCATAATTTAGGCCACACATATCTTAGAAAATTCACACATCTGATAATATTCATAATGAGATGCACATAGACACGTACTACTTAGTTCAAAATTAATTCAATTCTTCCAAGCTAATAGTATCCTGTTTAGGTGCGATTTTCTCAATCTGCATGCATTTAGTGTAAATTTACAAATTTAGTTTTGCATAACGTATGGAGAGTGCTAGGATTTACTGTAAGTATACCTTCTTCTGAGCATGCATCATTGTTTTACGTTTGCATTCCGATTTCCGATTCCTCCCTTGTTTTATAACTTAAGATTCAAAAGGAAATTGAGACTGAATGGTAGACATGTTTTGGTGTTCAGATTCAATTTCAAGTGACAGCTTAACTCTAAAATTGGGACTGAAGTGGGCAGATTAAAAATGTGATTTTTGGCCTATAGCTATTTTATATAGTAATATATAATATCTATTTTTGGAATTTTTAAAAGTATTTTTTCTCTTTTTTTATTTTTATCTCTAAACAAGGAATCAATGGGTTTGAAATGATTTTTCAATAAATAGGAAAAGCAAGGGAATGGCAAATAAAAATTGTAGAGTGAATAAGAAACATTCAGAGCATCTCTAGTAATTTTTTCACAAATTTTCAAGCCCAAGAGCTATTTAATCTAAAATAAAATGCACAAATTAATTTATACATGCCTGGTAGGGTATAATTGCAATAAAACATAAAATAGAGGGGGTACATGCAATGTATACTAAAGTTTTGAACTTATATAAATTTTAAGATTAAACCTAAATAACCAAATCTGAAGGGTCTAGTTGCAAAATGGCCAACTTAGGTGGGCGCCACGTGAGCTGTCCTAACAGGGACCTGTGTACAATTTACAATAACATCCGGGGCCCACTTGCAAATTTCACACAACTTTTAAACGTAAATAAATATTTAGAGGACTAAATATTAAAACTAAAAAGGCAGGGGTTACTTAATAAATTACGCCCAATATGTGTGCCATTGGAGGGGGAGAGGCTTCCACGTGGCAGATCCAACGACATTGGAGGGGGCGGGGGGGGGGGGGGGGGGGGCTACGCTTCGTTTAATGTCAACGGCCCAGATTAGATCTGGGTCATGTCTTTGATCGAACGACAGAGGAGGGTCTTGGAAGAACTGCTAAAAAACTCACCACCAACGAGTTTTATTCGTTGACTACGCTCACCTCTAGCCTCCTCCTCCTTAGTTGAGATGCTCCTTGCCTTCCTGGGAGCTTCGCGCATTTTGCAGGTACTTCTAAGATGTCCAAGGCTCACCGAAAGAACCCTGGAGCTCGAAGCAGCTAGAGATCATGTTCTGGGTTCGTGTTGCTGCTCTAGGTGCTAGTTTTTATCGTGGACTTGCACGAAAAGGACAAGGGGTTCGAGCTGAAGGTGCTCAACCCTTTAGTGAAGCTGGCTACACACGGGGGAGGCGAGTCGATGGGAGATCCTTCGAAGGTGACAGAGAGAGCTCTAGCAATTCGATTCTGTGCGAGAATCAAGGTGGAAACAAGGGGCTTTTGCGGAAAGGCATGAGGGGAAGAGAATGTAGGCAGAAAGGGGTCAGAACGACGTTAGTAGACGGTGGATTTGGGTGTTAGAGTATGGTGCTCCGACGATTTGTTTTTTCAAAATACCCTAATTAATTAGCTAATTGATAAAAATAAATGCCGGAGTAAAATTCTAGAACTAAACGTGATGAAATAAACCTAATCGAGCAGCTCGACGAGCTCTGGAGCTCGGAGCAGGTCAAACTCATCAGAGGTGGAGTCCGGTGAACTTTGATATGGCCCTCCACCACTATCTCCATGCCAAGGAGTATCGGAGTCGGACCTGCTGTCATCGGGTCTCAACGAAGGGGCCCAACTTGGGTTAAAATGGCCAAAGGGATATCAAACGCAAAAGCAGGCAAGAGGTCTTCTTTTATAGTCCTAGGTTCCAGCCAAAAAGATGGAAAAATGGCGGAGGCAAGGACGATGGTTGGTGGAGATTCTGATATGGGAGGTGAAGAGGGACACCACGGCTACAGGAGGGTGGTGAGCTTGAGGGAGATGGAGGTGAGGGGGATTCGTGAGAAAATGGAGAAGGTCGGGGGTTCATTTGACTCTGACAGAGTCACCTGGGGAAGAGGTACAATTGACCTGGTGAACTTTTTGTGAGCCATGTTTGGTCCACGTGGACCGAAAGGGAAAAAGAAAGGATTAAATACCTTGTAAAATCATTTTAAAATAATAAATGAATTAAATAATTTTTGACTAAGATATAAAAAATGTTTATAATTTATGTAGTATTTTATGATTATTTTAAATTATTTTTACGAGGACATTTATAACATGTTAGGATTCACGTATATATATGTATGTAAACATACCTGTATTTTACGTATTTTAATTTTATTTTATTTTTTTATTTTTTATCATTATTTACAGGTATTTTGTATATCTATAACTTATTTAAATACATATTTAGGTATTTTTATTGCATTTTATGAGTTAGTACATACTTAGATAAATACGTATACATATTATATATGTATTTGTAAGTACATTTCATCTATGCATGAAAGTACCTTATTTTATTTTAATGTATTTTTAATGGTTTTATTTTTAACTTTATTATGTACATGTATTTTTAATAATATTTACAAATTTATAAAATAAATAAGGTGAAAAATATAAAAATAAATATATTGAAAATTATATACCTGTATACTGCACAATGAGGCCCCAAAACCTATCGTTTGCATCTTAACTCCAAATTATATGAAACCACCTTCATTAAATAGATTATTTTATTTTATGAATAATAAAGGTGAGTTTGGTCACTTTTGAGTATGTATGGAGAAGATACTACTATGCAAAGTTTTCTTTGCGACTTTTTAATTTGTGTGTCCCGGGAACACGTGGATTATTTTTTAGTGAAATAAATTTTGTATTGTTCTTCATATTTTTATGTAGAATATTGATGTTCAAAGTTTATTGATTTGAGACTTAAAAATAAGTAAATAAAATAGGTCCCAAACTGTAATTATTGGCCTACAAAATTAGGGTTTTGAGTATATTATTTTGGACAATTGGTCGTCCTATCTCCCCCTACTTTATTCCTTGTCAACCAAGTCATCATGATGATTGGGTCTCGGGGTCTAGGGTCACTCAATGTCTTTTAAACTTCATGATTTTTCTTTTCTTTTCTTTATTATTTTATTTTAGAGTTAAATACAATATTTAGTACATTATTTTATGTAATTTGTTAAGTATTTATTTTCACAATTAATGATATATACATGCATTTAGCTAGGTATTAAAGGCCAAAATGAAAGAATAAAGACTATGAAATGAGGATTCATTAAGCCCTTAAGGAAACCTGCTCTCATCATCTCCCTCTACCTCGCCATGCCCTTAGCTCCCACCAACCTCCATCGCTCTGCACGCAATTGACATTCCAAATCAGCTCCTCTGCGATGTCTATAAATAAGCACTTCCCCCTTCCTTTCACATTTTGATCCGTCTTGAGCACTGTAATCCACTGATATGGTTGGAAAGCGCGTCCTAGTGACAAAAGGAGCCACCTCCTTGATCGGAGGCGTAGATAAGGCAACCGATGTGAGGTCCCTATTGTTTAGAGCTTAACTTCGACGATGACGCTTCCAGGTTATCCCAGGCATGTTGAGGCATAGTTAGATTAATTTTATTCCAAATTAACGTTCTTTACGTAGCCCTACTTTTATCTCCCGTTGATTTAGTTTAGATTTCACTTAAATTTCAATTCGAAGTTCGCTAGGGCTTAAAGCTCCAACCATATGTTAACCGTGAAATCAACTGTCTCCAACTCATATGATGCCTCCTTCTTCTTTCCCATCATATTCTCCATCTCTCTATGCATCCACTCCACCTCGGTCTTGCTCAGATCGACCCATCGATCTCCTCCACCACCCCTTCACCGGAGATCATCGCATTCACTCCATCTTGTGCAATCCAGCTTCATACTGGGTCGAGGAATAACCCTCGATCCCCCCAATCCTTTTGTGGAGGAAGGAACCACAAAGAAGGCACCTATAAGCCTAATTGATCGAGGAACTTCAGTCCCAGGTCGCTATACTAGAAACGACTTAAGCCTCCTCCGATGAGGTCTAGACTCATTTGAGTAGTCCTGTAGATGCCGAGAGTCCACAGGAAGGTGTTGTGCCCATCAGCAACGAGAGAGTATGCCGTAGGACAGAGCATTCCCTGATTGAAGCTTAGACAGGGAGGTGTTCTTCCATGTTCTTGATGATATCTCTAGAACCATTGGATTGAGGAGCAAACCCAGATCTAATCCGGGCCCTCGATTTCAAACGAACCGGTACCCTACCCCAATTATAAGTAGAAACGAGTCACACGACGTGGCATCACCTCATCCGTCGATTAGAATCCACGAGCAAGTCACACACCACTCATGGGTATATTTCACCTGTACCCTAGTGTCATTTGTATTTAAAATTTAGTTCTGCAAATTAAACATTAAGTGTAATATTTGTAGGTTTATTTGTAGTATGGATCCCTAGCTTTCTTGTATTTGCTATTAGGTCCTGCCAGATCATCTCACGTGGTCCCCTACATGAGAAAACTTTGGGTATTTTGTAATATTAGTGCTATACTTTCTAGATTTGTTGGTAAATGCAAGTTTAATTTATATAAATTGCAGATTGGTCCCTACCAGGTGTGTATTTTATTTTTATGTATATTGCTTATATTAAATAATTTCATTATGCTAAAAACCATGGGAAAATTAAGATAGATGCCTGGAACCATGCTTGATCATGCACAATTTTCATTTAGCATTTTAACCTATATTACTATTTTGAAAAATACAAAAACACATATATATTCCATGTCTAGCATGTTAAAACCCATAAAAATTCAAAAATACCTCTAAAATTTCCAAAAAATTATATTATCTATATCTTACTATATTATCCTACATATCCAAAAATCACTAAAAAATACAAAATACAAAAAATAACAATAGAAAAATATTAAAAATATTATAAAAAATTGTAAATTTTTTTTATAAAAATCCAAAAATACTTGTCTATTTCTACATTTTCCTTATTATGTATAGTATATATTAAAAGTATTTTGGGTATTTTAGATTTATAAATATCTATTAAACTTTAGACACACTCAAATATTTAATTTATTCAATGTTTATATGTTTTTAACTTTAAAAATCCATAAAAAATAGAAAAAATACATAAAATTTAGCAAAAAACAAAGAATAATTAGAAAAATAGATAAACATCTTATTTTCTCTACTCTGACTTTATTTTGACTTATTTAAAAATATAAAAAATATATTATGTATATATTATATATTACTCATATAAGATATAATATATATTATTATATATAATTAATTATCTTATATTAAAAATCAAAAAAGAAATTAAAAATGTGCAAAATAAAAAACAAAATAGAAAATTAAAATTAAAATTTAAGAAAACATATAAAACATTTAAAAATCAATAAAATCAAATATATCTATCAACCCATATAAAAATAAGTAAAATTTAAAATAAACTCAAAATGTAATTATTATAAATTAGCAATAATTAGTAATAGTTCACTATCCCCCTTTCATCCCCAATATTCAACACTCTACCTGCTTACACATGTACACAATTATGTAGAGTTATAATAAATTTTAACTTACATGCATATTATTGCTTAATCTAATTATGGGTTGGGCGTTGCTTATTTGAGGATTGGTCATAGTGGCGGTTTCTCAGCTAGCTTGTTAGCCATAGCAGATTGGTCTCTCGAATAATGACTATAGCATCACCGCCTCCCTTGAGGGCACTGAGTTCTTAGGCGGGGGGAGGAAGGGGAGGTGGTGGGAGCCACAATGACGACGAGGTGCGAGGAAAGGGATGGGGAAGGATGAAGGACCCGAATTGGGGGCTGAGAAAAAAACATAAGATAAATATTAGCCTTAAAGTTTGGTATAGTTAAATTAACTCATGCGAGTGAGGTATAGTTATATTAACTCATGTGAGTGGTTAAGTTAGCAGAGTAACTAACAAAGGGTTCTACGCATAAGATGGAGCAACTATTCAGGGTTCTTCGTATAATTCACGATTATGAATGGTTCATGCGCAGAAAAGTCCCTATGTGTTTTGCATATTTTTAGTGGTTTATGAGTGTTAATTTATGCATTTTATTCATAGAACTTAAATTATAAAAATCATACCAATGCTTGCATGAATGTGCTTGTTAATGAAATTAGCCCAATTTTTAGTTCCTGGGTGTCAATCACTCACTAATATGCACACTCCTATGTGAGAGTATCACAATATATTTTTACTATCTAGATATATTATGCAAGTAGGATTATTAGCTCAAATTTAAAGACATCTATAACTATGAAATTAGAGCCTAGACATATGTAATTGAAAGGTTTCCATCAAAATAACATACGAAAATCCTCTCATCCAATACAAATATGGGATTTTTTATATTTGTACCCCTTTTAGATTATGAAATATCAATTATGCCTCTCCTTTTTTTCAATATCTATTGTGCTCCTACCTTTTTGCACCGTTATCACTTGTACCATTCCGTTAGTAAGATAAACCAAACCATGATTTGTACAAACCACAACCCAATCCAGTAAAATTTTCTTACATTTGTGTCTCCATTATTTTCAAAACTTACACTTGTACCCTTCCTTTTTCTTTCATATTACTCATGTTTTCCTAATATAATGTATGCTTAAGAAGGAAATGGACGGAAACTAACCCGATGGATGCAAGTGTTAATTTCCAGAGGCACAACTGAAATTAAAAAAGAAAGAGGTATAACTAATATTACAAAATTCAAGAGTGGCATAACAGTTAAAAAACTCTAAAAACGTTGGGGTGTAATTTGCAAAGAATGACCACAGACATGGTTGTCCTACAACCAAAAAAGATCCAAAAGAGAGTCCGAAAGGATCCAACCAGCAGGCCCCAGTTGAAGGAATCAAAGCAGGCATCTCCCACTCTATTCCCTTCCTCACCACCAGTAGCAGTCGCGACGAAGGCGTGATGGCGCTGGAGGTGCGGGGGCTGTCGACCCTCCCGGGCTGCCTGTGGCGCGCAGTGTACGGCTGGGACGCCCTAAGGCTCGACCCGTCGGTGGTGGACGCCGTGGTGTGGCCTCTCGTGATGGCCGTGGAGACCGTGGCTCTTGTCGGCATGGTCTGCTTCTTCTTCGTCTTCTGCGGCTGCAACATACCGTAAACAGTGACACAATCCGGTGATTTGCTGATGTGTTATTTTCGTAGATAATTTATGTCTATTAAATAGCGTAGAAAACTAGCAATTAAAATTTTATGGCTGGATGGTATCGTCGATGTGGGTAACAGTTCGTTTTCCAAATATAGTCTTCCTCTTCTTTTCAATATCTATAGGGGAAATCTTATTTTGTGTTTGAAAAACTGAAGGAGGAGACGAGAAATAATGTCTTCAGAGATCTGCATATTTTTTCGATTTCAGAGATATGTTATGAGTGGTCTATACTTTCAATACACAGAAGATCTCTTCTTGCTGTAAAAATAACTGATGGCTTCATCTCTCTCAATCTCCCCATCGATATGAGAGTAGAGAGAAACTGTGGTAACTCTAGTCACCTGCATCCCCTCCCTTCTTTCCCTTCCCTCTTATTTTGCTCAATTTGTTATTCCCCTCACAGTTCTCAACTGCTAGTACAGATCTCGCTTTTGACAATAACAAACAGAATTTCCCAGTGTTTCAGCATGTCCTTTGGAGAAGTCTTTTTCTAACTCGGGCAAACAACAAGGATGCAAAGAGTGTCAGAGGTAATGGAATAAGTAAGGTAACAAGAAGGCATATATGAATTAGTGATGGATTAAGACGAAATGCTCTTGTCAAGGACTTGAAAATAAGGAAGCATGTGTTTTGACTCTTCGTTTTGTTTCAAGGTTTATATTGTTGTAACCATAAAATTATTTAAAAACGATGTTATTTTCTGTTACGAACTCGTGTATATGTCAACACTAGGAGGCAATTTGTAGCAGTATGTTTATTAGATTATTTGGAGTAGGATGTGCATGTATATACTTTGTTATGTCCGAAAACCACACCCGAGTCACCATGGATGCTAACTTGTCTCGGCAACTTGTTGGGTTTGGGACCAACGGGACTCATTGATTACCATTCAAAATGGTTAAGCCCATGTTATCAAGTATCAATCCATATCTCTTATAACCTACTCTCGCACTTTGTGAGTATAAGATGTGAAATCATGTTTGGGGTGTTGCTCCTTTTCTATTGATATTCACGACGTCTTCATTGAGATGTTCGATCACTTGTTCTCAGTAATATTAGTGATTCCTAGCTCTGGGTAGACCTTTCCTTTTATCTCTTTGGCATGGGTGGCTCCACTACTTGTGTAACCCTTTCACCTATTAGAGAGACTTGCTTCGAGGCCATTTGTAACATCTTGAGACTAGATTGAGCTGTTATCGAAGACCCATTGTCTCTCTCTCTCTCTCTCAAGTTATTCATTGGCGCTATTTGCTTTTTTTATTGGAAGACGGGGGAAGACACGCACCACCTTTTGGGGACCATTGAAGAACCTCCATCACCACCAGAGAAAAAGGTGTCAAAAGGAGGACGATGGCGAACAACCACCTCTTTCAACTGCATCCAACTTGGTTGCAACCACTGTGTCGATACATCCTTGTTGACAAAATGGCTATCGGGTGAACAATCCCACGGTCATCCTCTTTAGTTGTTGCATGTTATCTCATTGCCACTACAGTGAGTTCCTAACCATTCCCCTACCAAGCTCTACCTAGGTCGCCCTCATGCAACCACCTCGTTCATCACCAAACCTACTCGACACAACAATATCTTCATCATTCAGGGGTGAAAAGCCCCCATCTCTCTCTCTCTATGGCATGCATATGCTCGCTACCAGATAGAGGTTGATGGACTGAGAGGTACATGGTTTAGAGGATGATAAGGCTAGATCGAGGGGAAGAGGGAGAAAGGAGATTGGAGAGAGAGAGAGATGGATTTAAAATAGCAAAATATTTTCTTACATATTTCCTTTTGTAAATTTCATTTTGGTCCTTGTGCTCAAACTTAACGGTTTGGTCGACTATCCTTGATGATAAGAGGATAGGTGTAAAACAGAGCAAGTTTACAAAGTTTGTAGAGTAAACATGAAGAATACACGGTTTGTTGCATAATTGTCAATGTTTATAGGGGTTGTGGTATAAAAATGCCAATATGTTTGGGTACTTTGAAAATGAAATCAATACAACAACAACAAAGTCTTTTCTCACATTAAGTAGGGTCAGCTACATGGATTCTTTGCCTCCATTCAGATCTATCTTGGGTCATTCTCAGGCTTAGATCCAAAAAACTAAGATCATGTCGGATAGTCTCATTCCAACAATTCTTGGGCCTTCCTCACCCTCTCTTAACCGGGTCAACATCCCAAAATTCGCATCTCCTAACTAGTGCATCAATCGACCTCCTTTGCAATTGGTCAAACCATCTTAAGCGGTTTTCTCTCATCTTATCCTCTATCGGAGCTACACCAACTTTCCTTCCGATCACATCATTCCAAATCTGATCTTTATGTGTATGATCGTACATCCACCTAAGCATTTTCATTTATGCTACTGTCATTCTCTACACATGTCTATAGTTCACAGGCCAACATTCTAATATAGATAGCATAGCAAGTCTCACGGTTGTTTTGTAAAACTTTACTTTGATTTTCAAGGGATCTTCTTATCACATAGAACAACAGAAGCTCCTCTCCACTTTAGCTAACATGCATTTTATGAGTAACATCTCCATCAATTTCTCCATCATGTTGCAAAATAGATCCCAAATATCTAAAGGAATCTCTTTTATGAATGGTATCATCGCTAATATTCAGCTCGATTTCTTCACCACTGCTTCCATCAAATGCACACTCCATATATTCAATCTTAACCATGCTTATACAAAATTGTTTTGTCTCTAATGCATGTCTCCAAACCTCAAGCTTCTCATTTACTCCATCTCTAGTCTCATCAACCAACACAATATCATCGGTGAATAACATATACCAAGGTATTTCATCCTGAATGTGACAAGTCAACTCGTCCATAATCAAAGTAAAGAGGAATGGACTCAAAGCAGAACCTTGATGCAGACCAATGATGATGTCAAAATAGTCAGTCTTCCTAGACTGAATCCTTACACGATATGAAGTCTCATCGTACATATCCTTTATAAAGTTAATGTATAGGGCATGTACTTATCTCTTCTCAAAACACTCCACAATATCTCTGTGCGACAGAATCATAAACATTCTCCAAATCAATAAAAATCATATGGAGTTTTTTTCCTTTTAGATATATAGATGTCCATTGTTCTCCTCGGCATGTGGATGACTTCAATTTTTGAGCGACCTAATATGAATCCGAATTGATTTTCTTTTACTTTGGAAACTTGCCTAAACCTTCTTTCAATTACACGTTCTCAAATTTTCATAATATGATTCATTAGTTTTATACCTCTATAATTCGAACAATTTTATATGTCTCTTTATTCTTATAAAGAGGCACCATGATGCTTATCTTCCATTATTGAGATATTTTATTGTTTCACTAAATAACATTGAATAAAATTTTCAGCCAAGTCAAACCTCACCTAGAACTCCACATACTTCTATAGGAATGTCATCAAGTCCTACACCTTTGCCAGGTTTCATAACTTTCAAAGCCTCCTCTACTTTCTTCCTATGTATTCGTCTATAGCTTGCACGATTCAAGTAATTTTCACTACTAGCTAGATCACCCAAAGTGATCTCTCTATTTCCTTCCCCAATGAAAAACTTATGGTAATACTGCTTCCATCTAGTCTCTATATCCTTCTAAGTAACAAGCACACAACCTTCCTCATCCTTAATGCATCTCACTTGAGAAAGATCTTTGTTCTTTCTTTCTTTTGCTTTGATCAATCTAAATATATCATTCCACCCCTCCTTAAAATAAAGATTTTTATACAAAACCTCATAAGATTTTGACTTAGCTTCACTTACAACCTTCTTTACTTCCTTCAACTCCATTTTGTAGTTTGTGACAATTTCCTTTGATCTATCCTTATACATAGCTTTAAAGCGGACTTTTTAAATTTTAAGCTTCTCTTGCACCCTTCCTCTCCACCACCAAGCCTTCTTTTAGCCTAGAACTCATTCCTTTGACTCGCCTAGCATCTCTTTGGCTACCCTTCAGATACAAGGTGCTACCGCCTTCCACATCATGTTTGCACTTACGTTACAAGCCAAAGATAAGTCTTCTAAAACCTTCTCCCTGAAGCTTGATTGCTTAATTGAAGATTTCATCATCTAATTCTAGTGATCTTGGGAACCCTCCTTTTCTTTACTAACTCTTTTATTTGCACATCCATGATTAACAAGCAATGTTGAGTTGTCAAATTCTCTCTTAGGATTACTTTGCAATCTTTGCAACACAAACGATTCTTCTCCTCAAAGAAAAGTAATATGTCGGTGTTCTAGTCTGACTGCTCTTATAAGTAATTAAATGCTCCTCCCTCTTCTTGAAGAGAGTGTTTGCTATGAAAAGATCATAAACCGTCACAAAATTCAGAATGACTTTTCCCTCTTCATTTTTATCCCCACAACTATGGCCTCCATGAACACTATTAGCATACCCAGAAGTATCCTTTCCCACATGTCCATTAAGATCTCCACCTAGGCAATCTATCTCTTTTTTTGGGATTCCTTACATAACATTATCCAAATCCTCCCAAAAAACTTGTTTAGTCCTTACCTCTAAACCAATTTACGGTGCATAAATTGTGATGATATTCAGAATTTCTTCTTCGAGCACCAATTTTAGCAAAATAATCTGATCCTTAAATCTTTGCACTCACCTACAATATCTATCAAATCCTTATGAACAACCACTCCAATACCATTCTACCATTCTCTTTACTCGAATACCATTTTAAAGCATATCTTCTCGGTCTCTCTTACTTTCGCTCCAATCCATTTTGTCTCTTGGAGACATAGTATCTGAATCTTCATTCTTTCCACCGTATCTACTATCTCTATCGATTTGCTAGTCAAAATGTCAATATTCCAACTACCTATTGGCAACTTCTTTTGTGGCCTCCTTTGGACTAACTTCTTTACTTGCATGCATCCATCATGCGAGAACTCTTGCAAATTTTGGACTGCATTCGGGCGACACTGCCTTATTTACTCGCATGCATTCCTCATGCGAGAGCCCTTACAGATTTTGAACTACATCCGGGTAGCCATGTTGTGGCCCGTGCCACTTTTCATTACATTCGGGTGACACAACACGTTACTAGTAGGGGACGTCCCAACGAAATCTAAATATTTGCTTAAGTGCATGTTGAAAATAAATTAAATAGCTCATGGAAATCATTTATTATAGGGTAAATATTTAATGAAACCTTTAAATTCCAAGATACCCGGAATACAGGAAAAGGTGATACTTCTACAAAATCATATTTTTAAGGTAAAGTAATTAAAAGTCTATAGTGAATGTACGTTTTTCATTTGTACATGTTCAATAGACCTGCATAATAACTGAGTAAGTAGAGAGCATCTATAATTTTGTACAAGGTACATGCTAAGTTCGATTGACTTGATTCCAATAAGATTAACTCAATAAAATATGAACAAATACAAAAATAAGTCAAAAAATACTAAGTGCACATTTACTATTGAAAATACAAACACTAATTGCCAACATGCCTCTAAAGTTGAACATGAAAAATATGCTATTTAGTGGGTATATTTTTGTGTGAGGGTTATATGTGAAAAGCAAGGTCTTGGATCTTATTGGTATGTGTACTTATGTAAGTTCACCTGTGAATTATTTCAAAAACAATACATACAATAATACATGTACACATTTTTGTAAATTAGTCTTGTGTATATATTATCTAATAAAAATATAATAAATAAATAAATAAATAAGATACTCAAGTTTATAAGTATTGTACCTATAAACTACTAGCCCTAATTTCTAAACACATATTAATCTTACTAATAAAATAAAATAAAATATGTATAAATATCTAATAATGTAAACTATTACACTTGTGTCCCTCCGAGATTCTGCAATTGCATTTATGTCCTTACCTTTTTGCAGTAACACTCGTGCCCCTGTATTTTTACAAAATTCGCAGGTTTGGTCTGATGTTAAGGTTTTTTAAATAGGGGCATACACATAATTACACAAGGGCAGACATGTTAATTTTACAAGAATATTGGGGTATGAATGTCATTACAAAGATGGTAGATGCATAATTATAATTAAAAAATTTCAGAGGGACGCAAGTGTAAAAATCCATAAATAATATAAAATAGACTAAAAATGCAAAAATTAAAAATGAAAACAAAATAACCTCAAAATACATGTATATTATATATGTATTTTGAGTCCAAAAATTCTATCTCTCGTACAAGGCTGGATTAGCTCACCTGCCTTCATGAAAAAAATGTAAAAAATATTATTCTGTACGTTTTTTTTTGTGTTTTGAGTTTTTATGGTTCGTCCCATAACTATTCATTCCATTTTTCTTCAAATTTCTGGCATTGGAATTTTAAGGCCCTTCATCCTGCCTCTCTCTCCCACAAAGCATGAGTGGTTGACGTAATTCCGTCCTCCATTTATCATGACTCCCTGAATTCGCCAATATCCTTGCTCAACCTCAATTCAACTCCCCACTCTCACCTCAACCTCGCCAACTATTCAACCAACTCCCTCTTGTTCTATATCTTCAGCACATAGTGCTGTAAAACCCTAATCTGACTTCCATACGTGAGACAGTCTCACGAAAGCTTTGGGCCTTGGGTCTTGTCAAAGAAGGAAGCACACCATCTTCGAGGATCCAGTAGCTTAAAATCATAGGCTAACATTTGATCATTTACACCAACGATTTTTAATACATGTTATTATGACCCAACCACTATTAAACCACCCGTACCACCACATGACACGACCACGTCTTCAGTCACTCAATCCGCCTAATGGCAGCCGACTATCACGTGTTGCAAATAATTTATTTCGCATGCTCAATATATCAGGGAAATCGTGTACCACCTAGGTGTGGCTTGTCATACGGATATTCTTCTAACAAACCACATGTTGCATGCACGGTCAGTAGTATCTACTCCAAGTTATCCTTATTGTAAAAGATAGTGCAAGAATTGTAAACGAATCACATTTATGACTTATGAATTTTTAGCTTGTATCCGTATAATATTGCATAATTATCACATCAACTTCACGGATGATTCATTTCACCAACTCTATTTTGGCAATTATTTTATAGTAAATCAAGGAACAAACATGTGAACATTCTATAAAATAAAGAATATAATAAATATTAATTCTATCCAATTTAACTTGAAAATCTAACAGTAAAAGGCAGGATTTCGCTTCCTATAACGTGTTAGCTTTCGCATGCACTGCAACCTACTTTGGTTCTTTTTCAAATAAGATGATTAACAGCTCCAAAAATGATTGAAATACATTTTTGAATCAAGAACACAAAGAACATACGAAGAATACGAAGAACGAGCGAAGAACACGAGGAACATGGAGAACATAATCTTTCAAGATTTGGGCAGAGTTTCCCCTTATATCGGGTGATATTTCAAGGAAAATTTCAACAGAGTTTCTCCTTACATCGGGTGATATTTCAGGGAAAATTTTGTCAGAGATCCCTCTTATAAAATGACACTCGAACAAAATAGGTCTTGAAATAACGAATAAAAATAAGAAATGATGCATAACCGGTACAGCTCGCATCATGGATGGGTAATGCGTATGTTCACCGACGGCCCAACTGCTCGCACCCAAGTAGGATGTTACTCAGGTTTCTACATCATGTAGCAACACTATCAGCATACAAGAAGAATCGGCTAGTCTCATATCATGGGTGACTGAAGCATTTTCGCTGACGACACAGTCATCTACAACAAAGTAGGGATATGCTTAAACATCTCCCTTATATGCTAATACTAACATAGGCAAGGAAAAGAACTTGAAACCCTAAATCAAGATAGATATACTTACCTCCTACTCGAAGCCGTCGAGGAGAGTAGCGCACCATCCTCTTCTCCTCTTCAACAGCGCTTCACTATCACTTCTCTACCTCCCTCTCCTATCAACCTCTCAACCCTTTCCCTGGGGGTGGTGGTGGATGGAATGAAACTTGGAGAGAATGAATAAGTAGAAGGGTATTTATAGGCTCCCAACCCTTGAAAATCATGGGTTAGAATCCATGATTTTCTCCCATGGGTTTTCCCAAAACCATGATTTCCCTCAATACCATGATTTCATAGCCATGGTTTTGCCCAAGCTTATCATAAAACATATGATTTCGCTAATGACTCTTCATTACCACTAATCATAATTAATTAGCATTGATCATGATTAATTATTTGTGATTGTGATTAACATCTACTAATCCTTGATCAACATTCCTTAACAATAATCAGTAAGTTTAATGATCATTTTTATTCTTAATCAAGATTTGTTAGTATTAATGATGGTAATTGAGGCTAATGATGGCTTAACCGAAGTCAACCTCTTTTCTCTCAAATTTCAAACTATTCGAAGTAGCCTCCGATTATGGTGAAACAACTTCTGTTGGATTCGTTTCATCGAGCCGGATCTAATATCCATATATAAAGTAGGATCCAAAGGGTTTGATTTTTAGAGCTTTACACCCATCCTATCTTAGCATGTGTATAGCTCCAGGTTCGCCACAATGCTGAGCAAGGACCGAAGGTTTTCAAACCTTCATTCTCAAGTACCCAAATCATATCTCATTCATCTTGTCTCTTTTTAATCTAGCTTTTGGTTCTCTTTTCTTTAGTGTATTTTGGGATATTTAATGATATCGCATAACCCTGAGTAATTTCGTAACCCTGAGCAATCATGATTTTACTTTGTTTCTGTTCTCATCTTCTCCTCTTTTGCATACGTGTTCCTCTTCTACATGCCTTTGATTCACCCATCTTCTTCATATCCCCACTTTCTTTGACCCCTCGCACCTTGCAAAGGCTCGAGCTCAGTGCTATCATCCCTCCACTTGCAACAGCACTCACTCCACCTCACTCACTGACACAATGGTTCAGTTCCTACCCATCTGATCAGTTACACCAAGAGCTACATAACCACACCCTAACACCCTGACCAGAACACACTTTCTTGTGTTTTAGGTAGAGTTGATATTGCAAGAATCCTCACCAGACCTCGATTGTCATCACAACACCTTGAGCTTCTCCAAAGTTCCCATGCTAAAAGAACGTGGAGCACCCCAGGTCGCATGAAGAATACCTCAAGAACATAGCCTCAAGATAGGAGCCATGTGTCCTCAAGGGACGGTTAGGATCAGAAGCATGCATCTATTTAGAATCGTTCGATGAAGGAGTATGGGATAGTTACGAAGAAGCCGGTGGTTCTTTTCAATATTGTTGATGGATCCCATCTCATGTACATTGAAAATTTTAAAGGACCCTTATCATCTTTTCAATAATGTCAGTTTGTGTGAAATTCTATAATTAAAGGAGTGAAAAAACACATTTTGCCATTTTTGCATAATAATTCTTAGAAATTCATGTATTTCAATAAAAAAATAGAGAAAAATCTTATCCATGTCTCTTATTATGTGTTGCAATATGCCCTAAAAATCTTTGAAAATTGTTCATTCATGCTCTTAATTTGGAGTATTTTAGGTAATCACTATTTAATTCAAAAATTGCTATTTTTTGAAATTTAAAATTTTGGGCATAATTCGATTCCCTGAAGGTGAGAGTTTTGATTTGCAAAAATATTGTATTTTGATATTCATTATGAATTAAAAACATCAAATTAGCCTCTATCATCAAAAAATTATATAACAAATTCATTTCTTCTTAAAAACGTGAAAAATCAATACTAAGTGTGTTTCTTTGATATTACTCTAGTGGCTTAAAATCATTTATTTTCATTATTATTTGCTTAAAAATTACATAAAAATCTAAAATCTTCATCATTTTTTATTTGCTACATAAAAAGTAATATATATATATATATATAATGCAATTACTCTAGCATTTTTAATTTCCCACCTAGAAAAAATAATGATTTACAAAAATATCTTATTTTTTATATTTTTCTAAGTACATAGGAACCTAAGTAGCGCATGATCCTTTTTCAAATTCAATAATGGACATTTAATCCTTAATTACCTTGATTTATAAAATATCCAAAAATATGTTATAATATATTTTCTCATCCTCAGCTTAAAAATATTTTCTCTGATTTTTTGATTGATTTGGGCCATGGAATCGATTTCTAAACATCTTGTTATGTAATATATTCTTGGGTTTGATTAGGTGCACCACCTGCATATAATATTCCATTCTGCCTTGGATGAAAAAATTGAAAACATAAAAAACATACTTGTTAACACGATTTGCTTTTTTGAGTTTTAATTAAGCCCTCATTTTTGTCTCCTTGAGTTCGATTTTAGAAATTTATCAAGTAAAACATCATGAGCTTAACTTTAATCACTTAATGCCATTTTTAGACGATTTCCATTGCTTATTACAATTCGACCAAATTATATTAGGTAGAAAGCAGCTCTTCACATTGATGAATCTCGTATTCATCATGTTAAAAGCCGCTAATTAAAACCCCTTCTTAATCAAACCAATAAAAATACCCTTTAATTCTTTATTTTTATCCTGTATTATATTGTATATAATTTACCATTTAATTATTGTATTTAATTTCCTTTATTTTCTTGTAATTATTTTATCCTCAAAAACCGTTAAAAATTAGGTTGAATAATTGTCTATAAATCACTGACCATTAAAAACACTAAAAAATACAAAAACATCTCAAAACCACAAAATCGGTATTTTTATTCCCCTAAAAATACCCCCAAAAATACGTTTTGTACAGTTGACCTCTTTTGGCTTTTTGACCAACATGAAAGTTGTAGATCTCATCGAGACGAGCAACTTTCACGTTTTGACTTTTTCCTAATTCGGCCTCTAACTATTTCTTTTCTATTTATCTTTGTATTTTTACTTTGATTTTCTCTGATTGGGCCACGTGGCGCCCTCTGGGCCGCCCACGTGGCCCGCTTCCCTTACTGACACCCAGCGGCCTCCTAGGCCGTTGGATCCTCTCAGCCCCGCCTCCATCTCATCTGTTGTACCCCGCTCCATTGCCCACCGTCCGATCTGCGCTCTGATCAGATCTGCGCCGTCCCCAAGCGCCTCTTTACCAACCATCGGATCGACCGCCTATCCACCGCCTATCCTCGTGCCATGTCACCCCTTCTTCATAGCCGCCCGATCTCACTTGAATCCAATGGACCACCGCCCTCCACGACATCCATTTATTCACAGCCATTGGATTAAAGCTCAAACTCCTCTGAACCGCTTATCTGTACCTAGATCCTAACCGTCAGATCAGATCTAATGATCTGATCTCAGCCTTCCGCTCGCGCTCCCATCCTAGCCGTCAGATTGCTAGATCCAACGGCTAGGAGATCATCTTCCTCCTCGTAACCCCCCTTCCCCCAGCCGTTACACATCATCGACCCGCAGCCCCCTTCCTTTTTTATCCATCTCCTCAACCACCTCCTCCTGCTCGTAACAACTCCCCCACGTAGCCCCTAGATCCGCCATCTTCGCGCTACCTCCATTACTCACTACCATTACCCCCTCACCATCAAATCTCCATTTCAAACCCCCGCCATCACCACCCGTAACGCCACCTCCTCCGTCTATAAAAGCCTCGCCTCCGCCTCCGTCACCAGGTGTCCACCATTCTTGGCTTCAATCCTAGCTTCCTCCGCCCCTCCGGTGATAGCGGAGGGGCGGAACGTAGAGGCAACGATGGGTTTCTGCCGGTGTTGACCCTCGACGTTCCTCCGTCGAGTAGCGGACGCCATTAGGCTCCACCGAGCCCCGAGGCCCGGCTGACCTCGCCGGGCGACGACCTGAGGCTCCTTGAGCCTCAGCCCAAGCTATTTCCCCCGCCAACACCTCGCTCCGGCGAGGTGATTTTTGTTCTTGTTTTTCGCGTATTTTTCCCTACGCTGATCGCCACCATCACCCTAATCTAACCTCTTTATCAGCTTCGCAATGCCACCCTCCTTCACGCGGCCCCCCTCTCCCTTCTCCAGTTCCCCCTTCGCTCCGATCCCCTTCTTCTCCCGCTCCGGCGGCGAAGAAGCCACCGGCCACCGCTCTCGACGCCTCCACGACCCTCGCTCACCCACCTCTCACTCGCAATGCACTCACACGCAGCTCGCTTCGGCTATAAACTAACATTTGCAGGTGCATTTTCGTCAATGATCGGAACTGAAATCACCTCGCCGACCTCGAGCTTTCACGCCGATCACCTGCCTCCGTCGTGCTTCTTCAGACAATGACGGAGCTTCTACTAGTGACGAGCATCTTCGCAGACCCTCCAGGAAGCTCCTTCGATGATCAAACAAGCAATGAGAGCTCGGCGGAGCCAAGGGTGGGTCACCGGAGCCCCGCCTCCTCCGATGGCCCGCGGAGAAGGAGAAGCTACAGGTGTCGTTCGATCGTCTGGATCGAACGGCCAAGACGATGACATGTGGCTGACCCGAGCCTCCAGCCCAACCTACAGGCTCGTGTCATCCGAACCTCCAGCCGAACCTCCTAACTTCACCACGTGTCCCGAACCACAGGAGCTTCCCCGAGCCTGCCCCTCACGTGCAGCGCACGTGAGGTGCTGGGTATTTTGCACGAAGGACCCTGGAAGAATTGCTATTTACATTTTGGTCCCCAAGCACGTGCCTCACGTGCGTGCCTGGGTATTTTACAGGGAGCCCCTCCAAGGTTTCAAATATCACAGAAATTCTCCTTGCGCAATGGAGAAATTGCATAAGGGCCCAGACAGTTTTTGCTATTTGCATTTAGGTCCCTCCAGGGACCTAAATGCAATATTTATCCTTTATTTTCCTTGCATTTTTATTACAATTATGCCCCTGCATTGTTTTTAGTATAACTTAAGCATCGTAGGTCCAAATTGCATGATTTTAGTGTCGTTTTGATCCTTGTTTTGTCCTCTACATCTTAGCATGTTTAATTCTCTCATTTACTACTGTTTTAATTGAAGTGAATTTTTATGTGGTAATTGGGACCCTGCTCTCCTTGTCTTGCTTTGATCTGATGATCGCTTTTTATTGTGTGATTAAATGGACAATGATTTCATTTCTATTATGTTGCTCGTAATTTTTAGGGTATAATTGTAGTCTTTAATTTGCATATAAATTCTCTTGCATCTTTGATCATGCATCACTTTCTCTTGCATAAAAATTAACCAAAAAATGCACGCATCTTAGTATTGCATTTTAAATTGCATAAATTGCATGTAGGCCTGAACTTGAAATTAACTCACATTGTGCTTCTTAAATCGAAATTCGATAAATATGTTAAGTAGCCGTGTCCCTGTGTTCGACCTTGGTAAACTTTCCAAGTAAAAATATTCCACGACATTCAAAGATCGTGGTTTTTGCTGAACCGAATTCGCCTCCTATACTACGACTTTATTTTAGATTATTAAAGAGACGAATTTCACGTTCATCAAATGGCGCCGTTGCCGGGGACACGGCTTTGCTAAATTATTGAATTTTTATTTTCTTTGATAATTTTTAGGTCCTCGTTTCATGCATCAATTTTTACATCTGCTGATTTAATTTCTCGGTGTGTCTAACTTTTCTCTTTTGTGGCAGGGCCCATGATGATCGAGGACGCTTGATCCTCATGGAGGCGTGAAGTCGGGAGCTTCCGCTGAAAAGGCCGCAAAAGAATTCGTGAAGAAATTTTAGGAGTTTTAGATCAGACAGCCTGCAATGCATATTGTAAAAAAAATTGCATCTGCATATTTATTTCCATTTTTTCACGTTGTACACAAAAAAAAGAGTAGATCACTTGTTGATCTACCCCCCCCCCCCCACACACACCTACACTTGCACATACGCACTCACTCCCACCATCCCCCTGTATATTTCACTCTCTCTTTCTCTCTCTCTCTCCCTCTCTACCTCTATCTCCCTCTCTCTGTGTATATATTTCACGAACCCCCTCACCCTTGTACCATGGAATACCCTCCCCCCTAATTCAGACCTTACTTAGGCTATTTGTAGCCTAAGTATAGGGGGGACCTGCCTGCTCATCCCTCCCTCGTTCTATCTTCTTGTACTTAGGTCGATCTTGGCCTAAGTATAGGGGGACCCTCCTCCTCAGTTCCGCTATATCAGCTGATATTTGAATCGAACCCTGGCTTCATGGCACTTATGCTATGAGGACATAGCAAAATTTAAGTATAGAGGGGTATGCCGTATATTACTGTATATTTACTTTAGCCTTAGCTCGCATTTAAAATCTTTTTTAAAATTTTATTTTTCGGGTTGGGTTTTGGTAAACAAGTGAACTGAGTAAAAACCATGTAAAATTGTTTATTAAAATTGAGGGATTAATTTTTGTAAATATTCCTGTATAAAAAAATTAAAAATCTTTCTTGGAATTTGACTCTGACTACTAGGCTTAGTAGACATTTTCAGTGAGGGAACCTCGGTCTCCCTTAGCAGAGTGGGTGGTTTAGAGGACATCGCGTATGGCCCCGTCCTCAAGTAACATGGGTCTTGGCCCGTACTTACGCCCATACTGGCTGAGAGTGGATACTTTTATTTGAGCCTGGGCCAGTCATTGTCTCTCCGAGGAATTAAAAAAAATTAAAAAATGTTAACCCATAAAAATCTGCAAAAGACCAAATCACATAAAAATCACTAACCCAAGGAGTTGGTGTATTCCTGACACATTCACACTCACTCAAGACTTGAGGATTTTGAGGACACTAGATTTCTGTGATCTTGAGAGTCTGAGCTAACATGCCTTAGTCATTAGGGTTTTTAAAGACCTAAATATCCACACTTCCCTGGTTTGAAAGATTTGAGTGCTATATTGCACTCTTCATCTCTACCTTCAAGAAAATATGATCAGCACAGTCACTTCCACAACTGCATGATTGATGAGTTGAGTTGAGATATCACTTGAGGAACTAGGACCAAAGATTTGAGTTTAGACCCAATTTAATGATATTCGAGGATGGGATAAAGTTAATGAAGGCTTCAAAAAACCTGAGTGTCAGCAAAACCTTAGCCAGTATGTGAACAAGATTCATATGCTATCTCTTTGAAATTGACCTATGTGACAGGGTGTGATGAAACTTAAAGGAATTTGTTGATCAGTGTGCGCCAACTTTTGGTAAAAGCAGTGGAGCTAGCCAACAAAAGAAATGAAATGTCAAAGAAAAATCTCTGAATACCAAAGTCAAATTACAAATGAGCTTCCACCAATGGCGAGCGCTCCCAAACATTTTCAAAGTGTCCACTTGGACCAAGCGCTAATTAGGTACAAGGAGTCGGGCTGGCACCACAAAAAGGGCTCTGCATCGTAAGTGATACAAGTCTGGGTGTCGAAGGTATCTTAGATACTCAGAAAAGACACACCCCGATGTATTCCCAGAAAAACAAGTGCAGACGACTCCAACTCTTCTGATGGACACATTGATCAACAAAAATTAAAATTTACATGTGTTGAGTAAAAAGGCACTCGAGAGGCCCCTTGTTCCAATGTGAGGGTGAGAAAAATAGACACCATCCCATTACCTCCATCATCTGTCCGTCCATCAACATTTCAAGTCTGATGAACTAATGAGACGGTTGACTAAAGCAAGAATAGACTTATTCCCTAGTATTGAGGATTAGGTCTAGAGGAGAGTCTTTGGGACTGGAACTTTGAGTGATGCATCGACTCGGCTCTCATGAAATGCAGTACATTAAATGCCATATCCTTATATTATATGTACAAAAAGAGAGTCTGATAATCAGAGAAGTTGGATTCCTTCTGACTAAAGCATGGATAAGCTAAGAATTTTAAGATCACTTAGGTCAAGGGTCTTCGAAAGATCAAGTCTTGAAAATTTCACACGCACTGTCAGGAATTAATTCGACTCCTTTATTCTTTAGATGCTCGAGGACGAGCATGGTTTAAGTATAGGGGTATGATGAATCTCGTATTCATCATGCTAAAAGCCGCTAATTAAAACCCCTGCTTAATCAAACCAATAAAAATACCCTTTAATTCTTTATTTTTATCATGTGTTATATTGTATATAATTTACCATTTAATTATTGTATTTAATTTCCTTTATTTTCTTGTAATTATGTTATCCTCAAAACCCCCTAAAAATTAGGTAGAATAATTGTCTATAAATCACTGACCATTAAAAACACTAAAAAATACAAAAACATCTCAAAACCACAAAATCGGTATTTTTATTCTCCTAAAAATACCCCCAAAAATACGTTTTGTACAGTTGACCTCTTTCAGCTTTTTGACCAACATGAAAGTTGTAGATCTCGTCGAGACGAGAAACTTTCACATTTTGACTTTTTCCTAATTTGGCCTCTGACTATTTCTTTTCTATTTATCTTTGTATTTTTACTTTGATTTTCTCTGATTGGGCCACGTGGCCCCCTCTGGGCCGCCCACGTGGCCCTCTTCCCTTACTGACACCCGGCGGCCTCCTGGGTCGTTGGATCCGCTCAGCCCCGCCTCCATCTCATCCATTGAACCCCGCTCCATCGCCCACCGTCCGATCTGCACTATGATCAGATCTGCACCGTCCCCAAGCGCCTCTTTACCAACCATCGGATCGACCGCCTATCCACAGCCTATCCTCGTGCCACGTCACCCCTTCTTCATAGCCGCCCGATCCCACTTGAATCCAACGGACCACCGCCCTCCACAACATCCATTTATTCACAGCCATTGGATTAAAGCTCAAACTCCTCTGAACCGCTTATCTCTACCTAGATCCTAACCGTCAGATCAGATCTAATGATCTGATCTCAGCCTTCCGCTCGCGCTCCCATCCTAGCCGTCAGATTGCTAGATCCAACGGCTGGGAGATCGTCTTCCTCCTCGTAACCCCCCTTCCCCCAGCCGTTACACATCATCGACCCACCGCCCCCTTCCTTTTTTATTCATCTCCTCAGCCACCTCCTCCTGCTCGTAACAACTCCCCCACGTAGCCCTTAGATCTGCCATCTTCGCGCTACCTCCATTACTCACTACCATTACCCCCTCACCATCAAATATCCATTTCAAACCCCCGCCATCACCACCCGTAACGCCACCTCCTCCGCCTATAAAAGCCTCGCCTCCGCCTCTGTCACCAGGTGTCCACCATTCTTGGCTTCAATCCTAGCTTCGTCCGCCCCTCCGGTGACAACGGAGGGGCGGAACGTAGAGGCGATGATGGGTTTCTGCCGGTGTTGACCCTTGGTGTTCCTCCGCCGAGTAGCGGATGCCATTAGGCTCCGCCGAGCCCCAAGGCTCGGCTGACCTCGTCGGGCGACGATCCGAGGCTCCTTGAGCCTCAACTTAAGCTATTTCCCCCGCCAACACCTCACTCCGGTGAGGTGATTTTTGTTCTTGTTTTTCGTGTATTTTTCCCTCCGCCAATCGCCACCATCACCCTAATCTAACCTCTTCATCAGCTTCGCAACGCCACCCTCCTTCACGCGGACCCCCTCTCCCTTCTCCAGATCCTCCCCCGCTCCGATCCCCTTCTTCTCCCGCTCCAGCGGCGAAGAAGCCACCGGCCACCGCTCTCGACGCATCCACGGCCCTCGCTCACCCACCTCTCACTCGCACTGCACTCACACGCAGCTCGCTTTGGCTATAAACTAACATTTGCAGGTGCATATTCGTCAATGATCGGAACTGAAATCACCTCGCCGACCTCGAGCTTTCACGTCGATCACCTGCCTCCGCCGTGCTTCTTCAGACGATGACGGAGCTTCTACTAGTGACGAGCATCTTCGCAGACCCTCCAGGAAGCTCCTTCAATGATCAGACAAGCAATGGGAGCTCGGCGGATGACAAAGCCGAGAATCAGTTTCGCGGCTTTTTTTGTTTTTAGAAGAAGCACGGTCGATGTAGCCAAAAAGCCGCGAAACAAGTAGACGATTCTCAACTCGTATCAAGCAAATCCGGTTTTCCTTCGGAAAACCTACACTAATTTTTTTACCAGGCAAGTGTTCCTGGGTCGAACTCAAGGAGGCAGAATAGAATCTCTTGATTTTTCGGTGAATTCTTTGTAATTTTATTTTCTATCTCTTCTAAGAGTTATCAAGCCAGAACACCTTTTTTATTGATTTTTATTTTTATTTTTTATTTGAATTTAATCTTTTCAAATTTTTATTTAATTTTCAAAAAGGGATATTTTTCAAAAATATTTATTTATTATATAATAGGTGGATATTATATATGTGGTAAAATATAGTAGAGTGTTCGGGATCGAGCAGCGAGCTCGAACGACACAAGGAATCAAAACAAAACGAGGCGAACTTCGACAAAATCAAAACACGAAGAAAACACGTCAAAATCTCTCGAAAACTTAATATTAGGTAGATAGGGTAGTTGTGTAATTACCCTAAAGAAACCGTCAAAAAACGAAGTCAAACGAGGTCCAAACAACCCCTACAGCCCAGGGGCATAAGCGCAAGAAAAACTAATTAAAAAGTTTGCAAATTGGTCCTCAGGACTATTCTGAAAGAAATGAAATACAAATGTTTACATTTAGGTCCCTACGGAGGGACCAAAATGCAAATATGGAAAACCTGGGGGGCAGGATTAAATCTTCTGGAAGCAGCTGGGTTTAGTTCGCAATTTTTCCACCCCTTCATAATCGGCGGCTGAGATTAGAAGATCCGGGCACGATCGGATGGATGCAGGTGCGCCACGTGTCGCGCGCCTGTACCTCCTCTGTTCTTGAGCGGTTGGCAGCCTGGTCACGAGGTCTTCTTCATGGAATTCTCCAGAGCGGTCGCCGAAGTCTTTGGCTCTCCGGCGGGGCCAGAGGGGTGGCTCCTCCGCTCCTCGAGCTCGCCCGTGGTAGGGTGGTGGCGGAAGCTGCTCCGAGCGGCGGAGATGGCGTGGCAAAGATGGCGGTCCGGTGTTCTTGGATGTTGTTGCAGCCTGGGGACCGACCTTTCGAGATGGATTTTGATGACGATCAAAGGCTTCCAGTGGTGAAGAAATGGCTTGCGATGAAGTTGGATCTGCAAATAACAAGATTGTATGCTCGATTCGCTAGGAATCAGCCGAGGGGTGAATATCACAAGCTCAAAACTTCGAGAGAAATCAGGTTTCCAGACGTTATTCAAAATGCGTGAAGATGATGATGGGTTTGAAGAACGATTTGATGTGATTCTAATCGAAACGAAGGTGAAACTTTAATGCGCACCTAACTAAGATGGTTTAGCTACCTAAAAACGCGATTAGTGTCGCTAATCGATGCATGACTACCGAGAAATAAAATGAAGAAATGAAGGAGAAGGTCTGGGAATAGTCTAGGTATATTACCTGGACGGAGTGCCCGACGGCGACCCTTGACCGGAGTTGTACGCGGCGAAGCGCGGCGATGCAAGGCTTGGCTCGACCTTGGAACCTTCTCCAACGTCCCCTCCTCCTCGCGGGTGTCTCCACGGTGCTGTCACCACCTCAGGTCGGCTGGGACGAGGTTTAGAAGATGGGGAGTCGGGCTTCTGGAATTGGGGTTTCAGAGAGCTGGAAGAGTTGGTTGTTAATGGCGGAAGTTGAGGGCCTTATATAAATGGTTGGCGTGGTCTCCAAGTCTAATCCAAGGTCTGGCGATGGAGGGGGTTGTTGGAGGAAGGGAATGAAGGGTTTGGATCGGCCAGAAGTTTCTCGAATCGCGCGGGAAAAATGGGGGAAGTCAGCCACTTGAAACAGACGGGCGCAACAGACTCTTGGGGAAGAAGACCCCAGGTGCTGACAAGTGTCAGCACCTGGTTGGCCCAGAGGTTGAATTTCTTTATAAAATCGAAATTAAATAGTAAATAAGCTTATTTTAAATAACTATAAATACAAGAAATGTAAATAAATTAATTTTCTAATTTATAGCATAAATACTTTTTATAAATAATAAATATTATTTAAAATATAAATATTATATTAATAAATATGTATTTATAAATAGGTTTTAGATTTTTTACTTAATAAATAAATAAATACTTAAATATTAATTTTATATTTTCTTAATTATTAGAATATTAAATAAGGTTTATACGAATTTTTATGGATTTTAATAAGTTAATTTGCATATTTTAATAAATATGGTTAGTATCTAAGTAGGTCATTTGTACCTATATTTTAGGGTTTTTGATTTTATTAAAATAATAAATAGTCTCCAAAAATTATGAAATAATTTAGGGTGAAACTACAAGATCATGAAATAATTTAAAAATTATAAAATTAAGAAATGATAAATAATGTGTGTTACAGAAAATAAATAGCCCAGAAACCCCGTTGTCTTTTGGTCCCAAAACCGACTTTTTGCAAACGGACTCCGAATTTGATGAAACCACTTTATTAATTAGAGAATATTATTTTATGAACTTTAAAGTTGAGTAGAGTGAAATTGGAGTTCGTATGAGGAAGTTATGATGTTCGGAAGTTGAGATTTTGACAATTTGCAAGCTGAGTTTCTTGGCATATATACAGGGTAATATTTTTAACTTATTTTTATATTTTTATATACATTTTAGAAATAATTAGGATAAGAGTTTAGTGAAAAATATGTTCATATGAAATAGTTAAAAAATCTTTGAAGTTTTGTATTTATTTTATAAATAGTGAAAGGTGTATGTGTGTGTGTTATTATTTTTTTCTGGTTTTCTTTCCTTATCTCCCCCTACTTTTTGGTTTGTCGACCAATCCATGCTGACTTGGTCTCGGGGGTTGGGCTATAAATATATCTTACATCTATATTTATATTTTAAGTCATATTGTACATATATACATATATTCAATCTGCCTTTTTGTTTCTTTTCTTGTTCTTTATTTATTTACATGATTTTAGTGGTTAAAAGTGAATATTTACACATGAATGGTGATTTGTTAAAAGATGAGAATTAATGGATATTTACATGTATTTGTTAAGGGTTTTAAGACAAAATGCGACATAAAAGTTAATGAATCTTGGATTCATCAACCCCCTATACTTAAACTTTGCTAGTCCCTTAGCAAACACTTATTTTGAAAAAGTAAGTGAAAAAGAAAGAAAGAATGAATTTGTTTTTCTAAACCAATTCATGAGAACAGACAAAGGACAGAGCTCGATCGGGCCTGAAACAAGCATTTTGTCGGAACCTTAACTAGGATTAGGATTTTATCCTCAACAGTCCTCAAGTTCCATAATCCTTACTCAAGATCACTTCATCGGCTAGTTCAGACTCACTTATTCATATCGCAAACTCTATCATCCTTGAAGTCTACTTGTACAGTGTGTGAATTGATTTAGCTCTTCCTGCTTAGAGAACCGAAGAAACCGTCAATCCCGGCTATACACTTCTATGGCTTCCTCGTCCTGCTACTCTTTCCTCGGGGAGGGAGGTATTCCCTTCTGAGTTCAATTCTGCTTTGTCCACAATCGAATATAGGGAGAAGTTAGAAGACTGAGAAAAGAAGTGGAGTGCGACCAATGTAGACGCATCTCCTTGTGAAGCCCAACCGGTGTAGCTGAGTCTCCACTAAGATGTGCAGGCATTTTTGGTGGATGCTTGGACCATTGTGGTCTTATTTGGTGGCTTCTGTATTGCTTTGACTTTGTAATTTGCTTGCACTGCATTCATCCTTTGTGCCTCGATGGATATAACATCTTTTTAGTCCGTCCCTTTTTTGAGGTCTTAGAAAAATTGTGTCATCAGATCCTTCCCTCATCCGAAGCAACTATCGCAACCCCAATCTCTCCCGTCTTTAGACGTCAATGCCGCAAAGATAAGGATAGAAATGCACTACCAAGGTGTACTGCCCTTCGGAACTCCATGCGAGTCGAGCTAAGTGCAGAGTGCATGTGTTCAAGATTGGTTCACTGGTGTAGAGTTGTATGGATGACTCCAAATGGTCTACTTAAGCACAGATGAGTTGATTTCCTGAATATGGTCTTACGGAACTCAAAGATTTAAATCACAAGACCTGAAGAGTCTAAATTCCATATCCTAGTCAGGCTCCTTACAATGAGAGTTAAAGGCCGTAATCAAGCTCCATCCTTTAGACTAGACTCAGTCCTTAGTTCCAGAAATCAAACTTATTCTGAAAAATGCGAATGCAAATGCAACCATATTTTTGTGAAGTGTATTTTCTGAATTTTACTCATTTTTATGGATTTTAAGGATTTTGTAATTTTTATGAATTTTAGGACTTTGTATTTTTTACGGATTTTATGATTTTTATAAGCAAGATTTTATTCACGAATTTTACAAGATATATTTTATTCAAGTTAAGTGTCTAATGTATTTTACAAATTTTATCTACAAAGTATTTTACAAGGATTGAATGGTTTTTACACATGTTTTAATAAATAGGATTTTAACTAAGTATTATACACATTTTAAGTACAAATTTTAAATACAAATTTTAATTACAAGTTTTAAATACAAGTTTTAATCATATTTTACTTATTTACAAGGATTTTATAAATAATATATAAATATAAGTGGATTTTAAATTAACCCGTACCCACTTTTTATGGATTTTATAGATATAGAAAATACATAAAAGTACGAGTTATGGACGAAAGTATATACAATATATACGCACCCCCCTATACTTAGCTTGTGCTATGTCCTCATAGCGTCAAAAGAGAAAAAGGAGGACATAACTAGTGCTAAGTAAAAGTGGGTGAAAAAGGATATCGAGTACAAGTCAGTCAACCCCCCCTATACTTACGATCAGGTCATCGTAAGTATCACGGGAGAGCAAAAACGGGATGATTGAATGAAAAGAATAAATAACGAAAGTTCAAAAGGAAAAGAATACGAAATCATCGAAATCACTCGGTCCCCCCTATACTTAGGATAAGGCACCCTAGTATAGAAAAGAGTGTAGCCAAAAATTGGGAACCAGTGATTCGTGAAAAAGAAAGGCTATACAAATGAATCAGTACAAAAAATAAAGCGTAAACCAGCGGGCAATCGGTCCCCCCTATACTTAGGATCTGGTATCCTAAGCATAAAAGATGAGAAAAAATGGGGACGATTGTGGGCTATGAAGAATATACAAGTGTTGTAGATCACCAGAAACGAATGGCTCAAAAGAATTTGTACAGGAGGAAGTGAAGGAATGATCATGATTCCTGTACAAAATAGATCACTTCAGTGCGGGCCAGATGATCAGTAGTTTCGATGAAGTGCTTCAGCATCTGCCTGTTAACCACGGACGGTTCTGCACCAGGTGACACATCTGATATTGCTATACTGCCATTGTCGTGCACTGTTCTGACTATGTACGGTCCTTCCCACTTGCTTTTCAATTTGCCGGGAAAAATTCTCAACCTTGCATTGAACAACCAGACTTTCTGCCCAGGAACAAAGCTTTTGTGCCGAATATGTCTGTCATGCCATTTCTTCACTTTGTCCTTATAGATGAGTGTGTTCTCGTATGCTTGATTTCGAATCTCTACCAGCTCATTCAGATCTATCTTTCTCTTGGCTCCTGCTTTCTGTACATCCAGTAATATCTCTCGAATTTCCCATTTAGATTTATGCATGATCTCTACGGGCAAGTGGCACGACTTTCCATAAACAAGTCTGAATGGTGAAGTACCTAAGGGAGTCTTATATGCAGTACGATATGCCCAAAGAACCTGATCTAGAAGCCGTGACTAGTTCTTCCTATCCGGTCATAATAGTTTCTGAAGAATTGATTTCACCTCCCTATTTGAGACTTCAACCATGCCGTTCGTCTGTGGGTGGTAAGGAGAAGCTACTCTGTAATCGATGCTGTATTGTTTCACTAGCTTTTTCACCTCCTTATTAATGAAATGGCTACCCCCATCAGAGATTAAGATACGAGGGATCTCGAACCGCGAAATAATGTGTTCCCTTAGGAACTTGCAAACGGTCTTACTGTCTGTGGTTCGTGCGGGTATAGCCTCCACCCATCTACTAACATAGTCTACAGCGAGAAGAATGTACTCAAAGCCGCTGCTGGAAGGGAACGGTCCCATAAAATCTATGACCCATGCATCAAAGATCTCGCAGATGATGACGGGTCGCATTGGCATTGCATCTCTGGCACTGACTGTCCCTACAGCTCTCTGACAATCTGGATAACTCTTCACGAATGTGCAGGCATCTCTAGTAAGAGTCGGCCACCATAATCCACTATGTAGTACCTTCTGCGCTGTCCTCTTCCCTGAATGATGTCCTCCTGATTCTAAAGAATGACACAAAGTGAGGACACTATTATATTCCTCCTGAGGAATACATCGCCTGTAAACGCAATCCGGTCCTTCACGAAAAAAGAATCGGATCCTCCTAATGGTAGTATCGTGCCTCAGAAACTAGTTTCTCAACTCGGTTCTTTGGCCAACCCTGAGGACTTTTCTGTGTGACCAGAAAGTTCAATATGTCTGCATACCACGGAAGTTCAGCAACCGTAAAGATGCTCTCGTCAGGAAATCTCTCTGCGATCTCTGGCGTGTACTCATCTGAAGGTTGATCTGTCTGTAATCGGGAGAGGTGATCAGCTACCACATTCTTTACTCCAGGTTTATCTTTGATATCCAAGTCGAATTCCTGAAGTAATAGAATCCATCTAAGAAGGCGTGCCTTGGCATCCTTCTTTTCCATTAAAAATCTGATAGCTGAGTGATTTGTGTATACTGTGATCTTAGAGCCAAGTAGATATGATCGAAACTTGTCTAATGCAAACACTACTGCCAACATTTCCTTTTCTGTCACTGTGTAATTTCTCTGAGCATCATCTAAAGTTCTGCTGGCATAGTGAATGGCAACGGGAAGTCCATTCCTCCTCTGTCCTAATACAGCCCCGACCGCAAAATCTGAAGCATCCGTCATGATCTCGAAGGGTAGAAACCAATCAGGCGGCTGTAGGACAGGAGAACTGATTATCTTCTCTTTCAATGTGAGGAAGGCATTAAGACATTTATCGTTTAACACGAACTCGATGTCTTTGCCTAGCAATTCAGTTAACGGTCGGGCAATCTTGGAGAAGTCTTGGATAAACCGTCGGTAAAAACCGACATGCCCCAGAAATGACCGTAACTGTTTGATGTTGGATGGTGGCTCGAGTTTCTTGATGACATCCACCTTGGCAGGGTCAACCTCCATGCCTCGCTGGGAGATGACGTGCCCCAACACGATCCCGTGAGTAACCATAAAATGGCTCTTTTCCCAGGACAGAACGAGATCTACCTCACAACACTTTTTCAGAACCTGGTCTAGGTGCGCTAAACAATCGTCAAAGGACTCACCATAGACCGAGAAATCATCCATAAAAACCTCTAGAAAATCACCGACCATGTCTGCAAAAATAGCAAGCATGCACCTCTGGAAAGTCGCAGGAGCATTGCACAATCCAAAGGGCATCCGTCTAAAGGCATACATGCCGAACGGACATGTGAAAGTGGTTTTCTCCTGGTCTTCAGGAGCAATTGATACCTGGTTGTATCCGGAGTAACCGTCAAGGAAACAGAAGTACCCCTTCCCTGCCAACCGTTCTATGACTTGGTCTATGAAAGGCAAAGGGAAGTGGTCCTTCTTCGTCGCGGTGTTCTGCTTTCTGTAGTCAACACATACTCGCCACGACGTGGTTACTCTCTTTGGAATCTCCTCTCCACTCTCGCTTTTCACCATCTGAATTCCCGACTTCTTCGGGACAACATGTAATGGGCTAACCCATTCGGAGTTGGAGATGTGATAGATGAACCCTACGTCACACCATTTCGTGATCTCTTTCTTGACAACTTCTCGTAACACCGGATTCAGCCTACGCTGAAACTCTCTGGAGGGTTTGCTGTCATGATCGAGATAGATATGATGTGAACACAAAACAGGATTAATCCTGCGGAGATCGGATACAGTCCACCCAATAGCCTTGCGGTTTCTTTCTAGAATCTCCATCAGACAAGATTCTTGATCATCGGTCAAAGATGAGCTGATAATGACCGGAAACCGTTGATGTGGACCCGCAAGGAAAGCATACTTCGTGTTTGGTGGCAAAGTTTTAAGCTCTGGTAAGGTAGTATCTGTATCTGTCGAAACACCATCTGTATTTGTATGGGGATCTGTATCGGTTGGTGATGTGTCTGTGATTTGATTCTCCACCATCTCAATGTGCTCTAAAGTCGGACTACAGAAGATGTTCAAGACATCATCCGACTCCTCAGAATGATCAGAAGAGAATAAGTCAGCTAAATGAAACTCTGAATCATCTGAGATGGAGGAATTGTGTAAAGTTTCTGAGTATGAAAAATCTGCATTAATTTCATCAGAAGTCTGATCCCTATGCTTCTCATCATCCAGACTAAAGTATAAAGTTCTGTCGGAAGAATCACCCCCTGAGGTCTCGGACCCGTCCTCTGTCAAACATTCTTGGGTCTCTACCTGATATCTTTCGAGGTCATCAAGACGGACCTCATCCATGTAATCACAGGAAGCTAAAGAACTCAGAAAAATCTGAAGATGCATCACTGAAAGTGTTCGATTCTCTCGCCATCTCTATATGTACCTTTTCGACCTTGGCGCGAAAAGATACCTTCCCTGTATCGTAATCGAAGAGAGCCTTTGCGGTCTCTAGAAAAGGCCTCCCGAGAATGATCGGGTTAAGGTGTAACTGTGTAGGGCAATTCATGTCTAGGACCATAAAGTCCACTGGGAATTGCAGACCCTGCACGGTTACGATAACGTTCCTAAGTATACCCTTAGGTCTCTTTATGGATCTATCAGCAAACTGAAGGATCGCGCGGGATTTGTAAAGAGGACCTAACTCGAGCTTATCGAGTAAAAAAGAGGGTATCAAATTGATCGAGGAACCGTTATCTAATAGAGCGCGGTCGAACTCGGCTTTTGCGATCTCGCATCTGACATAATGTGCACCTGAGTCTTTCTTCTTCTTCGGTAACTTGTTCTGTATTGCACAGGATGTAGCCTTAGTCAAAACATGTTTCTCTGTTCGGGATCTCTTTTTCCTACGCGTGGTGCATCTGTTTTTCAATTGATTCTTAAGCGTAGGAAACTGATCTAAGGCATCATGAAGTGGGATCTTCAGAAAGATATGATCTTTGAGTAGTTTTTCGATCTCTGGAGATGCAAGATTATTTTTGGTCTTTTTCTTTCCTTTTCCAAACAAAGCATCGGGAAAAGGAATAAAGTCAGAAATTCAGGATTTTTATTCAAACTGGAATCAACTTTTATATTGAGAGTCTCAGAATTATTTACAAAACTCTCTAAAACAGGAGAAGAAAGGTTTTTGTCGGGGCTCTCTGCCTGATCTGGCGTGATGTCATCGTCTGAGTCGCCAGTGTCCATATATGATGTGTTGGCATTGCTCCCGTCTCTTGATTCTGCATAATGGTCCTCATCATCTTGCGGTTTCTCCTCCTCGACTTCAGGATCATGGTTCTGCTCGTGCTCCTCTAGTGCCCCCTCCTCTTCTCCAGCAGGTGCTTGTGGTGATCTACCGCTCCTGAGACGAATGAAGTAAGATAAAAATTCAGGAAACGAGATCCTGTAGTATCTACCTGCTCTGGATGCCTCCTCTTGTTGTTCGGGTTCATCTGAGGCTGGGCTGGGAGAGTGGTCTTCGGCACGGTTAACTCGTCCAGACGACGGTTAACCTGCTCCATCTCAGTCTTGTGCGCGATCTGGAGCGTACTCAGCATGTCCATGATCTGGTGGAGCGCCTGGGCCTGTGAAGACATCTCTGGTTCGGTGTGGTGGCCTTGGCTTGCCCCTCTCTCCTGCCTTGGCATGAAATGCTGAGAGGTAGAAGGCTGGGAGTAGCACTGAGGTGTGGAGGAAGCCTGCTGCAGCTGCTGATAAGGATAATTCGGTGAAAACTGAGCAGGGTGCTGATATGAATGATGCGGTCTCTGATGGTAGACATTCAGATGAGACTGTTGCGGCGTGAAGCTCGGGCGGTGCTGAAATTGCGGACGTCCATGCTGCGGATGACCGTTCGGCTGCTGCGGCTGCTGGTTCGGTATACTCGGCTACTGCATCGGAGTATACCAAATTCCGTTGGTCTCGAGAGTGGATTGCGGCTCCACCTCCATCTCTGCGGTGCTGGTGATCTGGCCGGGATTGGCATGAGACTGATCCTCGTGCCAATTGATCTGCGGAATCTCGGGCTCGCTCTGGATGTAGTGGATCTGACGGGTGGGTGGAGCGGGTGCGATCCTCCGTACTGGTTGCGCATTCGAAGAAGTCTGGCTCTGCTGGTACTGAATCTGAAGATCAACGACCTTCTTCGAGAGATCACTCAGCTGCTGAGGTAGAGATGAGAGTTTCTCCAACTCTCGCAGCGGCTGTAGGTCTTGGACCTGTTTGTGAATCACGTCCACCAACGTCAATTTCTCGCTAATAAAGCCCATGTTGGTGTTGGATTCAGAGTCCGAGATGTTCGCCACCTTGTGATGTTCTCGGTGATGTGGTGGCAGTGGGGCTTTCTGAAATGCCCGAGTAGAGTCTACAACTCTCGAGTTCTCGGCCATCCCTTCGAAGATGGCCCAGACTGACTCGGCATCCTTATTCAAGTAGTTGTCGCCACATGCGGCACTCACGAGCCCCTGAACTTCCGGCTGGAGTCCTCCGAAGTAATTCTGTACGAGCACCTTCATCGGGATCTCATGATGCGGGCATCTCTCCGTAAGATCCTTGAATCGATACCATGCCTCATGGAATGATTCGTGCGGCAGTTGCGTAAAGTTGGAGATCTGACTCCTCATCATGTTCGTCCTTCCCAGAGGAAAATACTTGCGCAGGAAGGTGGACTTCAGGTCGTCCTATGTAGAGATTTCCCTCCCCAGATGACTCAGCCAATAAAGGGCCTTATCGGCTAAGGCAAAGGGGAAGGCCTTGAGGCGTACGGCCTCCTGCGTTACTCCTGGATAACAAGCCGTTCCGCAAATAATCTCAAACTGCTGTAAAAATGTGAACGGCTCCTCTGCGGTATTCCCATAGTATTTGGAAAGTAAAGATATGAAGGACGGTCTGAGTTCGTATGGCCCTTGATTCGGCGGTAGCCGAATCCAATGGTGGAGCGTTCTTGCGCCCGGGTCATACTCGTCCCGTAAAGTCGTGGGAACCGCAGGCGGTAACTGGTTCCCGGCCCCTGCTCTCAGCGTGGCTATTTCAGCCCGCAGTTCAGTCTGAACTCTATATTGTTCTCGAATCTGTAAGTTCATCTGCTGAAGTGTATCGAGAATGCCTGTAGTAACATCTGCGTTCAGCTCCGTTCTTCCCTCCTGATGTTCCCCAGCTGGTGGCCTCTCGTCTGCTGCTGGTCCTTTCCCGCGAGCCATCTGATCGTCTATAAAGTAAAAACTCTCGTAAGAACTCAACGAAAAGTACTCAGGAGATCTAGATGATGTATTGAGGCAAGGGTCTGCCTCAATAGTCTGGCCAGGAGGCGAGGGAGTCTGGGTCTGACTCGCCTCGAGATCTGATGGGACCGGCTCGGGAAGAGGGTCATCCCGAGCCTATGAAGACATACGTTCGACGGTGGACGGTTGAAAGCTCACAGAGTCTGAGCCGAAAAGCCATCGAGACGTCATCTTTGATGTCAAGAGAAAAGTTGGGAGAGCACGTTTACGATTCAATGGAGAAAGAGAAATGCAAAAGCCGCGGAAACTCACGCCCCGCAAGCAAACACAAAGCAAACCCCGTTTTCACCAACTCAACCCGATGAAGACCGTAAGAGTTAGGTCTTTTTATCTTTTCGGTCTTAGGGTTGTGATTAGCAAACAAGTTGTGCGGTTACGCGGGCTGAGTAAGCCAATAGGTGCCCGATGGTTTCCCCGAAACACTGGCCCGAATCCTTATTCGAGACCACTCGCATTCAGCCAGTATGGGAGTAAGTACAGACCGTTTCTGGCTACCCGTGTTACTTGAGGACGGAGCCTTGCGCAATGTCCTCTAAACCTCCCACTCTGCTAAGTAAACCCGGACTGTTTCCGGCTACCCGAGCTTACCCACTGAGGAACAGTGATCAGGTGTATGGACCCAGTAGTATTTCGCAAGAAATACGGGGTTTGGGTTCTATCCTTATGTGTCGGCTCTCGAGCTCGCGCACTCTGAGAAATGTGTGGGGGTTACTCTCCCAAATCACTTGAGTCAGTTTACGGCTTTTAAGTCAGATAGATTTAGCAGTCCCGATTTTAGTTTTGCGGTTTTGTAATATTTTTGGTTTTTTTCAAACAACGTCTACCGATTTTTTTTCTTTTTATAAAAACCCTAAAAGCATGCACCTAGGTTGCGAGTCCTAAGACTAACTACGCGGTGCAAACAAGTAGAGTAAAGAAAATCCTAAACAAACATCTAGAAAACCGCGGAAAGCCGATAGCGATGAAAACCGCGGTGGGTGCCCTGATCCTCGGACATACGGTATCCGGCGAATCAGGCCCCAAAAAAATAGGGGGGGGGGGAGTTTGTTTATTATCTAGTTACAGACTCTCTCTCCCTTTCTCTTCTTTTACAAAAATACCCTAACTACTCTGCCCTCTACAACCGACTCGTGAAGAAGGAGCCGGCCTCTGCTCTTTCAACTAATTCGGCTTCCGAAGAAGCCGGCTGATCCTGCAGGCCCTGTAAAGAAAGTTAGCAAAAGATAACCGATCGAGAAAGCCGTAAGAACACGAAAGAGAAACTAAGAAGATCAAACACGAAAAAGTCGTACGAAAAACCGTACGAAAAACGAAACAAAGAGAAGAGAAAAAATAAAATCGCAAAGAAAAAGAAAAAAATCAAAAAAAATTCTAACGCCTCCCCGGCAACGACGCCATTTTGATAAAGCCGAGAATCGATTTCGCGACTTTTTTTGTTTTTAGAAGAAGCAAGGTCGAAGTAGCCAAAAAGCCGCGAAACAAGTAGACGATTCTCAACTCGTATCAAGCAAATTCGGTTTTCCTTCAGAAAACCTACACTAAAGTTTTACCAGGCAAGTGTTCCTGGGTCGAACTCAAGGAGGCAGAATAGAATCTCTTGATTTTTCGGTGAATTTTTTGTAATTTTATTTTCTATCTCTTCTAAGAGTTATCAAGCCAAAACACCTTTTTTATTGATTTTTATTTGTATCTTATATTTGATTTTAATCTTTTCAAATTTTTATTTAATTTTCAAAAAGGGATATTTTCAAAAATATTTATTTATTATATAATAGGTGGATATTATATATGTGGTAAAATATAGTAGAGTGTTCGGGATCGAGCAACGAGCTCGAACGACACAAGGAATCAAAATAAAATGAGGCGAACTTCGACAAAATCAAAACACGAAGAAAACACGTCAAAAACTCTCGAGAACTTAATATTAGGTAGATAGGGTAGTTCTGTAACTACCCTAAAGAAACCGTCAAAAAACGAAGTCAAACGAGGTCCAAACAGCCCCTACAGCCTAGGGACATGAGCGCAAGAAAAACTAATTAAAAAGTTTGCAAATTGGTCCTCAGGACTGTTCTGAAAGAAAAGAAATACAAATGTTTACATTTAGGTCCCTACAGAGGGACCTAAATGCAAATATGGAAAACCTGGGGGGTGGGATTAAATCTTCTGGAAGCAGCTGGGTTTAGTTCGCAATTTTTCCATCCCTTCAGAACCTGCGGTTGAGATTAGAAGATCCGGGCGCGATCGGATAGATGCAGGTGCGCCACGTGTCGCGCGCCTGTACCTCCTCTGTTCTTGAGTGGTTGGCAGCCTGGTCACGAGGTCTTCTTCTCGGAATTCTCCAGAGCGGTCGCCGAAGTCTTTGGCTCTCCGGCGGGGCCAGAAGGGTGGCTCCTCCACTCCTCGAGCTCGCCCGCGGTAGGGTGGTGGCGGAAGCTGCTCCGAGCGGCGGAGATGGCGTGGCAAAGATGGCGGTCCGGTGTTCTTGGAAGTTGTTGCAGCCTGGGGACCGACCTTTCGAGATGCATTTTGATGACGATCAAAGGCTTCCAGCGGTGAAGAAATGGCTCGCGATGAAGTTGGATCTGTAAATAACAAGATCGTATGCTCGATTCGCTAGGAATCGGCCGAGGGGTGAAGATCACAAGCTCAAAACTTCGAGAGAAATCAGGTTTCCAGAAGTTATTCAAAATGTGTGAAGATGATGATGGGTTTGAAGAACGATTTGATGCGATTCTAATCGAAACGAAGATGAAACTTTAATGCGCGCCTAACTAAGATGGTTTAGCTACCTAAAAACGCAATTAGCGTCGCTAATCGACGCACGACTACCGAGAAATAAAAGTAAGAAATGAAGGCGAAGGTCTGGGAAGAGTCTAGGTATATTACCTGGACGGAGTGCTCGATGGCGACCCTTGACCGGAGCTGTACGCGGCGAAGCGCGGCGATGCAAGGCTTGGCTCGGCCTTGGAACCTTCTCCGACGTCCCCTCCTCCTCGCGGGTGTCTCCACGGTGCTGTCACCACCTCAGGTCGGCCGGGACGATGTTTAGAAGATGGGGAGTCGGGCTTCTGGAACTGGGGTTTCAGAGAGCTGGAAGAGTTGGTTGTTAATGGCGGAAGTTGAGGGCCTTATATAAATGGTTGGCGTGGGCTCCAAGTCTAATCCAAGGTCTGGCGATGGAGGGGGTTGTTGGAGGAAGGGAATCAAGGGTTTGGATCGGTCAGAAGTTTCTTGAATCGCGCGGGAAAAATGGGGGAAGTCGGCCACATGAAACAGACGGGCGCAACAGACTCTTGGGGAAGAAGACCCCAGGTGCTGACAAGTGTCAGCACCTGGTTGGCCCAGAGGTTGAATTTCTTTATAAAATCGAAATTAAATAGTAAATAAGCTTATTTTAAATAACTATAAATACAAGAAATGTAAATAAATTAATTTTCTAATTTATAGCATAAATACTTTTTATAAATAATAAATATTATTTAAAATATAAATATTATATTAATAAATATGTATTTATAAAAAGGTTTTAGATTTTTAACTTAATAAATAAATACTTAAATTATAATTTTATATTTTCTTAATTATTAGAATATTAAATAAGGTTTATACGAATTTTTATGGATTTTAATAAGTTAATTTGCATATTTTAATAAATATGGTTAGTATCTAAGTAGGTCATTTATACCTATATTTTAGGGTTTTTGATTTTATTAAAATAATAAATAGTCTCCAAAAATTATGAAATAATTTAGGGTGAAACTACAAGATCATGAAATAATTTAAAAATTATAAAATTAAGAAAACGATAAATAATGTGTGTTACAGAAAATAAATAGCCCAGAAACCCCGTTGTCTTTTGGTCCCAAAACCGACTTTTTTGCAAACGGACTCCGAATTCGATGAAACCACCTTTATTAATTAGAGAATATTATTTTATGAACTTTAAAGGTGAGTAGAGTGAAATTGGAGTTCGTATGAGGAAGTTATGATGTTCGGAAGTTGAGAATTTGACAATTTGCAAGCTGAGTTTCTTGGTATATATACAGGGTAATATTTTTAACTTATTTTTATATTTTTATATACATTTTTAGAAATAATTAGGAGTTTAGTGAAAAATATGTTCATATGAAATAGTTAAAAAATCTTTGAAGTTTTGTATTTATTTTATAAATAGTGAAAGGTGTATATGTGTGTGTTATTATTTTTTTTCTGGTTTTCTTTCCTTATCTCCCCCTACTTTTTGGTTTGTCGACCAATCCATGCTGACTTGGTCTCGGGGGTTGGGCTATAAATATATCTTACAACTATATTTATATTTTAAGTCATATTGTACATATATACATATATTCAATCTGCCTTTTTGTTTCTTTTCTTGTTCTTTATTTATTTACATGATTTTAGTGGTTAAAAGTGAATATTTACACATGAATGATGATTTGTTAAAAGATGAGAATTAATGGATATTTACATGTATTTGTTAAGGGTTTTAAGACAAAATGTGACAGAAAAGTTAATGAATCATGGATTCATTAGCGGAGCCAAGGGCAGGTCGCCGGAGCCCCGCCTCCTCCGGTGGCCCGCAGAGAAGGAGAAGCTACAGGTGTCGTTCGATCGTCTGGATCGAACGGCCAAGACGATGACACGTGGCTGACCCGAGCCTCCAGCCCAACCTACAGGCTCGTGTCATCCGAACCTCCATCCGAACCTCCTAACTTCACCACGTGTCCCGAACCACAGGAGCTTCTCCGAGCCTGCCCCCTCACGTGCAGCGTACGTGAGGTGTTGGGTATTTTGCACGAAGGACCCCGGAAGAATTGCTATTTACATTTTGGTCCCCAGGCACGTGCCTCACGTGCGTGCCTGGGTATTTTACAAGGAGCCCCTCCAAGGTTTCAGATATTGCAGAAATGCCCCTGCACGCAATAGAGAAATTGCATAAGGGCCCAGGTGATTTTTGCTATTTGCATTTAGGTCCCTCCAGGGACCTAAATGTAATATTTATCCTTTATTTTCCTTGCATTTTTATTACAATTATGCCCCTGCATTGTTTTTAGCATAACTTGAGCATCGTAGGTCCAAATTGCATGATTTTAGTGTCGTTTTGATCCTTGTTTTGTCCTCTACATCTCAACATGTCTAATTCTATCATTTACTACTGTTTTAATTGAAGTGAATTTTTATGTGGTAATTGGGACCCTGCTCTCCTTGTCTTGCTTTGATCTGATGACCGCTTTTTATTGTGTGATTAAATGGACACTGATTTCATTTCTATTATGTTGCTCGTAATTTTTAGGGTATAATTGTAGTCTTTAATCTGCATATAAATTCTCTTGCATCTTTGATCATGCATCACTTTCTCTTACATAGAAATTAACCAAAAAAATACATGCATCTTAGTATTGCATTCTAAATTGCATAAATTGCATGTGGACCTGAACTTGAAATTAACTCACATTGTGCTTCTTGAATCGAAATTCGATAAATATATTAAGTAGCTGTGTCCCTGTGTTCGACCTTGGTAAACTTGCCAAGTAAAAATATTCCACGACATTCAAAGATCGTGGTTTTTGCTGAACCAAATTCGCCTCCTATGCTACGACTTTATTTTAGATTATTAAAGAGGCGAATTTCGCGTTCATCACACATTCTTAGTGCATTCTTGAGAAGCTCCAATTGTTAGAGTTCCTCTGATTCCACGTATAAGTACGGATGAACTCTGATGGATATCTCGAAGTTGCTTGGTGTTTGTGATGCCCAATGAATGACCGACAACGATCCTGCAAGGTTAGGCATGTCCAAAATGCCGATAATATGCATGATTTTTGAAGGGAGGTTAAACCTCGCTCATCACGAAAACATGAAATAAATGAATGAAATTTGTAGAAGATGTTTATCATATGAGCACTAATGCAATCATATAACAAAAAAATCGATTGCAAATGCGAAACCACATAGTAATGGAAACTATTTCCACATCATCTCGCAAGTTTACAAGAGTATAAAAGAATACCTTTTGATGCATGAGTCTCTAAACTAAGAGACCTCCTGACTTAAGTCTGATTTGATGGATGCCTGCACTTATGAACCCGATGATGAGTCCTCATGCTTCCCACAAACTTTAGAGATTTCTGTACGTAAAGGATGAAGAAGAAGATGGGTCCTTTTTCTATTGGTCGAGCCAACGGAGAAAAGAAGAGAGACTATAGAATGGACAACAAAGGGAGTAGGGAGGTGAATATGGAGGCGGTCAAAAGGAAAAAAATAAGAGAGTAAACTCTCTTCTATTTTTCTCCTCTTTCTTCTTGGGAATACATAGCACTTAGATGGAATTGAATTCAATTTTCTTGATAAAATTGGAGAAGAGAACCATGACCCTTTCTTTTATAGTGCCATGGAGCCAAGATGGAATCATATTCCATCTATGGAAGTCCACGATGGAGAGAGAGAGAGAGTCTACTCTTTATCTCTTCTTAAATCAAATTTCAATTATATTAGAAATAGGACTAGAAGTTGAGTTGTTAAATTAATGGAAGAGGATAAAAGAGAAACTAATCTTGTCCTTTTATTCTCTCTCCATGGTGGACATCCACGGTCCACCATGAGAAATTCTCTCATCTTTCCATGGTGGTTTTCTAACATGAGAAACTAAAGAAATTATGTCTTCTAATTTCTCTTTCTACAAATTCAATTTCAATTGGTTAGTAGTTTATGGAATTGGTTATTTTAATCAAATAATTAATCACCAACCGTTATGGGGATAAATATAAAAAATCATCTAACCAAATATGAATCCAATTCATTACTCCATAATAAAATGTAAATCCAATTTACATGTATTGTGAATTACATTCACATGTGTCCTAATTAAATATGAATTGTATTTATTAATACTAATTGTTATGAATATATATTTCCAATAATGTGAATCATGTAATATTCCCATATTAATTTTTGTTATGATAATAATAATTATTCTCTTGATATTTGTTACTTAAGTATACAACTCCCAATCCAATTAGGATTTGTGAGAAGCATTATCGGATACTTGGAGATGATGTCAGAGAGACTATATAGACCATGTACAACAGCTTCGTATTTAGATTTACTTCTAATGTCAGGGTTCGAACCACTTGGGGCAATTTAAGTCGAATAGTTTTTGAACCATTTATCCAATTGACTTCGAACCATTTCAGATCAATTTCTAACTCTTTAAATCTAGAAATTAGTTCTATGAAGTGGGATTTAATCCAGTTAATTCTAATTCATTACTTTAAAGTATAATCACTAAAATCCATATGGTTTCATCATTCCCTTGTAGTGGAAGTCTTGTGATATATAACATACTACAATCGCATCAATCTAGAGTATTCATAATTTTCAAGCATCCTACATACTGGAAGACTTTGACTAAACCCAAAGTTCAAACCCATGTTTGGTTGTCTCCTACGAGGATTTATCAATAGTTTTATAATCGGTCATTGGGCGACAATAACAATCACATGCCTTCCAAAATCATATATTAATTTTCTTGAATTCATGTCTTGTTTTATAAACAAGATGACCTTGGGTTTAATTCGTAGCGACGTTAATATCTCACGAGTGGACTTCGTCTCCTTGTTCAGAAAGTATGAACCTATATGATTCCTCTGAGAGATCATACATCTCATATTTCCTTATATGCATACCAGCTCGCTTATAGATAGACGTTGCCATGCCATTGATGAATCTCATATTCATTATAAATTGATTATTTAACCCTTTATCTTAGCCTATTCAATTAATGTAGCAATTAATTAAATATATTTAACATTATACTCCTCATAAATAATTAAGGCTAATTCCTGTAAATAAATAAGGTCTAATTTTATCATGTGTGTATATTGTTCTCTCTTTTTTTTGTCTTCTCCTTAGAACTAAAGTTCCATAAAAATTAGTGTAGTATTGTAAATAATATATTACATATTAGTTCCTATGCACAAATACAAAAAATAAACATAACCATTAAAATAGATATTTTTATATTCATAAAAATACTTACAAAAAATATTAATATGTATAGATGATGTATTGTGGTTTTGAATTATAAATGAAAGTTGTCAATCTTGAAAAGATACAGAGCTTTCATGTTGAATAATTTTTTATTTAACATCATTTATTATTTTATTCCAATATATCATTCATTTTTTGTTTTTTTGGATTTTTTTGATCGGGCCATGTGGCCTCTTCTTTGCAAATCATGTGGTCGGCCCTTTGTTAAGTCCTGCCTCTATTCTAGACTGTTTGATGTGATGATCATACGACACTTACCCTTTCAACCATGTCTCAAAATGGATCACTTGATCAAATGATCAAGCGACTCTCGTCATTCCACTCCTGCTTCCATGCCCATCGTTTGATGACAATATTAGACCATCGAGCTTCATCATCAACCTCTAGCAATTGACATCGCAAGAGTCGCAGCTCTTTGCTGGTGTACCTTCTCCCAATAACTACAACTTCTCCATGCGACCTCTTCTCCTCTCTTTGATGCCATTCACAAGCCTGGTCATCCATCCTCTTCGCCGCCCCTCTTTCCTTGGCCATCCAAGTCAGCACGCCAACTTCCCAACGATTAAAAATTTTGCCTCCACCAATTATTCATCGTATAAAACCAAGATACGGGCGATATTTGGAACCTATCCACCCTTGTGCAAGTCTCCTCTGAGTCATCGCCTATCCTTATGTGATAAAGATCGAGAGAGAGGTCGAGCAAAGATCGAGTTAGACTCCAGTGAGATCCACGAGATCACCACCGTGTCACAACTTTCCTTCTAGTGCTGCTCGAGCTTCACACCACCGTTGAGCATGTCAAGCGACGACCAGAAGCCTCAGAGCTTCATCCCTAGGCTCCCAATCATCCTTTGACCTTCTTAGATTCCCCGGTGATCCCCAGTACTTTGTCATCTTTTTTATTTCTCTAATTTAATGACACGCGCTCACATACCTACACACTCATCTCATCAGTCCTCCACCTTTACGTTACTCCCCATATCTTCAGGCATTCTTTCGATTCCACTCATCTCTTCTCCAGAACCCTCTCCACTCTTATCCAGTCACCTTCTTGCAAAGAAGGCGAACCCATTAGGGCTCCACCTCTGTCCACCCTTCGATAGCCCTCCAGTTTGCCTCAAATCACTCTCTCACAACCCATAGTGCTTCAGCTATCTTCTAGCATCTACAAGTATCTAAAGACCTCAATGGTAGGAACTTATGAGGCTACTCTGATCTAAACTCTTCCTCCAAAGAAGAGGAATCTTCCATCACTCCATCCACCGCAGACCCTTCATTGGTCCTCCCCACATCTTCTCCAACCAGCTACGAAGTTTCACCGATCATCACCTAGTCATTAAGAGCACAGAGGAGGATCAAAAGATTCACTAGAGCTCCGCTCGAATGCCTCCTTCTACAAAGGAGTATATTCTACATCGAAATAAACCCCATCTAGGTTGATCCTACAGTTTAGATCACCCTTGACCTTGTTACGGACCTCTAAGACTCGGTAGACCCGACCTTGCACCGAAGTGACTACATTACACCACGTAGCCCGAGCCTAAGCTGCGGTCCGATCTGCCCTTCGAAGCAGATCTGCACGCCCACTCGCGTGCCCATTGGGTAAACTACAACCGAGCCTCATTGAGACTTCAAAATTATAGTTACATCCATGCGGACATGGATATTTGAAGATAAGCCCCTCTGGGTTTCATTTATTGCATTCCAGCCCTTGTTTGGACATGTTTGTTATCTTTTATGCATTTCTAATTAAGTTTTGTTTAGAATTAAGTCCTTGGATTTATTATTTAATAACTTGAGCATCTTAAATTCAAATTAAGTTATTTTGATCTTGATCGAAAGCTCTGTTAATTATCTTTTTAATGGCATCATTAGTTCTTTGATGTAACATGTATTTAAACATTAACTAATTAGATAAGTTCTTAGTTTATTGTACCTTGATTCAATTGCCATTAATTCATCTTAACTTAATTTCACGCATTAATTGACACCTGATTTGCTTATTACATTTGGAATTCAATTAGGTTTTTGATTTATTACTTTCACATCATTAATCTTCTGATTAATTACTAAATAAATAGGAAGTTAAGTAGTTGCTTGATAAGCTAAGTGCAATGAATGAAATAATGGAATTGGAGTTTTTAATCGATAATTAATTTAGATCAAACTATGCTTAACTGGTTGATATGCTTAAGATCTAATTCAGAAGTTTTCTTATATTATTGTTTGATTATATCTATTTAATGTAATTTTGTGATTTGCATTGTAAGTCATTCTGTAGCATCATGTTTTTTTAATTGTATCTAAAAGATAAAAACAACATGCATTCATTTAGGCAGACTAGATAACATTAGGTCACTTGATTTAGATATTTAAACCTTAGTTGAATAGATTAATAGCATGTGTCCCTGTGTTTGACCCTGGATTTATCTAGGTATAAATTAAGCCATGTTCTCTTCATCGAAACATATTAAATATGGTTCTGATTGAACTGCTAATTGCTCATACTATAGTACGACTTAATTAGAGTAACGATTCAACGGATTCTTTATATGGCATCATTGGCGGGGACACGGCTTCATTAGGATATTTAATTAGGTTTTAATAATCATTTTATGTAATATTAGTGTTTTTGAAGTCGAGTGGCATCTTGTGATTTTTTTGTACTTGTTTACGTGTTGTTTGTTTTTATTTTTCGTTATTGTAATGATCTTCGTCCATATTAACCACGTTGATTCGTTGTAGGGCCCGAGGAATCGAGGAAGATCAAGGCTACACGGGGGCGAGAAGCTTAGAGTTGCTTGCTGAATATCCAGCTGATTCAGTAGAGAGAGGAGAGTATCATAGTTTAGATTTCGTTTTTATTCAATATTCTTGTATAAAGTTGTAATGATTAATTGCCATTTATAGTGGTTCTTGATTGAGAATTCACGTGTGTAATCAGAGACATTTTTGAATCGTTATTATTTGTGGTGTGTCGAGACATGTTTCACTCTTTTGCTTTAAGAGTGGGGCTCGACTTGAGGGGTCGATTTACTTAGGACAGACACACGTCTCTTAGAGATATTTAGGCCATATTTGTGCTCGAGTAATTTAAGATCACACAAAAATATTAACTAAAAGACACACTTAGATTATTATGATTATCTCAAAGTTAACTCAATTCTTCATTGGTAACAGAACTTCTCTTTAGGTGCAGCTTTTATTGACTTGCATCTCATATAGCTAGATTTCTATGTTATGTTGAACATCTAATAAATACCCATTCATTCACCTTTATTCTTTTATTTTTTTCTTTAAATCCCTAGATAAATACATGTAAATATCTAACTTGTACAAATTAATACACTAACTGTTGGCTGTAAATAGTACATATATATAAAATAAATGAATAAAGAAAAGAAAGAAAAATAAAGTAAGTAATGTAAATACTTACTGACCCTAATACCCATGACCAAGTCAATATTGACTTGGTCGACAAGGAATAAAGTAGGGGGAAATAAAGACAAAATAATACATACAAAAAAACACAGGCACTTAGAAACCCTTAGTGCTCAATACTGCATATAACCAAACTTACACTAATTTCTACACACTCATGCACATCTCAAATAACGAAATTTTCAACATAAAACATGTGCACATTAATGTATAGAAAAATACAAAAATAATTGCATATAAAAACAATGCCATGTGTAACTAGGACACACAAATGAAAAAAACTGTAAATCAAACTTCACGGCTCAATATCTTCTCCATTTGAACTCAAAATTTACGAAACTCGCCACCATTGTATTATAAATTAAATTATTTATCTAATGGAGGTATTTCATTTAAAATGGAGTTAAGATACAAAAGCTCTCTTTCTGGGGTTCCATTGTACTATATACCTATATTTTATTCTCATAATTGATTACGTATATTTTTACTCTTCTTATATTTTTAATTACTTATATATATTATTGTAATAATAAAAAAATATAAATACTAAAGAAAACATTAAAAATTAATCCAAATAAATAAAGTATTATAATACATATGTACATTATACGTATAAAAACATATATACAATTATTTATCTATAAAAATAATATCAAAAATAAAATAAAAATACGTATTTAGGTATACAATAAATAAACAAAATATGAAAATAGATAATAAATAATAAAATGCAAAATAAAAAAAAAACAAACATATGTATATTTAACATGTAATTACACTTGTAAAAAATAAACATATAATAAATAAGCTAAAAAATAAATAAAAATCATCTAAAAAAAGTACATAAAATAAGAAACAACTTTCATATTTTAAGATTTATTTAATAAAATAATTTACTACTTTATTTACTATCTATTCCTTTTTTCATCCTTATTTAGTCCTAACTTGGTCCGCGTGGACCAATCATGAGGCGTCATTGGTTGTCCCTGGTCAACTGCCTGCTCCTTTGGATTGGTCCAAGCATTGTGTTTTACTCTTCTCCGCCAATTTCTTTTAATCAATCCAAATCTTGTTTTTCGTAATGAAATTTTCTCACCAGAGAGTCATCCTTCATGCGGGTCAAAGAGTTCTCTTGGTTAATCCTCGAGTGAAGCAAAAACCCAAGATGAAGGGTGCAGACCAATCAACTTGTATAAAGTACCTCCTTCTCCCATTTTTGAAATTCAATACGATTTCTCCCATTGCAACCCCTAGATTCGTGTCTGGAGAGAAATCCTAGTGACAAGAGAAATTTCCCAGTGAATCGACACGAGGAGGAGGAGATTTCAAGATTCATTCATTGCTGGAGCACCTCTGGTGGTTTTTCTGCTCCCGGCCACATCAGGCAGGTGAGCTACTTTACCTTAGCACTTTATATTCCTAAGACAATCAGTAGCATAGTTTGGTCTTTTATTTCATTTGATTTTGTCCAATATAGCTTAAAATCCCAAAAAGATCTCGTTTAAGCTCTAGGATCCAGTCATCGTTTCCAGCTATTTACGACTATTACCCAACTTACTGACCACCTCCACATCTGTATCTTGATACCTTCTATCATCCTGACCCATTGATCAACCCAGATCTTTCATAGATCTGGGAAGCATGTGCTCCTTTTCCACCCTTCGTCAGAGCATACTCGCCCCTCCATTTTCCCCTTTATTTTTGTGTAAGTTCTGGTCGAGGAGAACCCTCCTCGAGCCCTAAGTCTAACCGTACATGTCTCGATCCCCAAATACCCCAGCTAGGGTGCATTTGAAGCAGGAGACCATGCTCCAGGTCAACCAAACTGCATGCCTCGATCAACAAGGTTTTGACCATTCTGAAGGCACCAATAGTTGCGGATGAGCTCTAGCTCTATTTTGTGACCTTTGGGAGAGCTTTATGTGGCCAGAGCATTGAATCACCATTGATCAAAGGAGCTCAATCCAACCGTTCTTCCATGTTCACGCAGGCCACCTCTTCATTATCAGATCAGGAGCGTCGCCTAGGTCTCTCAGCTACTGATCGATCAAGTTGCAATTCAATCGTTGGATCTCTCCCGAGATCTAATCTTCACCGCTCATCGATGAAGCGTTATCGGTCTTGCAAATCAGGCCGCGTGGATAACTGAAACGATCACATCAGTCCACTAACGCCCCTTAAGGGGTATTTCGCACACATACCTCCCCCCAGCCTTTTTGTTTTTAATATTTGATATTTAAACTTCCATCTATAATTGTTATAGTTTTGTAATATTTACACTAAGGACTCTAAGCTTTCATTTATTTACACTTTAGTCTAATGCTAGATCACCTCATGTATCAATTGCGTAAGGAACCTGGGCATTTTGTGTGGACCCCCTTCAGGTTGTGTATATTTCTTTTGGTACCATAACTTTGAATATCAATGTTAAACTTTTTAGATAAATTACATATGCCCCTAGACATTGATTAGGTGTTATGAAATGCTTTGAAATGTCTTAAATTGAATTAGGTCCATATCTTGTTGATTTAAGTTTCTACTTGTATTTTAATTGTTAAAAATGATATTTTGCATCGAAAAATTATAGGAAAATTATATCAAGTGCCTGGAATCATATTTATCTTATATATTTTTGCAAGGCAATTAATATCATTTTCCTATTTATAAAAATTCAAAAACATTACATTTTCTTGTGTTTAGCATTTAAAAATCCATAAAAAAATATAAATATTTTTGAAAAATTCCAAAAAAATCATGCAGATTTATGTTGTTATATTTCATCTTCTGTCCAAGTATTGTTGAACAAACATTGAGAAAAACTCCTAAAAGCTGCAAAACATAGAAAAACTCATAAGAATTCCATAAAATCACAGAAAAATCACAGAAAAATCACAAAAATATGTTTTAAATTAATTAAATTTCTTTTTATTATAGAAGATTTTATGAAAATTGATTTTGAGCTCAATATAAATTGACAGGTATGTATTAAGCCCTTTAAGTTTTTGAATTTTCTACTTTCTTTTTTATGTATTTACCCATTTCAAAATCAATAAAAAATCTTAAAAAATAAACAAAAAACATCAAAAATAGATTAAAAAAATACAAAACTCAAACTAATTGATTTTTAACATTTTTATTTTATTTGTCACATTTTAAAAATCTAAAAACATTTCTTTTCTATATAATACTTGTATACTTATATATATCACTTATTTTTTGATATTATTTTTTAATTAAAAATTAAAATTTTGCAAAATCAAGAGTACTAAAAAATACATAAAAAATAAAACCCACAAAATCATTTTAAAATCAAAATCCATAAAAATTTCCTAGGTAGCATATTCATCATTTCTCTACTCTACATACTCTTTGTGGTTCGACCTCTACTGCTTGTCATTGTACACATTTTGTATAGTAATAATAAATTTTAGCTCCACACATATTTTTATTGCTTAATTATTATTGTGGGTTAATTGTTGATTGAGAAGCTTCGGTCGGGTACCGAGTGCTGCGAGAGCGGCTGAAACAACGATTGTTGGATCCGACTTGTTGGACACCGCAATGTCCTCCAAGACCAGACATTAGGTACCCTGTATCAAAATCCTTCCGCCAACATCCTACATGGAGAGAACTAGGAAGTAATGTAAGATTTTCTAATTGATCATGCATTGCTAATTTTTGCTTGCATTCTGTTTTCTCGATTTCTCCCTCTTGAGTTTTATAACTTAGAATTAAAGGAATTGGGACTTACGATAAGTGTTTTTGTGATCACTTAATCTTCAGTGATAACCATGTATAAAATGAGGATTGTTAATGCAGGTTGATATTAAAAACTTGAAATAAAATCGGCCTTTTCTTATGGGAGAGTAATCCCCTCACAGGCATGGAAGGCTGTATCCCGATATATCGACGATATATCGCCGATATATCGATATCGACATGGGACCGATATCGAAATCGATATATCGATATATCCGATTTCAGGCATTTTCTTCAGAAAGATTTATAGATATAGCGATATATCGCCGATATATCGATATCGACACGATATCGAAACGATATCGATATTGATATATCCTTCCATGCTCACAGGTACTTACCTCCAGACAGAGTGGGTGAGGACGCATCATAAGGATATATCCCAAAACTAGAGCCTATTTCTCCCAGCCTCAACGGCACAACAGATGCGTCAGCAGCAGTATCACTTGGGCCAGCGGGGCCCACCATTTCTGAACAACCCACAACCTCAACATCAGGGCCAACAAGGACATTTCATGATCTTCTTTCCAATAGAGTCCTCCTAGGCAGAACCTAGATCATTCTTCTTCGTCTTCATCCACTCCATCAGATTTTCAAGAGTAGATTCTTGATGAGATTTGTGCTTATATGAACGGGATTCAGGACATGAGTGTTGACCTCAACTGGATCCCCTGATGGCAGGATGAGCAATCTGCACCACTTACCTCCATTCTTGCCCAAGTTCAACTAATCCCAATAGCCCTAATACGAGTCAGTAGAAGTACAATGATCGAGTATATTACTCACATTCACTAAGATCTAAGCATGAGATCCTTTCGTTTGATAATCTTAATCATATGTCACTCAGGAGCGGAAGGATCATGGCATATCTAATCATGCACAAGACATGGAGGAGGGCGTCTTAGGCTCCATCTGAGGAGATCTTAGAGGATGAGGAGGAAGAGTATCATTAGACACAACATCAGCACCATTACTGGCAGAAGATGATGAGATCGCCAAGAAGAGAGAGGATGGAGATAACCAAGACGCAACATCAGGTTATTCAAATTCAGAGTCTACGAAGGACCTTGCACCTCCAATTGAGGAGAATGTACCATCAGTAGACATTCTTCAACTTGTAATAGATGATTTTAATTCCATGTTTGTAAAAGATTTTGTTTGTATAAAGAACTCAGATTCTAGAAATAAAATGTTGCATGTTTCTGTTTATGATTCTTCTACCTTTTCTTGTGCTTCAATCCTTTTTACCCATGCTCTTATGGTAGGAAAGATAAACATCAAAAAGATTCAGAAAGATGATCTTGATATGGCACAGTTTTGTAATGAGAACATCATTATTAAGGTGCCATTTAACAAGTATGTGGAAAAAATCTTGTCTTTCAAAAGTACCTTAAGGTGAGATGCACACCTACTAGGACAAGCAGGAAGAAACTAAGCAAATAAATGGAGACGCATGTCTTAACAGTTGCCACTACTGATTGTATCAAGAACCAACAACTTCCTCGAAAGAAGAGAGATGTGGGTGTGTATTATGTGATAAGCCATATCGATGATATAGCATTTGCACGAACTCGCCTAGATAATAGCTCTTCTATTAACCTCTTACCTCTGGCCTTGTACAATAGGCTAAACTTAGGGCCTCTCGGAAGCTCATGTTCTCTAATTTAGTTTGCAGATAAATCTACCAAGAGGGCTAAGAGAGAGGTTAGGAATATTATTATTCGATTGCAGGACAAGAGTATATGGTAAACTTTACAATCCTTGATATGGGGATCCTCAATCATTGGAGAAAACTCGAAATCATTTTAGGTTGATATTTCATCAAGACCACTGGTACTTCATTTGACTACCAGACTGGGATGACGAAGTTCCGCTCTCCAGGAGGAGAAGTGGAACTAGATATGTAGCAAACAAAATGGCAGAGGCATGATTCAGAATTTACCGTAGATTATTCATCTTGTGAGGAAGACTGAAGAGTGACAGACATAGCTGGGCAATGGAGACAAACCCAAGCGGTACTCAGTGATAACCTCTCACCTGAACAGGATAGTGTACATGAAGCAGTTTTCCAGATGTTGCCGAGTTTCTTGATAGATGCATCCCTCTACTCCTTTGACAACACAGAAGTCACTCTTGAATTGTCAGTTCCTTCTCTCACAAAATAGTTAAAGGTTGAGAATTCTGAGTTGGGGGCGGCTTTAGCTGACTTACCAAGGATCTTTAGTGATACGACTCAAGACACAATACAGTTGGTATCCCAACACAGACAAAACCACCTTCCTGCAACATGGAATCAGATTCAGATATGGTTAAGCCGGACTTGTTGGATGATTATTCATTGCTAGATATTAAACCATTACTTCCTACACTCAAGTTTGTCTTTCTTGCGAGGACCAGAGAAGAGATTTCATGTCATTATCAGCTCATAGCTGACTAACGAAAAAGGAGTCCATGTTGCTTGAATTTTTATAAAAGAATAGTAAGGCAATAGGTTAGAGAGTGCCAGATCTTGTTGGGATTAATCATGCTATATGTTCACACCATATTTATTTAGAGGATAATGCTAGATCTTCCTGTGAATTTTAGAGAATATTGAATACAAAATTAATGAAAGTTGTTAAGAAAGAGATTAATAAATGGTATGGAGTGGAGTTCATTGATCCCATCTCCGACTCCAAATGGGTGGCCCTTTACATGTGTTTCCGAAGATGTCAGAAATTCATATGGTCACCAATGAGGAGGGAGAAGAGATTGCGAAACGAGTATTTTGGAAAATCCACTTTCCCTTGACTTTCATTGATCATATTTTGGAAAGATTACCAAGGAAAGAGTTCTGTTTTCTTGATGGGTACGCATGCAACATTCAAGTAACAATAGCTCCTGAGGACTAGGAAAAGAACACCTTCATTTGTCCCTTTGGCACATATGCATTCATGCATATACCTTTTGATCTATGTAATGCCCCGGTAACTTTTCAGTGATGCGTGACAATTGTGTTTGTTGAGATGGTGGGAGATTTTCTGGATGTATTCATGGATGATTTCTCGGTCCATGGAGATTCTTTTAATACTTGTTTATCACATTTGGACCGAGTACTTAAGGGTACATGGAGGTTAATCTAGTGATCTCTTGGGAGAAAAGACATTTCATGGTACATGAGGGCATTGTGTTGGGGCACGCCATCTCCAAGAAGGGAGTGACGATTGACCCTACCAAGGTGTATGTAATCAAGAAGCTTGATGCACCGACCAACGTCAGGTCAGTGCATTCTTCTTTAGGACATGTTGAATTTTATAAGAGATTTATCAAAGATTTTTCAAAGATTTCCTGACCACTGACTAAGCTCTTAGGAAAAGATATTGATCATTGTAGATACAGGTGTCTAGATACCTTTGAACTCTTAAAAAGAAATATTATAGATTATCATGTTCTACAAGTTATTGATTGGTCTCTTCCCTTCCAGATCATGATTGATGCGTAGGACTTTTCTATAGGAGTTGTGTTTGGATAAAGGAAATATGTGATATCGATCATGATGCACCACACGATTAAAGTATTGGATCTTGCATAGAAGAAATATACAATGACTAAAAAGGAAACGCTCGTAGCAGTTTGAGCCTTAGAGAAATTCATATCGTATCTTTTGGGTTCTAAGGTGACTATTTATATTGATCACATAACGATTCGATACTTAATGGAAAAGAAAGACGTGAAGACCCTAAACCCTATTTTAGCTTAAAATCCATTCTTAAACATCTATAAATATTAATAAAATGCTCTTTTTATTATTTCTTATTCTTTTGTAAATATTGTGTAAATATCATTGTTTTTAACATAACAAATAAATAAATAAAGAGAAAAGAAAGAAAAGAAAGACTGTATATATGCAATAAATACAGGTTGACTCTTACCCTGAGACAAGGTCAAAACTTGACCTAATCGACGAGGAATAAAGTAGGGGAAGATAAGGCCACTTGTAGAAAAATAAAAGAAAAAATTAATTTCACTTGTATAAACATCACTATTCATCACTGCATATACACCATTATTTGTATACGAATTCTTTATTCTATTTTATTTATCATTCAATTCATCTCAGATAAAAATATTTTCTTCTTGAAACTTGTACATAAAAATAAGTTGTAAATATTAAACATAATTTCAAGAAAATTAATTGTATATTGTGTAAATAATGATACTTTGAAAAAGCTGCAAAACCAAACTTCCCAGACTTATATCTTCTCCACAAAAATCTAAATAAGGCAAACTCACTTTTATTGTACTCTAAATAAAATAAGCTTTAAAATGAAAGTGGTTTCGTTAAAATCAGAGTTAAGATGCAAAATATGACTTTTGGAGTGTATTGTATATTGTTTGTACTATATATGGTGTGAATATAATTATTCATGTATTTTATGTACATATTTCTGCATATTGTATTTTAAAATAATTGCAAATATTTTATTAAAGAAAAATAAAAAAATACAAAAATCAAAATCACCAAAAATAAATTCATTGTATAGTGTACATGTATCACTATGTATATATTGTAAATATACCTATTTATTTAACCTAATTATTTATTTCATAAAAATAAAAATATATAATTAAAATCCTTGAAAGGTTATAAATAAAAAATATTCAATTATATAATTATTTCTAAAAATAATTAATTAAAAATCATGGTGTTATATTTATAGGTAAAAATACTTATGAATAAAGAGGATTATTTATTTTATCCCTATTAATTAATTTATTTAATTTATTAAAAGTCATCTAAATTAACTTTATTTAATTCCTAACATTTTTATTTACATTATTTATTTATTTAAAGTCATTTTCTATTTCATTTAATTTAATTCTCATTTTCTTGCTTTTTTATCATTTTGTGACGTTTGTCATATTCGTAGACTCTTCTCATTGGCCAGACCCAGGTCCGCTGACCTGGGTCAGCTCCTCTTCCATCTACTCTGCTCGAATAAGCGGTTCGTCGGAGCCTCTTCTTATCTTTTCCCTCTCCTATCCGAGTACTAATCCGCCTCAATCTCTTATTTGATTTTGTTATCGGAATAACATCCCATCTTGCCTGACTATCATTTTCACTTTTTCCCTCGATCCACGTACGCTTTCCAAATTCGAAAACCACATGGACACATCTCCTATTTATACCCCCTCTGATCCAAATTTTCGATCATATCCATTTTTCATCCACGTTTTCATCCAAGGCTTAGTTTCTGGAGAGAGGCACAATGACAACGTGCCATTTCCACAGCCGAGAGAGCATTGATTTGCCCTGGAAGATGCGATCCAGCCACTTGTCGGAGCTCCATCGCCAAGTCGAGTTTCTTCGAGCTTTCACACTCAAATCAAGGCGATCACCATCATCATTCCATCCGTAGGTAATCTTAGGTACTTTTCATTTCGATTTTGTCCTTAATTCTGTGTTTTAATTTTTATATTTAGCCTAGATCAGATTTTCATCCCCAAGCTCTGATCTGCACAATCGAAGCTTCCCGGTCTTTGATTTCATCATCCAATTGGTCCATCACCTTCACCAGACCCTTCTCCATCTTCTCCCATAGATGATCCCCTCCAGATCACTTCGGATCTGGAGTCCGATCTCCTCACTGTATCATCGCTGTCGGAGACACCCATTCACCTTCATTCTGATTTGTTTTTGCCTAATAGCTAGGCCGGAGATCCCTCCAAGCAACAGTAAACTATTTCAGGTGCTAGGGAGTGTGCAGGAGCTCAAGCATAAAGATTGGGAAGCCCTTTTTTTCGCCACACCTGCAGTCCCCCCCAGATCCATATCCAGGGAGATTCGAGCGTCGTTGAGCTATCCAGTCGTTGGGCAGCAGCTATAGGATCCTATTCTGACCTCCAAGAGGTGGATCGAGTTTAGATTGGTCAAGAAATAGTCAATCAAAGCTTTCCTCACCGCACCTTCATACATATTCTTCCAGCCTTACCTGATGCGGTCTGATCAATAATAGCATATCTGGATTTAATTGTGATCGTCCATTTGCGCCGAAAGCTCACCCATCAGATCTCCAGATTCATCTCAACCATCCATTCTGCGTGATACTCTGCATGTGATCGATGACCTTTTGCTCTTTAGCCTTGCGGTTATTCGATTTTGTAAATAAGTGCCTCTAAGGACACGTGTCATGCTACTGTGTATTTGGTTATTTACGTTATTTGCCCTGCTCTTTATTTTAATTACAGATAAGTCCATGTTGTTTGTATAAACGTGATTGGCACGTGATTTGTGGTGAAATTGCATAATAGATTCCTAAGCATTTTTTTTAAATTTTAGTCCATGGAAATAACTTAATTACCTCGAGGTCTATACCAGCACTCACGTGCGTCGACACGCCTCTTCTAGGAAAATTGCACATATCATCCTTGTTCTTTTTAGTATGTTATTTGTTTAATCTATAAATAAGGTTTATTTGCATAAAGGTCCATGTGTTGCAGACTATTGTTTTGATTGTTAATATTGATTAATAAATTGCTAATCATTGCAATTAATTTTCTAAAATTCATTTTATAGTCTTACCAAGTAGTATTATCATCAATAATTTTAATTTTGCATTTTATTTAATTTTGTTATTTTTAAAATTTAAAAAATATCTCAATTTTCTCATATTTGCATTATTAATTAAATAAAAATTACAAAAACTTTTAGAAAAAAAACTAAAAAACTTGTGGTTGTTTATTTTACGTTGTTTTAATTTATGTATAAATATTATCATCAATATCCTTATAAAAAACAAAAATAATAAAAAACTAAAAAATTCTTATAGAAGAGAAAATACAAAAAAGACATAAAACACCTTTCTAAAAACCTTGAAAAACATTCTCTATTGATGTATATATTTTACACATTTTCCCTTTATTTTCTATTTTAAAATCACAAAAACATTTGCATTGTTTTTGTTTGTTGTTTTTACTATTTTTATTCATTTTGAAAATCTTAAAAAATCCAAAATTCTCTAAAAATATAAAAATAGTATAAAAATATCAATAACCAATAAGAATTTTAGTTAAATTTTCTTGACATTTTTACTATATTTTACAAATAAAAAAGCTTGTTTTCTTTTCCTTTTTTTCATTGTTTTGTTTTTATTTTGTTTTATTAAAAAATATAAAAAGATTTGCAAAATTAAAAATCATAAAAAATTATGAATGAGAAAACCAATAAAAATATAAAAACTAAAATTCTTAAAAAATTTAAAAAGAATATATAAAAACCAAGGTAGTTTTCTTAGAGATTCCTTCTTTTATCTCATTGATTTTCTTTGATTTAAATAACCCTCGGGATTATTGTAGCCTCTCTGAGTTCGATCATGTACGTTATACAGGTACAAAATAGCAATTTATTTTCTTGCTTACATTCCTCTTTGATTGTTGGCTTGTGAATAAGAAAATAGAAAATAACTTTTGTTTAAGGGAGTTTAGGGTTGCATCGACACTTAATTTTCTTTTAAATAATTAAAAATCTCTGATTTTCTCCGGATAAAACAAATGGTGTCGTTGCCAGGGAGGCATGACGAAGGTACCTAGGTTTTCCCTTTAGCATGGCATTCTTGGTTTGTGTATATATTTGTTTCTTTTTATTGTTTCTTGTCTACATTTTTTCTATACATATTTTATGTGTCTTTTATTTTCTATATATATCATTGTTGTGGATCTACTTAGTGTTGAGGAGTGAGCAGTTGGATTGAGTGTCACGTGCTGTGAGGGAGATTATACATCGCTTGCAAGATCCGATTTGTCAGACACCAAAAGCTCCCCAAGATCGAACTTTGAGTATTCATCCGAGATCACTTATTCTTGCTCTTCTCATTTTGCTACATATTCTCACTTGTGTTTCATTGTTTATTTGTCTATATTTTTGGCTTTTATTTTCTTTCTTTTATTGTGCTCATAGCTTCATAACTATGTTCTGACATATTTTTTATTTATCTCTTTCTTACGAGGGACCGACGAGCGAGGGTGGCATTCCTAAGAGCGTCGACACACCTGAGCGAAGTGGAGGCGGTTTGTTTCTTCATCGAGCAGTAGGAGAGCGTAAGAGAAGAGGAGCAAAAGAGTTGGAAGATTACTTGGAGTATTTTTGTTTTATTTTTAGTCATTTTATTTCCCATTTTATTCTTGAAATTAATTTGTAACAATTCTTAGGCGCTTGCCTCCTTTTCTATTTTTTTAGACATTAGACTCTCTTGTGGATTGCGAGGTTTGTTTCACCAAGTGCCGGTGCACTTGAGGGACCTCATCTGTTTTATTTTCTTTACCTTCTTCTTTTTATTTATTTTCTCACAGTTTTTTTGTGCTTGAGCCCTTAGAAGTAGGTCCTATTATCTTGGCTGATCCATGTAACAGATTAGGTCCACATCCCTTAATAAGAATATATGTTCCTATAGATTAGATCGTAGGACTGGACTTAGTCAAAATAATTGGCTCTTTCCCACTAATAGAAGTTACTGCTTAGGACATTTCTCTTGCATCATTTAAGTAGTTTATTTTATTATCTTTATTTTTATGCGAGGATCATTTTACATGTAGAATGTTGGAGTAAGGTACACATTTCTTATCTCTTGCATGCATCATTGATTTCCATTGCATCGGCTTTTCTGATTTCCTCTCTTGATTTTTTTCTCTTAGGAAATAAAGGAATTGAACAAATTGTTAGATCGTTTATTTGAAAAAGATCCAAAAATGATAACCAAATAAAAAGAGACTGCTAAATCTACTTGACCTAAAACAAAACGTAACGATCATATCATCATTGTTTTGAGGAGAGTAACCCCCTCATTGTTTGCAAGTACTTACCTACAAACAGAGTAGGTGAGGATGTAGCCTTAAGGTTAGAACCCAAATCCCAGGATTTGTGCCCTATACTACCAGCATTACTCTTTGGTACGGTTGAGATGCAAGCACTTGCCTAAGACATTAGAAAATTATTTTGGTGTGCTCGGCCTCTTATCTCCCATTGGACCTGATATAGCCCGACAGCCCGGATAGATGGTTCCTTTGATTGGGGAGGTTTGAGGATGTACGATGGGCAATAGAGGCAATTCATCCTATGTGTTTGGTAGTAAGAAACTTTGTGTAGATTTACTAAACTAAAATTGAAAAGATAATTAACCAAACTTTCACGGTCCTCACATGTGTTCAGTTGGTGAATCATGGGTTTGTATTGTGTTTGATTACTAGTGTTAGAGATACCTTTGTGAACTTTGTGCCTTAATTACATTTTCTTCTTCTTGTTTGACCTCGTGTTCTCGCATCTTGCCTCTTGTTATCGAAGATGTCGGATTGGAGTATTTATGCTCAGACTTCGTGAGATTATCTTTATACACTCCATTTCTGTCATCTTCACCTATTCGAGATGACTCTCTTCCCGAATTCACTTCTTTTTCTACACCTCCATTTCTATCACCAATAAACCCCTTATTCGAGATTGAATCTAATCTCGCATTATCATTTGAGACTCCTGGTTTTATGAGGAATGATCGAGTGCCTTGCACCTTTTCGGAGCGAGATTCAGATTCTGAGGACTCGATGGCACCACCTAAGGGATAGGGACCAATTACTGAGCAGCATGAGATCAACAATACGATGATGGCATCCATTCAGGCTATCCAGCCCAACTAACTGATCATGCCAACATCTAGGCTAGTTTTTGTGATATGATCTTAGAGTTGAGATAGGACAGAGGAGAGAGGAGGATGGACAAATTAGAGGTGGGAATGGGGGAGCCGATCATGAGCAATCGAGAGTGGATCTGAAGCCTGTGTTGAGAGATGCCTATAACCCGGGCGCATTACATGCTATGATATGGATACAGATACATGCGGTTCATGGGCACTTTGAGCTGAAGCCAACTATACTTTCATTGCTCTCGACATTCTACAGACACATTCACGAGGAGACTTATATTCACCTCCAGCAGTTTGATCACATATGTAGCACCATTCAGTGCATTCACTACCCTAACATTCCATTAGAGGTAGTGAAGATGATAACATTCCCGTTCAGTCTCACGGACAAGGTGCTTTATTGGATTAACCATTTGGGAATGTCGTCACATCTTGGGAAGAGTTGGTGTCTGATTTTCTGAGAAAGTATTATCCCCTTAGGTGCCTCAATCAGATGTGATCGTTGATAGCTAACTTCTCCCATTTGTCCCATGAGCCTATTTACGAGGTGCGAGAAAGATTCAAAATTTGATGGAAAAGTACCCCCATCATGATATTCCCAATATGAGCCTAGTGCAGAACTTTTTTTGGAGGTTGAGCTTAGAGAACCAGAGATTGGTTGATGTCTCTTGTGGGGATCACATTTCAACAAGAATGAGTATGTCTTATATCAAAATTTTTAGGAGATGGTAGAGAGGTCTGCAACTCTTTCTTCTTCACGTGCTTTCTAGAAACACCCTCTTCCTTCTTCTACTTCAGCACCCCACAAAGTAGTCAACATGACGACATCTCATGATGTGGATAGGGTGGGAAGTGTCGATCTGACCATATTGAAAACCACCTATCCAAAGTTGATATAATCGAAAAGTGATCACAAGAGCTAGACAAATTACAAGTGATTGAACAGAGGACGAATCGGTTGGACAAGTTAGAAGGGACCACCCGTCATCTGGAGATTCTAGTGAGTACCATTAGCTCATGTAAGAGGCAGAGTACCTCATTCGATACACTTGTAGTGGAGTGATGAATCCACGATTCATCACCTTTATTCTTTTATTTTAGCTTCATTTCCTTAGGCAAATACCTATAAATACCCGCTAATTCCATGAATTTACTATTTTGCATGCATTTGTTAAATATGCATTTTTAACACTTTTTGTACAAAAGTAAAAGAATAAAGAAGAAAAGAAAAAGAAAGGAGGTATTTATGCAATAAATACAGACTGACCCGAACCCCAAGAGAAGGTCAAGACTTGACCTGATTGACCAGGAATAAAGTAGGGGGAGATAAGGTCTTCTGTCAAAAATCCAAAAATATTCTGTAAATATTTTGTCTTGTATATTTGTATAAAACTTATATTATTTTATCCGTAGATAATTTGACCTCAAATTAATTATTTTTGTAAATAAAAGTTGTTAATAAAAATGTGTTATAAATAATAAAAATAAATGTGAAGTAAAATAGTATACATATTACCAATAATTACACCTAGAAGAAGCCGCAAAGCGATAATTGAAACACCAATTCCGGCTCCATACGAGCTCAAATTGAATCAAAATCACTTCCATTACACTCTAAATTAAATTATATTTCAAATGGTTGTGGTTTCATAATTTTTGGAGTTACGGTTGAAAAGTTAGTTTTCTGGGGTGTTTTGTGCAGTTTAACCAATATTTGTTGTACATATTTATTAATATTTATTTTAAAATGCATGTAATTGTAAATATTATTTTTATTAAAAATTAAAAAATGAAAAAAAAAGATATAAAAATTATTTCCTTATTTGTACCCATGTATATTGTATTATATGTACATAATATGTGTATACAACTAACTTCCTTATATAAAAATCACCAAAAAATAAAATATCTCACATTAATTAATTAATTTAAGTTAATTACGGAATTATATTTAATTATATGATTTATTTGATTTATTTGGTTTAAAACTTGCCTTGTATATATGATTTTATTCCATGCCTTAAATGGCCACCATTATGGTGGTTAATTGATTTCCATTAATTAATTAATTAATTAAATTAATTTAATTCCGAATTTCGAAATTAATTAATTTATTTATTTATTAATTTAATTATTTTATTAATTTCACCAATAAAAACCTTCCCTATTTGTAGATACTTTCCATTTTTTTATTTTTGTCTTCTTTTTAATGGGCTCCTCCTCCCTCATTTCCTCTTGATCAATCTTTGGAGAGAGGAGCACGATCTCCGAGAGCTACTCATCACAGAAGGGTGCCCAGCCTCCGATCCGATTGGTGATAGAGATTCGGTCGTCGTCGAGGCCATCACGGCGTGTCCGATCCCAAGGTGAGATCCGGTTTTAATTCTCGTCATTTTTCGCAGGTAAACCGTAAGTATAATTTTTGCTCTCACTTTATTAGTTTTTAGATCCCTAAAAATCACAAAAAATTGTCACCACACACATTTCTGCCTCAAGATCGATTTTTCATCTCATCTCGTGATCTCCACATTTCTTTTTATACCTCGCGCAACCTTCCACCTCCGGTCACGCACGGTGACCGGAGTCACAGATCTCTCTCCCATTTCATGGATCTGAATCCATTCACTTCTCCGATTTTGTTTATAAATAATAAATAAATAAATACATATGTTTGGTTTGCTTTCCAACCTTTGTTTTGTAGGAGAATAAAAAATAAAAAAAACATAAAAAAAATCTTTTTTTCCTTTTTTTAACTCTGCTTGCAGTTTACAATATAAAGAAAAAATATAAAAACAAAAAACCAAAAATAATTAAAAAAATAATAAAAATAACATTCGCAACATGCTCTAGTAAGACGGTCCGCCCCCAGCGAATTCCCCCGGCCATTCTTCTAGACTGTCGTGTGCGCGCACCTTCTGTCATCCTCCCGCGCACGCGGCCGCCACCTGGACCGTGCTCTTCCATGGTGCGCCTTCTGTGCTGCCGGCGGGCCACACGAAGGTCGTGCCTGTCTGCTCCCCGCCGAGGCTTCACGAACCGCCGACCGCCCTAGCGGCGCGCCCCGTTCCCCGCGCGCAAGGCGCACCCCATTATGGCAGACCGGCCACCCGTGCTCCACCCTCGCGCGCTCTTCCTCTACGCTGCACCTCTCCTCCGTCCTCGTTCCAAGAAGAGGAGGCGGCCCGATCCACCCCCGCCTAGGCCTTGCTCCGTGCTTCCATTGTGCGCGCCACCGGGCCACATCACCTCCGCGGTCGACCGCGATCCCCTCGCATCCTCGACCCCTCCTTTGGTGGGCTGCGACCGCCCCCTTGCTCCTTGGCCACATTATCTCTGCATGATTTTCTTGATGGAATAAATGGTCTTATGTTTTGAAAAATTCTAAAAAAATGGTGGATGTTCTTGATGTAGTTGTTAACCTTGTATAAATTTTTCATCGCATTTTATTATCATTTGATATACTTAAAAAATCAAAAACAGTGTCATTTTAATTGCCTAAAAGTAGAAAATTCATAAAAATTCGAAAAATTGCTTACAATTCCAAAAAATAGTTAATTGTATTTTGGTGTTTTGATTTCTTACCAATTTTTGTGCATTAACACTTTATAAAAACCAAACAAATTACGAAAAACTAAAAATCTTAAAAAAATGTAGAAAATTGTAGAAAAATCCAAAAAATGTGATTTCAGTTTCTGATTGTAGATATTGCTTTGTATTTTATATTAAAAATAAACTCCCGGAATTTTGGACATTAAAGGATTTTTAAATTGTAAAAGATTCTTGGCTGTGCATTGTTTTCTTTATTTTCCACTGTTTCATTTTTGGAAAATCATAAAAACATCAGAAAAATTCGAAAAAAATATCAAAAATATTATAAAATATATAAAACACAAAATCATTTTCTTTTTAATTTTCTAAGCATTTTTTATCATCTTGAAAAATACAAAAAAAGTTTGGTGTGTGTATTTTTAATTCTTTGTGCCTTATTCGAAAAAATTAAAAAAATAAAAAATTCAAAAAACCCTAAAAAATCATTTTCGAAATCTGACTATTAAGCTTTTCAATCGTGCTCCTTGTGTTCGACCCTGGTCGCTATACCAGGTAAAAAGAATAGCGAGAACTGCTTACATTGTTTTATTGATTCATCTTATTTTGAGTGGTTTATTAATTTTTCTCGTTGACCGATTCGAGTGGTTGAGAACAACGGCAAACGTGCATATTATTTACATCTCTCAACCTTATCGATTTTCGTATCATCAGAATGGCACCGTTGCCGGGGAGCATGGCTTTGTAGACATTTTTTATTTTTTATTTATCTCTATTTAATGTAACTATCATCTGACCATCTCTTATTTCCTTTTTTGTGCGAGGAACCGCTTAGATACGACTCGAACTCTTTGGAGGGACTAACACAGGAAGAGGAGCAGAGGAGCAGAAGATTGTTATTTTATTTAGAGAATTTTCTGAGACATTATTGTAATAATTTAGGACTTTAGAACTGTGGACTTGAACAATTATTCGGGGTCTATTTTGACTTGTGCCGATGCACTTGGGGGACCTCACCATTGTTTTCCGAGTTTTTGATTTAACCGCCATAACTTGCTAGTTGATTCTCATGGATTTAGCCCCAGACGTAGGACTTTTTATTGATTGTGATGTAATATTTTAAGGCCCAACACCTAATTGCTTATATGTTCCTATAGAACGTAATTAGACCTTACTAAAAATAAAAATCAAAAAGTTCTTCACGATTAATAGAAGCTGCTCGTCTAAGGCCTATTTTCACGTGCATCATATAGTTAGTTTACATTCTGTATTTAATTTATGCACGGATCATATTGCATGTAGAGTGCTGGAGTAAGGTACGCATTTTCTATCTCTGCATGCATCATTGTGTTTGACCATGCACTGGCTTTTTTGAATTCCTCCCCCTGTTTCTTGGACTCAAATTAATCAAAGAGGAAATCGGAAAATTCGCTAGGCGTTGTTTATTTCTGGAAAAAATCTAAAAAGTGAAAGCAATAAAATCTAGGACTGCTAAACCAAACTTGACCCTAAAACCCACCTCATTTAAAAATATCTATTTTGGGGAGAGTCACCCCCTCATTGTCTGGTTTGCTTGAGCGAGAGAGTGACCCGAACACTAGGATAGAGCCACGCATGAACTTCCGTTAGACTATTGGTCTTAGAGTCAGTCGTTCTCCAATGAGGATCTCTCCGGTAACCGGTAAAGCAGGTCGTGACGTCCTTAACAGAGCGAGTTGATCGGGTAGCTGGTAAATGATCTGCAACTTGTACTAGTTGGAAAAGATCTAGCTTTGGGATCGGATCAGTCTCTTGGGAGCATCGGGTTACTAACAGTTCACTTAATCGCTCTGCAAGATTGTTTTATCACCTAAATTAAAATTGACAAGATTAACGACCGATCCTTTACGGTCATCAGCTCGTGTTGAGTTGGTGAATTAGGGGTTTGACTTCTCATCTTGTTTGCTTACCAGATCTCATCCATACTCATCACCACATTACGATGATGGGAAGGAGATCCCTTAGGTTGCCTCTGGAAACACCACTATCGAGCACTCCTCCCCATTCATCTAGGGTGATTTTGGAGAGCCCAGACCTGCTCTCCGAACCTGAGTTCACTACCACCCTGTCCCCCCTCGACACCCTTCTTCCACCAGTCCTGAGATACCTGAGCCAAGGCCAACATAGATACATGTTAACTTGACGACACCTAAGTTTGGGTCTTTTGCCTTTGCAAAAACCCACAAGATGGCCAGCAGTGACGGACGAACCGATGGACAACCCCAGAGTTCTACTTATGTCCTAGATCAAGGTGCCTGATTACTCAGGTTTTGCAAGGGTCAAAATAGTCCACACAAGGCTGGACCACAGTGTCTCTGAGCGACCGCTCACGAAACCCAAATAAATCAACAATGAACCCACAACAATATTAATCAAGCAATGAAAAACAAATGTGGAGTCAAATTTATTTTAACTCTACAAGAAATGTGTATCGTGTAAGTATGTAGAGTGTCGAACTCAGGGAGCAAACAGGATAGATCGAGCAAAGTGCTAAAAATGTGATTGTGATGTGTGTCTACAAGTATGCATTTTTTTGTGGATTTTTAATTTTTATTTTTTTTAATTTTATATTTTTGTATTTTGGTTTTTATTTTTCTGATTTTATATTTTCTTTTTATATTTTATATTTTTTTATATTTTCTTTTTCAATACCTAGAATATATAAAGTATAAGACAAGGAGGAATAAGTATTTATAAAAATAATAAGAAATGCTCAAAAAGTAGGAAATAAAATGTTTTTGGTCTTTTTATATTTTTCTACTATTTTTGTGATTTTTGGGAATTTTTCTTAATGTTTTTGGTATTTTTAAAAGTCAAATACAAGAAAACAGTGAATTAAGCTACTGGCCGAAACTAAAATGAGGATGAAAAATACTAAACAGTACCCAAAACTCCTTAAATTAATTTTAAAATAAAGGAAATAAAATAGGTAAAATTCTGAAATAGAGTTTATATTTTTAGGATTTCTCTAGGATTTTTTAAATTTTTATGAAGTTTTTAGGGGTTTTCTAATTTTTAAGGTTTTTGTTTTGAAATTTTTAATGATTTTTGGATAGAAGTTAAAAGACACTAAAATAGACCTAAGGTAATTTTTTGCAATTTTTCAAAAAGATTTGATATTTTTTGGGTATTTTCTAATGCAAACAGTAGCAAAAATGCATGTTTTTTTATTTTTAATAAATATTAAAATGCAATAAAAATGAAATGCAAAAATATGGCGTGAATGAGCAAGCAAATTGGAGCTTAAAATATTTTTTGTGAAATTTTTGGGGTTTTATAGATGCATGAAATAAATGCAAACAACAAAGAGAAACTACACTACTCGAAAGGGCATATATGTAAATAGCAGAACCTCCAAGGGCCACAGTGCAATTTTCACACAAAATATTTAACTTAATATTGCATTTAATGGACTAAATACAAATATCCTAACCCGCGGGGGTATACCTGCAAAATACCCACCCTAGTGCGTGACTAGCACGCGCCTGGGAAGGACCTAAGTGTAAAATAAGAAAATCCCAGGGGCTACTATGCAAATTTACCCAAAAATATTACATGTGATACAAATGTTTATGGAATAAAACGAAATAGCAAAAGCCGCGAGGGGGTCCTTGCAAAATACCCCGCACCTCACGTGTACTGGTCACGTGAGGTGACGTGGCTGAGGACCTGTTTACAATAATAGAAAGTGTGGGGGCTTGGCTGTAAATATTACAAAACTTTTAAGCATCCAATGAAAGTGTAGGTCCTAAATATTTAATTACAAAAATGCATGGGATAAAAATTGCAAAATACCCAGGCGGGATGATCGGACGGCTCTGGCTTCTTCACTTAGGACGCGTGTCCGCTCCCAATGCGCCGATGACGCTTCGCACGAACGGCCACGATTAGATGATCCTTGGACATCGGTCGGTTGAGGCGTGATGGATCGGGGCGCTGGAGAGATCTGGGGATGGGGCTCGATCAAACGGTTGTGAACACCCCTGTAAGAACAGGGATGAACACGACCTCCGGCGAACTTCCACCGTCGTTAGGGTGTTGCTCCGACCTTCTCCTTCGATGTTGCCAGGCTCAAACGACTCCTGGAAGGTCCTTCTACCCGACGGTGGGGCCAAAATGGCTCAATGAGCCTCGATGTGTCGTGGACGAGTCGGAGAAGACGAGTGGGTCCATATACCTTGAGGACTTCAAAATCGACCCTCCAATGGGCCCTTTTAGCTTCTGCAACTTGCCAAAAATGGATAAGGGAGGCGAGGGAAAAATGCCTTGACCTCCAGTGGGCACTCACGAGGGATGAACGACGAGATGGAGGCTCGCCGGAGCTTGCTCCGATGAGGGTCGTCGATTGTGCGAATCGACCGATGAAGGACGGGGATAAAGGTGGATATGGTTTCCTACAACTATGATGAGTAAAAGAAGCAAAGAAAAGGAGAGAAATAGGCAACTCAATGGACTGGGTCTGAGGTTGAAAGTACCTCGACGATGAGGCTCGCCGGAGGTGTGGAACTCGCCCAAATCCACGACGCTTCGCCACCTTGAAGGGCTGACACTGGAGCTGTCACCTCCAGGTATCCAACACGAGCCAAAGGGGAGAAAATCGAGATGAAACGGGATTCGAATTTTGAAAATGGATTGAGGGTAGTTTTTGTAGGGTTGACGGATGGGATGCGAAGAACGAGGCGCAACGGGAGAATTGTTGATCCACGACCCAAGATAGACCTTGGGCGTGTATCCTCGATTGATGGGGGTGAAAAGTCAAGAAGGAAGTATCATGAAATGGAGCAAGGGTGAGCCTCGAAAAATCGTTGAAAATGATCAACAACACAGGTCTGACAAGGTCCAGACCTCGAGCAGAGAGTTGACCGTGGTCAACCAACGGAGCTCTCTGGTTGGTCCACGTGGACCAACCAGAAAATTCCTTGGAAAAATTCCTTGTAAAATCAATAAAAAATAGAAAATGAATTATTTAATTTTTGGTTATTAAATGAAAAATATTTTTTATTTTCTAAATTATTTTATGGTTATTTTTAATTATTTTTATGAGGTATATATTTATAAGTTACCTTTTATACCCTTTATAGGTATATTATCTATATATTTTATTATTTTATTTTTATTTTGTGAAGTTATTTTTTTATTTTTGTTTATTATTTTACTTAATTAAACTTAAAAATATTTTTATTTTATTTTTCTGAAGTGTTTTGTATACTTAATAAAATATAAGAATCAATTATGTAGGTATATTTATAGGTCTTATACCTATGTGTTATATTCAAGTATTTTAATTTTGTGTTTTTTTGTATTTTTATTCCTGATTTTAATGCACATCAATTATACATAATATTTACAAAATTATAAAAATATAAAATTCTGAAAATAAAGAATAATAAATAAATTAAATATTTTAATCTGTACAAGTATACAATGGGGGTCCAAAACTCAACTTTCAAACCATAGCTCCGCCAAATGCGAAACCACCGCCATTAAATAGCTTATTTTAAATTATATACAATTAAAGGTGAGTTTGATGCATTTGAAGTTTTCGTTTGTGAGATACATGTCTGGGAAGTTGGGATTCTGGATTTTTATTTAGATCATAACTTTTTATCTCTACATTATTTTTGAATGAAATCAATTTTGTATTTTTATTTATTTAATTAACTACAACTTTTATGTGCAAAGTTTCTTTATTTGGAGTATAAAAAGTGGAACCAAAAATGGTCCCAAAATGAATAAAGAATGAATGAAATGAATAGGTATTTGTATTGGTAATTTGACCCTTATCTCCCCCTACTTTATTCCTTGTCGACCTATTCATCGAGATGTCGAGGTCTCGGGGTTTTGGGTCATAAATTATTTACAATATTTTATTCTTTTTCTTTTCTTTTATTTATTCCATAATTTTTGCTTTAATTACAGTATTTTATACACTATTTACATGCACATGCATGAATGCTAAGATGCTCTAATTAAGGGTATTTACATGCATTTGCTAGGGTTTTTGAGGCCAAAATGATAGAATAAAGATGATGAAATGTGGATTCATCATCCCCCTATACTTTACCTTTGCTAGTCCCTAGCAAACACTTTTGCAATTAGTGCAAAAAGAAAAAGAAAGAAAATAAAAAGAAGAAGGTGGATTAAATTTGATAATCAAACTTGTCTTCACAAAATCAAAGTTTGGAGCTTAAGTTGGACCTTTGGAATTTAAGTGTGGTCGGAACCTTAATGAGAACCAGATTTGAAATCCAACAGTCCTTGAGAATCCCAAAACTCTGCCCAAGTCTCCTCAATAGCCAGGTCAGAAATATTTCAGCTCATATGCGAACCCTTACGACTATGATTCTGACTCGTACAGTGTAAGTGATTGTGGCTCTCCCCAACCTCCTTCCTCGAGGAGCGGGGTATTCCCTTCTAAGTTCAAGTGGCAACCAGCTCAAGAGGAGGGGGTGAAGAGAAGAATGGACGGTAGCCAGTGTAGATACCTATCCTAGGATGCAAGACCAGTGTATTCAAGTCATCCAGCTGCAGGCTCACATATTTGACTTTGGAACTCAAGCTTGCTTATTGACTTTGCAACATATGTACATACTTTACAGGCTTTTTATTTTTGTACAGGCCTGACCATTTTTTTTGAAATACTATTCACAGCAGCATTTACATAAGGAGTTTTTCCTCTTGAGCCAGTAGACTATCCCTCTTTTGAAACTTTATCGCAACCCACACTCTCCTGTCTTTAGAATTCCTCATCACTGGACGGGTTGGGGTGCACTTCCCTCCCTAGAGGAGGACAAACGTTTCCACTTGTATACGTCTCATACTGGCAAATCCAACCCCCTCACCACTCCAACTGAGTTGAGCCACTTGAAAGGTGCAGGTGTCCAAATTAGGTCATTATCAACAAGAGTCGTGCGTGTGCTCCGAAATACTCTACTTAGGCAGTCAAGAATCCATTGAACCAAGTTTTGTGATCCTCAAAGAATTAAGTCGACTAGACCTGAAGTACCTCAAACCCAGTTCCTATAAGGTTCCTGTTATTAGGTAGATTTTAAGGTCCAATCAAGCTCCAATCTCCGGATTTTACTTAGACTCGTTCAACTATCAAACTCAATCCGAAAATGCTTCATGCTATACAATGCGATGCAAGAAATATTTTTGTGATGCAATTTTCAAGATTTTGAACTTTTTATGGGTTTTTGAAAAGATGATGATGCACATGCATTTTTTTGTATTTTTCAAAAATATTTTTCAAATGTTTTTGAATTTTAATTTTGCAAATGTTTTTTGGGATTTTTGAAAGCAAAAAGATTTTTGGCTGAAAACTAGGTTAAAATATTTACACGGGCATGCTTCTTATATATACAAGAAGTGGATTTTAAGAATTTACAAGGGTACGTGGTCGATTTTATAGATATATATACTGGATTTAAGGTGTGATGTATATATTCCTCAAACTTATTTGACACAGGTTTTTCAAACAATTTTAAAAACTATAGTCCAAAATAATTTTTACAAGCATTTTTACAAACATGTACACACATTTGAAAATCATTTTGCAAAGGTTTTTCAAACAGTATAGATAGGTTTTTCAAATATTTTTGCAACCATTTTTCAAACCATTTGCAAATCATTTTTCAAACATTTTTATTTCACATAAAGAAAATAAGTTTTTCAAACAACACATTTTTAGAAAGGTTGAAAACATGTAACAAAACATTTTCAAAATAGTTTTCAAAGATTTTTCGCGAGGATTTTCAAACTATTTTTCAAACATTTTGCAAAAAACATTTTCATCTGATTTATTAATCAGTAAATACAGAAAGAATTTGAGGAATAATCAATATTTTTTTATTATTATTAAGGTTTTTAATGAATTTTAAAGAATTATTAGCCATATTATTTAGAAAATACGAAAGTATGAGTTATGGCTAAAGTATATACATAGTATATACGACCCCCCTATACTTAGCTTGAGCTATGTCCTCATAGATCGGAGAGAAAAGAGAAGACATAACTCGTACTAAGTATAGTCAAGTCTAAAGAATAAATGAATGAACGAGTGAGAAGTTGACCGTCCCCCTATACTTAGGATCAAATAATCCTAAGTATAGCAGATTGTACACAACGCAGGGAGGGTCAAGGGTGGGAATAAACAGATCGTACTCAGATTGTCTCCCCCTATACTTAGGGTAAGATATCCCTAAGTATAGACAAGAAGAGGAGACAATGGAGAGGATTGAAATGAATGAAAAACTCGGGGTGCACCCCCCCTATACTTAGGACAAAGTACGTCCAAAGTATAGAAAACTGACAACAAGGGGCGGCAACTTTTTGATAGATAAAGAAAATAGAGAAGGAAAAGAAGAAAAGAAGACAAGATATCAACAGATGAAATAATGATATGGACAGATGGATCTGTACAGCGGAAGATGGAAGTGATCATAATGTATGAGATGCAAATGGTATGAGTCAAAGAACACATCTCATACCAGAAGAATGGGGGCAACGTCAACGGTCGGCAGATCATGGTCTAGATATAGCTTCAGGCGCTGACCGTTAACACAGAAGGTGGAGGACGATGATGGTTCGGATATATCAATGCTACCATTGTCATGTACCTTCCTGACCACATATGGACCTTTAAACTTGCTCTGCAATTTCATTGGAAATAATTTCAGCCTGAAATCGAACAACCATACGCGCTGATCGGGCTCTGATGAATCTCGTATTCATCATGCTAAAATTGGTCATTTAGGCTCTTTTCCCCATCATCCACCTGTAATTAATCATTAATAGAGCATTATTAGCCATCATGCATGTGTGAATAATATCTGCATTTCATCTGCATAAATTGCATTAAAAATCCCATGTGTAAATTAGCCCAAAAAGCCGCTAACTTCTCACATTTTCAATTAATTCATCCTAATGCCGATTAACCCAAAACCACCCCCATTGTGTAGATATTATTAATATTATTAATAAAAAATACAAAAAATTACTAACCTCAATAAGTGTCAAATAATCCCAAAGTCAAATTTCACATCTGACGGACTCAAACGAGCATATCACCCTCATACAGTGTCCGATTTTGGTATACTCACTTTTAAAGTACTCCATTTTCAAATACCTTCAAAACAAGACCAATTTCGTAAAATTCGGAGCTCATATGTGAAAGTTGGGTTTTGGGCCTCTTTTGCGCATTTTAACTTTTTTCTAATTTTGACCTGAGTTTTTATGTGCTTAATTAACTCTTTTAATTTTATTTCTTCTTCATTTGTGTTCTTTGATGAAAGTTTTAATAAGAAGCGTAAAGATCCAAATCCAGATCAAATCTGAGATCAAAGAAACTGACCAAGTTCAAGTGTCCGTTGCCGGTCTGTACAAAAGTTGTGTGTTTCTTACCTTTATTTTATTTTCCTATTTTCTTATTTATTAAAAATCCAAAAAAATTAGATTAGTGTGTAAATATTTTTCTTGTATTTTATCGTATTTTTCCTACAATTTTTATCCCCTCTAAAACCACCAAAAAAATACAAAACCCCGAAAAGTCGGTTTTCTATAGACATGGAGAGCCACCAAAAATACCACTTCGCAGAGATGACCTCTTTTTCTCCCGAACCCTTCATGAAAGTTGTAGATCTCGTTAAGACGAACAAACGAACAACTTTCATGAAGATAATTTTTCGATCCGAGGTCATCTTCTATCTCTTTTTACCCTCTGAAATCTGAAATTTTTTTGGTGCCACGTGGCAGCTCCTGGGCGTGCCACGTGGCACCCCGATGTTCCCTCTCTCTCCAGCCGCCCGGGTCACGTGCCCAACACGTGACCCCCACTTCTTCCACCTTCGACCGTTTCAACCCCCTCCCGCCATGCACGGCCGTTACTCCGCGTTACCCCCTGCTTCCAGGTCTATAAAGCATCCTCCTCGCCATGCTGCGAGCTTCATCCGCCATCTTCTGAAGCTTACAGCCCTACTGGTGACAGCAGTAGGCGACGACCCTTTGGAGTGATACACGAAGGATCTTCGTGCTGCAGCGAGCCCCAGCTCGCTGCCTGAGCTCCGTGGCTTTGCGGCCACTTCGCGGCTCTCACTGAGCTCGAAGCTCCACCAACCCCCAGGTACTCCAACGCACCTTCACCTCCTCTGCGTCAATCGTCGGCCTTGCACAGGCCAGGATCCCCCTACCATCGCCGCACACATCCGCCCTCCCCCCCCCCCCCCCCCCCCCCCGCGTGTTTTTACTAACCTTGTAGGGCCAGCTCCGCCTCCACCTCGCTGTGCGACGCCCCCCGTGCCCCGCGAACAGCCGTAGCGCGCCGCACGACTACGGCCGAGCGACAAGCCACGTCCGCCACCTCTGCCTCACCACCCTCGCGGCGCCTCCACCGCGACCTCCCTCCGCCGGTCGTGTGTCGACCGGCCAAGGGAAAGCCTCTACCCCATCTCCGCGCCTCCGCCGGCCAGCTCTGCCTTCCCCGCCGTCGGTCGGCGTCGAGACCGCGCCTGCACGCCACCTCCGAGCACCTCTGCCCCACCACGACGCACAGGCGCCGTTGGATCGCCCCCCCCCCCCGCCCTTGATCCAACGGTCGTGCTCACGACACGCGCCCTCCCCCCAAGCCTTGAGGCTCGGACTGACCGAGCCTTAGCTTCGGGGCATCCGAGCCTCCCTCAGCTTCGCCCGCCCCCGAGCCTCAGGTTCGTCACCCGAACCACAGGCTCGGGACTCCGAGCCTCTAGGCCCGTATACAAGCCTCCAGGTGCACGTGCGTGACTGGAAAAATTGTGCCGAGGCCCTCCGATCTTTCAGAAATTACAAGAATACCCTCGGTAGGGGTAAATTACATCCAGGCCCCTCGAGTTTTCATAAATTACAGATAAGTCCTCCCAGGGACCTCTTTGCAAAAGAAAACTTTGTTCTATTTACATTTTAGTCCCTGCAATTTCAATTGAGCATATCTTTTTCATATGAACTCCGATTTTAGCATATAATATGTCGTTTCGAAGATAATTCTGTGCTCTACCATTTAGCATAGTTTGTGATCAGATTTGAGGTTGTTTGTTATCAATTATTATTTGAAGATCATCATTGACTTTTGCAGGTTAATTTTTGACATATTGATGCTTGAAAAATTAATGATAAATCTGTTGCTGGAGTTCGGTCGAGGATTTCAATTTGATTGACCCATTGTGATCATTGTTGATTATTCTCAATAATTTAAATCTTTTCAAGGGGTTAAATCGAGGATCAATTATTTAACTTTCAATTTGGCTGATCGATTATTAATTTTGAGAGCATTTTTACATGAAATTTTTGACAGGATTATTCACTGATTAATATCTTTACCTGCAACTTGGAGTTGATAGATCTTTCTGGGTGTTAATATTATTCGATCTGTGATAATATTTGAGGATTAATTGACTTTATTAATTGATGATTTAAATCGTGAAAAATCACAGATCCTGAGCATAAATTCTGTTTAATTCCCTTACATCACATTCACATCATTGCATTGTATATTTTAACACACAAATTAGTCGAGCATTAATTAATTATTTAATTTGATTTAAAAACCATGCAACTAAAAATCATTGTTCCCTATGTTCGACGTTGGTAAACTTGCCAAGTAAAATATTGCACAACATTCAAAGCTTGTGCTATTTTGACGATCGAAATCCGCCTCATATACTACAATTATCGACTATTAAAGAGGTGGATTTCGCGTTCATCAGGCTCAAACTATTTATGGCTGATATGGGAATCGTGCCATGTCTTCACTTTTTTCTTATACTGGAGGCTGCTAAAAAAGGTTGTATCTCTCAACTCCTCCAGGGCTGCCAACTCTGCTCTCCTCTGTTCTCCTATACTCTCGGGATCCAATAATAATTCAGTAACTGCCCAAAGTGACTTGTGCTTGATCTCCACTAGCAGATGGCACGGCTTGCCATAGACGAGACGAAAGGGAAATGTCCCTAATGGATTTTTAAAAGAAGTCCGATAGGCCCACAAGATCGAGTCCAAAAGTTGTGACCAATCCTTTCGATTTGGGCGGACAACCTTCTGTAGGATAGTCTTGATCTCCCCATTCGATACTTCGGCAAGACCATTAGTCTGAGGGTGATACGGCATGGCAATATGATTATCAATGCCGAACTCGTCTGCAAGGGCCCTAACCTTGTCATTGATGAAGTGAGACCCCCCGTCTGAAATCAAGACTCTAGGTAACCCGAACCGTGAAATGATATTTTTCTTCAAAAATCGACACAGTCTTAGCATCTGCGGCTCGGGCGGGGATGGCTTCAACCCATTGGTTGACATAATCTACAGCGAGCAAAATGTGTTCAACTCCCTGACTCTTAGGAAATGGGCCCATGAAATCAATCTCCCATGCATCAAAAACCTCATAAAAGTGAATGGGTTGCATGGGCATCATGTCTCTCTGTCTGCAAGTACCCATCTTCTGACAGTCAGTACATCTCTTCATGAACTCATCTGAATCCTTGAAGAGAGTAGGCCACCAAAGGTCGGATTGAAGCACCTTCTGTGCTGTCCGTCTCCCAGAATGATATCCTCCTGCCTCAAACTTGTGGCAGTATGTGAGGACGCTATGCTGCTCTTCTTGAGGAATGCACCTCCTCCAGATGCTATCCCCTCCTTCATGATAAAGGACGGGATCCTCCCAATGGTAAAACTTGGCCTTCGCCAGGAAGGTCTCGAGTTTATGCCTGGGCCAACCTCGTGGGACCGTCTTGGCAACAAGATAGTTCACAATATCGGTGTACCAAGGGAGCGAGGCATTATCCAAGATCACATCATCTGGGAATGTCTCGGTAATAAGTGCGCTAGGCTCAGATTCCTCAAGGTTCTCTAAGCGATAGAGGTGATCTGCCACCACATTCTTAACTCCAGGCTTATCTTTAATCTCAATATCAAACTCCTGGAGTAGAAGGATCTATCTGGTAAGGCGTGCTTTGGCATCCTTCTTGGCCATTAAGTACCGGATGGCGGTGTGATATGTAAAAATAGTCACTCTAGATCCGAGAATATATGATCTATACTTATCCAAAGCAAAGACTACGGCCAGCATCTCCTTCTCTGTCACGGTATAATTCCGCTGAGCGGCATCCAAAGTCCGGCTGGCGTAGTGAATGGCAAACGGCAATCCATCCCTCCTTTGTCCAAGCACAGCCCCAACGGAAAAATCAGAAGCGTCCGTCATGATCTCGAATGGAAGAGACCAATCTGGTGGCTGAAGGACATGAGCCGTGACAACCATACTCTTGAGAGTCTCAAAAGACGCAAGATACTTATCATCTACAATGAACTCGGTGTCCTTCGTCAGCAAATCAGTAAGTGGTCGGGCAATATGACTAAAGTCCTGAATGAACCGTCGGTAGAAACCGACATGCCCTAGAAAAGACCGCAATTGACACAGATTGGACGGTGGATTGAGTTTCCTAATGATATCCACCTTGGCCGAATCGACCTCCATGACCCTGTTGGAGATGATATGACCAAGGACCGTCCCTCGAGTCACCATGAAGTGACTCTTCTCCCAAGACAAGACAAGATTGACCTCAATGCAGCGCTGAAGCACACGGTCTAGGCAGTCAAGACAAGCATCAAACCCATCACCATAGATCGAGAAGTCATCCATGAAGACCTCTAAACAGTCACCCACCATGTCCGAGAAAATGGACAACATGCACCTTTGGAATGTCGCAGGAGTGTTACATAGACCAAAGGGCATCCGTCTGAAAGAATAAGTCCCAAATGGACAGGTGAATGTCATTTTCTCCTAGTCTTCGGGCACAATGGCCACTTGATTGTAATCGGAGTACCCGTCAAGAAAACAGTAGTGACTCTTCCCAGCTAGCCTCTCGATAATATGATCAATGAATGGTAGCGGGAAATGATCCTTCTTGGTGGCCTGATTCAATCGTCTGTAGTCCACACAGACCCTCCAAGAAGTGGGTACTCGGGTAGCGATCTCCTCTCCAGACTCACTCACAACTGTAGTGATACCCGTTTTCTTGGATACCACATGCAATGGACTAACCCACTTGGAGTCGGAGATGGGATAGATATAGTCGACGCTCCACCACTTCGATATTTCTTTCATGACCACATCTCAAAGGTTTGGGTTCAGCCATCGCTGGAACTCATGCGAAGGCCTAGCGTCCTCTTCAAGATAGATGTGGTGGGAGCACAGAGCTGGACTAATGCCCTGGAGATCAGCTATACTCCATCCTATTGCCTTGTGGTTTCTTTCAAGAACCTCCATCAGACGAGATTCTTGCTCTCCAGTCAAACCTGCTGCGATAATGACTGGGTGCATATCTGGCTCACCTGCAAGGAATCTATACTTCAGCGACTGCGGCAAAGGTTTCAGTTCTGGACAACTGGGAGGTGGCAGATCTGGCTTCTGATATGTCTGTGTGAAGGCTACCAGGTCTGCATGTGAGAACTCTCGCTGCGAATGAACATCTGACGAAGGGAACCCTGCTGAATCATCTATGAACTGTACTGGCTCGCACTCTGTCCTAGATGTCGGCTCAGAAGGAATCAGACACGGCAAATACTCATCAAAATCATCCCAATCAATGTCTGAATCTGAGGGATCTGAATTAGAAGAACAAGATTGAAAATCTGCCTCACCACTCGTCCCACAACTGTCAGCCTCAAAAGTATCCTCGTCCAGGGGTGTGCTCTCCAGGCTCTCAACTGCCATAAGCTGTAAGTATGGTGAATCTGTAGGCAAGGCGAGGGTCTGTGCTACAGGATCTGTCCAAATGGATTCATCATCTGTCATCACAAAATCACACGCCTGGTGGACGTCTAGCTCTTCCTCTGTCATCTGCTCAATATCACTGGACTGCTCTGAGCATGCTAATTCTTTCGCTCTGGTTTCTCCGATCGTCTCTATTTGTATGGTCTCGCCCTCTACGCGAAAACATACCTTCCCGCTATCATGATCGGTCACCGCCTTGGCTGTGGCCAAGAATGGGCATCCAAGTATGATGGGGGCATCGGTTACTGACTCAGGGATCTCCATGTCCAATACAACAAAGTCCACGGGGAATTTCAGGCCTGAATGGTAATGACCACGTCTCTCAACAACCCCTTCGGCCTCTTAGTCGACCTATCAGCAAACTGAAGGACTGTCCTGCTCCTAAGAAGAGGACCAAACTCGAATCGGTCGAGTAAGGCTGTCGGAAGAAGGTTAATAGAAGAGTCGATGTCTAATAGAGTACGATCAAACTGTTGCTCCTGAATCTCGCATCTGACATAGGGAGCTCCTGCATCAGGTCTCTTGGCTGGCAATCGGTTCTGAATGGTGCAACAAGTGTAATGGGTGAGCACATGGATCTGATCTCTGTGGTTCCTCCTCTTCTTGCGGACTGTAGTCTTCTCTTTCAAGTTCTTTTTGAAGAGGGGGATGTGCTCAAGTGCTTCCTGTAGAGTCAGCTGAATGTGGAATCTATCAATCATCTGGTTGCTGAACTCTGCCTATTGGGTCTTTTTGGGATTTTCTCTTTTATTCCCCTTCACCAAGCGAAGTGCTTCAGGGAAGGGGATGGTAGGGGCCTCCGCAGATGGAGGACTAGGAATAGGTCCCTGTGCATGTGAAGGAATAGAATCCATACCATGATCATCATTCAACACATATGGATCTGAAGTGTAAACAGAAACCTTTCCTTTATTCACTTTTTTTCTTTTTGTTACCACAGTCCTTAGATACAAAAGGTGGCAACACAACATATGGGGGCTCAACAAAAGTAGAAGTGGTGGCCTCAGTACCACCAACGACACCTGTCTTTGGTCACTGAAGGCATCGTGCTGGGTCACGTCGTTTCCAAACGTGGCATGGAAGTCGATCCGGCAGAGGTGGATGTTATTGCCAATCTAGAGCCACCTCAGTCAGTGAAAAATGTAAGGTCATTCCTGGGGCATGTGGGATTTTACAGACGATTCATCAAGGACTTTAGCCGCATTGCCCAACCTTTGACAGAACTGCTATGCAAGGAAACCGAGTTCAACATAGATCAATAGGTTCTCCTTGCTTTCAATCAGCTGAAGGAGGGTATCACTCAGGCTCCAGTCCTACAGCCGTTGGACTGGTCTCTTCCCTTTGAGATCATGACCGATGCGTCAGACTTTGCAGTCGGGGTTGTTCTTGGACAGAGGAAAGAGAGAGCGCCCTATGCCATTCACTACGCCAACAGAACATTAGATGAGGCACAAAGAAATTACACAGTGACAGAGAAAGAGTTGCTGGCCGTGATTTTTGCCCTTGAGAAGTTCAGATCCTATTTGCTTGGATCGAAAGTCACCATTTTTACAGACCACTCTGCTATCCAGTATCTCCAGCAGAAGAAGGATGCCAAGTCGAGACTGATTCGATGGATCCTTCTCCTCTAGGAATTTGATTTGGAAATCAAGGACAAGCTTTAAGCTCAGAATGTGGTAGTAGACCATCTCTCCAGAATTGAGCAGCATGAGCCTCCTCTGAATAGTGCACCTATTACAGAAACCTTTCCTGACGAATCAATCTTAGCAGTGGATTCCCTTCCTTGGTATGTTGATATAGTTAATTACCTCGCCTCGGGGGTAACACCATTGGATTGGACGGAGAATCAAAAGAATAAATTTATGTCGACCATCCGGTTCTATCATTGGGAGGATCCTCTTTTATTCAGGGAAGAGGCGGATTGCATTTGGCGCAGGTGCATTCCTCAAGAGGAGCATTATAGTGTCCTCGAGCACTGTCACTCGCTCGAATCTGGTGGACATCACTCTGGAGACTGTACGGCAACAAAAGTACTTCAGTGTGGCTTCTGGTGGCCCACATTATTTAAAGATGCAGCAGAATTTGTCAAATGATGCATCGACTGTCAAAGATTGAAGGGTACACTCACTGCAAAAGATTCGATGCCCCTGAAAATCATTCAGATAGCAGATGTTTTCGATGCATGGGGCATTGACTTCATGGGACCTTCCCTAACAGTCAAGGTTTTGAGCACATCCTTCTTGCCGTCGATTACGTGAGTCGTTGGGTTGAAGTTATTCCCGCTCGAGCCGTCGACAGCCGAACAGTGTGTCAGTTCTTGAAGAAGAACATCATTTCGCGGTTCGGGATACCGAAAATTCTCATATCAGATGGGGGTAGCCATTTTATTAACAAAGAGGTCAAGAAATTAACGAAGGAGTACGGCATCGATCATCGCGTCGCGTCTCCTTACCATCCTCAGACCAATGGCATGGCAGAATTATCAAACAGAGAAATCAAGACTATCCTGCAGAAACTTGTCAGGCCAAACAGAAAAGACTGGTCCCAACTCTTGGACTCGGTCCTATGGGCTTACAGAACCGCCTACAAGTCTCCTTTGGGCATGTCGCCCTATCGTCTTGTATATGGGAAGCCGTGCCATTTGCCCGTCGAATTAATTCACAAGTCTTTATGGGCAATTAGCAGGTGCAATTTGGACTCACGAAAAAGTGGTCAGAAAAGAAAGGATGATCTGAACAGACTCTTGCAATTCCGAAACTATGCATACGATAACACATTGATGTACAAGGAGAAGGTGAAACGCTGGCATGACCGGCACATCAGACGAAAGACCTTTGATGTTGGACAGAAGGTATGGTTATTTGATGCAAAGTTGCAGATCTTCTCGGGCAAATTAAAGAGTAAGTGGAGAGGGCCATTCCGAGTTTGTGAAGTGCGTGACAATGGAAGTATTACTATATCAGAATTGTCTCCTGACGCACAGTCATTCGTCATCAACGGTCAACTCCTGAAGCCTTACCTCGAACCAGATACATTCTTGGCCGTTGTCGACTCCATTCAGCTCGCGCACCATGATGATATATCCACAACATTGGCAGTATCAGAAGATTCAGACGTTGCACCACAAAAGCTGTTTATCTAATTTTCTTCTTTTCTTCTTTTCTTCTTTTCTCTTCTATCTTCGTTTTTCTATCAAGAAGTGCTGCCCCTTGTTGTCAGTCTTCTATACTTAGGACGCACTTTGTCCTAAGTATAGGGGGGTATGCACCTCGAGTTCTTTTAGTCTCTGATCCTCTCCATTGTCTCCTCTTCTTGTCTATACTTAGGAGTATCTTACCCTAAGTATAGGGGGAGACAATCTGAGTACGATCTGTGTATTTCCACCCTTGAGCCTCCCCGCTTTATGTACAGTCTGTTATACTTAGGATTACTTGATCCTAAGTATAGGGGGGACGACCAACTTCTCATTCGTTCATGTCTTATTCATATATATTCTTTAGACTTGTCTATACTCAGTACGAGTTATGTCTTCTCTTTTCTCTTCGACCTATGAGGACATAGCTCAAGCTAAGTATAGGGGGGTCATATATACCATGTATATACTATAAGCCATAACTCATACTGGAAAATAAAACATCACCTCAAGCTAAAAAGTAATATAAAAAGTAGTTCCATAATAATAAAAGATGATTGTGAGCTCCTCAGACTCTTTGTATTTACACTGATTAATAAGTCAGGAAAAGTGTTTTGTGCAAAATGTTTTCTTTGAAAAATCTTTTGAAAAAATGCTTGAAAAAATAGTGTGTACAAGTATTCAACCTTTGTAAATAAGTTTCGTTTGTAAAATTTATTTTCTTTGAGTGAAATAAAAATGTGTGAAAATTAAATTGCAAATGATTGGAAAATTTGGTTGTCAAATTGTTTTGAAAAATCTACCTATTCTGTGTGAAAAACCTTTGCAAAAAATCATTTCCAAATGCGTGTACATGTTTGTAAAATTATTTTGGACTACAGTCTTCAAAAATCTTTTAAAGATGATTCTCGAATAAGTCTGAGGAGTCTGCACAAAAATCTCTCATACAAAAATAAGCAATAATTCCAAATAAAACTTATAAGAGCCTAAACCATGTTGTACATAAAATACAGTTTTTCTTTGTATACACTGATTAATAAATCATATTAAATACCTTTACAGCATGATTTGAAGAATAGTGTGAACCGTTTGGAAAACTTGCTGTGACATGTTCTCAACCTGTGTAAAGTTGCTTTGTTTGAAAAACTTTTTCTTTGTGTGGAATAAAGGATTTCATAACCCATGTGCAAATGTTTTGAAAAATGTTTGTAAAAACTATTGTGGAAAATGTATATATACAGTGTGACAAATCTTTGCAAAATAGTTTTCAAATGTGTGTAAATGCTTGTAAAAATTATCGTGTACTATAGTTTGCAAAATTATTTTCAAAATAAATCTGAGGAATAAAAGCATCATTACAAATACATGTAAATTGTAAATAAAATACATAAAATTCTTTCTGTATATAAAGATAACATGAATAAATTACTTCATTAAAACATGCAAAGTCTTTAAAAATCTATAAATTTTATAAATAAAGCGGCACGCCCGTGTAAATAATTGTATGTACTTTTTGGATATGTCAAGCTTTATATTTGCAAAAATTCTTTGTGTAAAAAGATTCTTTGATTTTTGTAAATTCTTTGTGAAAAATTACATCATTCATTGTGCATAGCATAAGCATACCATTCATATTCTTTTTGAGTGAGCTTGATGATTGAACCAGTCCAATAAAGTCTAAAATTGGAGCTTGGTTAGACCTTACTGCACTTAACTGCACTGGAACCTTATGGGAACTAGGTTTAAGGTACTTCAGGTCTATGCAGACTTAATTCTTTGAGAAATCAGGGCTGGGTTCAAGTCACCTCAACTGACTAACTAGAACTTTTCGAGACACACGCATGACTATTGTCGACCGTGACCTAACTTGGACACTTGCACCTTTCACTTGGCTCAACTCAGTGGGAGTGGTGAGGGGGTTAGATTTGCCAGTCTGAGACGCACACGGGTGGAAACACTCGTCCTCGTCTAGGGAGGGAAGTGCACCCCAACCGGGTCTAGTAGCCATGAGGTCTAACGACAGGAGAGTGTAGGTTGCAATAAAGCTTCAAAAGAGGGATAGTCTACTGGCTCAAGAGGAAAAACTCCTTATGTAAATGCTGTTGTGAATAGTATTTCAAAAAAATAATGGTCAGGCATGTACAAAAATAAAATGCTTGCACAGTATGTACATATGTTGTAAAGCCAATAAGCAAGCTTGAGTTCCAAAGTCAAATATGTGAGCCTGCAGCTGGATGACTTTACTACATTGGTCTTGCATCCTAGGATAGGTAGCTACACTGGCTATCGTCCATTCTTCTCTTCACCCCCTCCTTTTGAGCTGGTTGCCACTTGGACTTAGAAGGGAATACCCCGCTCCTCGAGGAAAGAGCTGTTGGATTGGGGAATCATTGGGTTGTCATTCTGGAGAAGCTAGTCTCTTTGTCATTTCAGCTGGGTAGAGCCACCATCACTTACACTGTATAAGTCAGCTTCATAGTCATAAGAGTTGGTGTATGGCGGAGACCAGTTCTGACTAGGCTACTGAGGTGGGTTGAACCAAGTTATGTGAATCTCGAAGGCTGTTGTGTTTTAAAGCTGGTTCCCGACTAGGTTCTACACACATCCACACCCGAGGTCTAGCAGAAGCTCCAAATTTCGATTTTGTAAGGACATATATTGCATTGAAAGCAACCCTATTCACTCTATCCTTCTTCAATTCTCTTTTTCTTTTCTTCTGACTCTTTATTCTTTTTGAACTTATTGCATAAGTATTTGCTAGGGACTAGCAAAGGCAAGTATAGGGGTGATGAATCTCCATTTCATCACCTTTATTCTATCATTTTGGCCTTAAAAACCCCAACAAATGCATGTAAATAACATCAATTTATCCATAATAGCATTCATTATTTATTGTACTAATTGTACATAGAATAAGGTTTTTTAATGCCAAAAATATAAAATAAAGAGAAGAAAAGAAAAAGGAATAAAATATTGCAAATATTTTATGACCCGAACCCCGAGACCAAGGCCAACATGGAATTGGTCGACAAGGAATAAAGTAGGGGGGGATAAGGGCCAATAGTACAATAAACACCTCATTTATTTATTCATTCATTCATGCATCGTGACACCTATTTTGTATATACTTATTTATTCATTAAATAAAAATATTTTGTACATAAAAGTTGTAGAGAATAATGTAAATAAAAATACAAAATTGAGTTTGTCCAAAAATGATACACAGTGTACATTTTATACCCAGAATAAAAAGCCAAAATCTCAACTTCACAGACCCATATCTTGCAAATAAAAACTCAAAATTACCCAAAATCACCTTTATTTGTATATAACTTTTCAAGAGCTATTTAATAAAATCAGTTTCATAATTTTTGGAGTTCATCTGTGGAAGTTAGGTTTTTGGCCTTTATTGTACATAATACCCGATTAAAATATTAAATTTATTCATTATTCATTATCTTTATAAATTGATAATTTTAGAATCTTGTAAATAATATATATAATATACATACATATTGAAATTAATATAAAACTCAAAAAGAATTTGTGGAATAAAATAAACTTATGCAATACATAGGCAAAATACCTATGTTGTATATGTATATAAAATAAAAGGGGATTTCATTATTTTATTCTTTATTCATCTATATTTTTATAATAATGTAAATATTACATATAATTTATTAAAAATACAAATTCAAAATAAAATCCAATAAAATCCATTAAATAAATAAAAGATATATAAAATATAGGTAAAATACCTATTACTATACCTACATACCACATACACCTATTATTTAAATATGCAAATAAACTCATAAAAATTAAATAAAATATATTTGCACTCATAAAAATAAGTTAAAAATTTATAAAATAAGAAAATAAAATAATAAAACAAAAATATAAAAAATAAAAATAAATACATGTAAATACACGTATAAATACATTATTAAAATAAACCCATAATAAAATACATCAAAAAAATAAATAAAAATCATAAATATATACTACATTAATTAATACACATTTTTTATTTTATAAGCAAAATATAATAAAATCATTTAGGGGGTTAAATTAATGAGTCAATAATCGAGCTGGCATGGACCAATCAGAAGCCAGGGAATGTTGACCCCCGGTCAACTTCCCCCTGCGCCTCTGACTTCTGTCAGACTTGTCTAATCCCCGATATTCCTCCATTTTCCCGCATGACCTGTAGCTCAATCGCCCTCGATCCCTTCACGGAAATTGCTCCTAGGACAATGATGATCCACGCCGACACCTGAGATCGCGTGTACATAGACCATATTCGTCGATATTCGCCGGACAATAAAGGTGCCTCCTCCTGTTTATAAATAACTCCATCCTCTTCCTTGGCCGAATTTGGCCATTTTTAACCCCCCTAAAAGCTTCGACTCGGTTCCTGGACGAACCCTTGTGACAGGAGGAGCGTCCCAGCAACTTGAATCGGCCGGAGGAGGGGACAATTTTGTCGCGGCGGAGCTCCGGCGTCCGTCCTGCTCCCTGGAGGCCCCCAGGTATAAGAGTTGTCCCTTTATGTTATTTAGGTAGTTTTTTCGTTTCTAAATTTCATTCATGTCATTTATTTCGTAATTAGATCCTTAGTGTAGCCTAGGTTGACTAAATCGAAGTTCGCCATAGCTCCGCTTTGGCGACTTCTTCACACTGTTATCGACTGTGCCCGACCCCCTTAACCATCCCATTTCATTCCTCATCGCATTATCTATCTCCCAACCATCTTTGTTCAACCGAAGACCCTCGATTTTCGCGAATCGGAGCTCCACCTCCGCCGTTCGTCGGAGCTCCTCCGCCTCGCCTCATCTTGCACCGCAACTTCAAAACCCAAGGTCGAGGAGAAAGCCCTCGTCACCCTTGTTCTTCCTGTGCAGGTATCACGAAGAGAAGAGCCCTCTTGGACTCGAATTGAACCAGGAAGAGGTTCCTGGAGGTCCCAAGCTTCCCTGACCTTGCATGATCTCCTCGGACCTCCAAGAGCCACGCTGAGACCACCATTCGATGCGGGGGACCGTCAGCAACGAGCAAAGCACCTTAGACGCGAAGGAGAAGCTCGGAGGAGCCCGCAGTTCACGATCGAAGCTCGCCTCGCACGAGCTTCTTCCCTGTTCTTCCAGGTGGCTCCATCGTCGTCCGATCATGACGAAGGTCCCAGATTCGATCGTGGCCGTCCATCTTAGCCATGCCTCAGCCGTTGATGCAGATGAAAGACCTGATCTGGACCATCCATCGGCGAACCGTCATCGGCCCACGTGGATGCGCCACGTGGATGAGTGAAGAGAAAGCAGCCGTCGGATGAAGCGATGTTTGGGGGTAAATTGCAAAACCAACCCCCACACTTTTTGTATTTAATTTTAGTTCTGTAAATAAATTTTCACGTTGTAAAATAAATGAAAATTTTGCAGTAGGACCCCTGTGCTTTATAGAATTACATTTAGGTCCCTCCGCGCCTCACGTGCAGTCTCACGTGAGGCGCGTGAATTTTGCATGTAAACCCTGGCGGGTTTGGTTAATTATGAAATAGTCCTCAAAAAAATATAATAAATTTTTATTTCTTCAGGTCTATTTGCACTGTGGCCCCTGTGTTTAATTTTATTTGCATTTATGCCCCTGCCAGACTGTTTAATTTTTGTGTCTTTCGTGTATTTATTAAAAATGCCTAGATAGCTCCTAAAAATTCACAAAAAATAGGGTAGATGCCTGGTACCTTGTAGATGCACGCCATATTTTTGTTTGGTAATTTTGGGCATTTTATCCATTTATTAAAAATGAAAAAGGAGATAATTTTGCACTATTTAAACAAGAAAATATAAAAAATTATAAAATGCTTTTGAAAAATTATAAAAAAATTTATGTGATATATTTATGTGTCCGTGGGGTCCAGAAAGTCAAAATTCCTAAAAACAAGAAAAAGGAAACTAAAAAATTGAAAACCTCAAAACTCTATAAAAATATATAAAAATGCAATAAAAATGTCAAAAATATATTTCCCTAGGCTATAATTATCTAGATATTATTATTTAGGTATTAAAATTAATTTGGGTAATTTTTGGATCTTTTTTATAATTTTAGTACCCAAATTAGTGTCAGCCTATTTAACTAGTCCATATTAAGGACATTTTTGGAATTACAAATACATAAAAATTAGAAATATAAAAAAATATATAAAAAAAATTATATATATCTCTCAAATATAGAAAAGTAGAGAGGAGAAAGAAAGAGATTCTCAAAACGGGACTATAATGACGTGGCCCCTGAAAAGAAAGTAGTGACGTTCTCAGCGGTCTCAAAGAGCTGAGGTCTGTCTCCAGTCGATCAAAGAGGGAGCGAGTTGAGGCAGAGAGGTGCCGAGGCGGAAAGCGGGTATTCTAGCATTGAATAGATCGGCAGATAGGACGTCTGTAATTGAAATCCCATCGCGTCTCCAGATTGAGTTTCCACTATTGGTAAATAATGTGTTGAACTACTTCAACAAGTCTACGTGTGAGGTATCCGGCATCTGATGTTCGTACAGCAGTATCTACAACCCGGCTCCATAACAGGAAATTCTATATTCCCTTAAAGAAAGTCCCCCAATTCCCCCCTGTGAGCAAGCCCCCAAGCCAACGCAAAAAAGGAAATGGGTGCCAGAGTGTATAATATATATAAAAAATTATATATATTATATCTTATATATATTGAGTAGTTAAAAATAATAATATATATATGTGTGTATATATATATTGATGTATTATATTCTCTTTCTTCTTATCTATATATGACTCTTTATGTGTATATATATACATATATATATATGATATAAATAATTTATATATATAAAATAAATAAAATACAAAAACAAAAATAAAAATTATAAAAACAAAAATAAAATATTAAACCCCAAAAACCCACAAAAATAGGAATCATGCAAGGATGACCCTGTTGTACATGAACACCGTAGGCTACTCATTTTTTTGTATTGCTCTCTGTGGTTCGACCTCTACATGCTTATTCACTATGCATTTTATGGTTGAGTTAATAAATGTTAATTCACAATTTTGGGACTTAATTGGTTTATTCTTTAATGTGGGTTAATTGCTGATCAACTGGTGTTTTGTGAGCGGTCGCCTCAGCGACACTATATTTTGACCATCGCAAAACGCCTGTTATCACATGTCCAACAAGGGATATGTCTCATCCACTCTGTATAGAGGTAAGTACTTGTGAGCAATGGGGTGGTTATTCTCCCCAATACAAATTGAGTCGTCACGTTTCTTATAGGGTCCAATATTTTTAATAGTCTTGATTTTTTTAAGTTGTCACTTTTTCGAGTAATTTTCAAATAAAATCAACTACTGAATTTTCCAATTTATTTTTTTATCCCAAATCCATAAAATCGAGGAAGGAAGTTGGAAAAGTCGATGCACGATGAAATCAATGATACATGCAAAGATAAAAATACATACATGTCGCTAGAAATCTACATGAAAAATAATGCATACAGAGAAAATAAAATCTATCTTTTATGAAAATACAAGGGAGAACCGTCCTAGCAGACATTTATATTATCGGGAAGAACCAATTATTTTGAATAAGTCCAAGTACGAGACTAACTATAGGTCCATGAAGATATTATTGTGTTTGAACCTGTTATTTACAGGCTCAACCAAGATAATAAAAACTACAACTAAAGGCTCAAGCATGAAAAATAAAGAAAAAGAAATCCAGAAAGCTCAAAACACATGAAACAAATAAAAAGAAGTTGAGAAAAACAAAAATCTACGAGATCCCCCCAAGTGCACCGACACTTGGTGGAACTGACCCCTACAAGTACAAATGGGTCTAAAGGCTCTATAGAAAATAGAAAAGGGTAAGTGACAATAAATTATTATGAATAATAACAAGAATAAAATGAAAATAAAATGCTAGAAAGTCTTCAACTCTTTTGCTCCTCCTCGTTTGCTCTCTCCTGTTGATCGGTGAAGAAGCTCCTGTCCTTCACCTCGCTCGGGTGTATAGGCTCTCCTAAGATCACTGCCCTTTGTGATCGGGCTCTCACAGCAAAAGGAAATAATAAGTGTGTTAGAAATAATTATGATAAAAATAAGAGAAAAATAAAAGAAGCATAAGATGATATTAAATAAAAGACAAGTAAACATATGAAATAGAAAATGAAATAAGCAGACAATCAAAAGTAGCAGAAAAAGGAAAAATTAACTACCCCCACTATGCCTTCCTGGAAACGACGCCATCTGATTATTGTAGTGGAATTGATGGGTTTTTTATTTAATAAAAATGAACAATGTGATATATGTGTCGCTGCAACCCACAACTCTCCAAATAAAAAATTATTGATCTAGCAAAAATATATCAAACAAAAAAACTAGTGAGCTATTACTTTACCTGTATATCTATCAGGATCGAACTCAGGGAGATAGCATTAATCGGGGATTATTTAATTCAAATTAGTCAAGAAATCATTTTCTTTTCTTTTTCGCTTTTTGTTGTATTTATTATGTTTTTATGATTTATATATTTTTATGGATCTTTAATATTTTTTATTTTTTATATTTCCTGATTTTTAACAAATTTTAAATTTTGTAATTTTTTACCTTTTTTATTTTTAAAAGAAAAAAAATAAGAAATGTAAAATAAAGGAAACCAACGCTCTTTTTATATTTTAAAAAAATAGTAAAAATAACCAAAAATCAATAAAAAAATTCTTTTTGTATTTTATACATTTTTATACATTTTTGTGAATTTTTGTGAATTTTTAGATTTTTTAAGAATTTCAACAGGGATAAAAATAATAAATAGAACACAAAAGAAAGTTAAACTACTATTTTAGGATTTTTAAAATATAAAATAAAAACAAAATTATTGGAAATAAAGGCAAAACAAAAGATTATTTTACAAGCTTTACAAGTCAATTTATGATTTTATTCTGATTTTTTATAGTTTCGGTGTTTTTCATTTTTTTTGGGTTTCTGAAGGAATTTTCAAACAATTTTTTTTACAGAAGCTAAAACTAATTAGAAAACAACTTCACGATTTTTTTAGAATCTTTAAAAAAGTTTCAATTTTTTACGAATTTTAGTGTAAACAAAGCAAAATTTTGATGTTTTTGAATTTTTGAAATAACAAAATAAAATATTTTTGGAAATAAAATTTACTGGAGTTAAAACAAGTTAACAAGAGGTTACTGGATTTTTTTTATTGATTTTTAGAACAATTTATCAATTAAAAATAGTAATAAACAAAGAAATAAATGACTAATTAACGGGGATCTACATGCAATCATTAACAACATTTAAAGCATTTAATAAAATCGAAAGGTTATTGGCGCAAAAAGACACCAGAAACCACGTACGTATACACGTGATCACAAATGTCAAGGACTTGTTCGTAATTTGTACAAGAGAGGTTGCATAATAAAAATTGCTCAAAAGTATCCAATGGCCACATGCGATGCACGTGCTTTGCTAAAACAGTGGGGCGGAGTCTTCAAGATGTGCTGACATGTGTTGCTACGAGGGATTGATCTGAGGCCATCTGGTGAAGTCTGATTGAATGGCTCACATGCAACCTGGAGTTTGTTGATCCAATTCGTCCGCTCGGTGGGGATCGGAGGGCAGTTGTAGCCCTAATTCTTCCCCAAATTTAAGAAATCAAGGTGATGCAAGCGACGGTTGTTCGAATCGAGCAGAGACGATGGTGCCTCTCTCGAGGTCAAATCCGTTGCTCTGTTTGTTGATGACTTCTAGCTCGAACTAGGATCGTTAGCGATGCGCATCTGCAACAATTAGAGCAAATATAAATGCTACTGCATGTGATAATCTCCAGATGCAAATCGCTGCTACAAGTGAATGGCTTAAAGCTCACGGCTGTGGATTAACCAATGATGAGCAATTGATCTCCAAGTGCTTCGATGCTCGGATTTGATGGAATCGATTGCAGGTGGTGATTCGGTGCTCTCAGTTGAAGCTCGATGTAGAATACATGCAAGTGACGGTAGGACAACTCGAGCACAAGGCTAGGTCCAAATGCATATAGAAAGGTGAGCGAATGAGCATATTTGTTATTGATGAAGGAGAGGATCTGCGACTCGAATCAGATCTAATTCGAAGTGATCAAGTTGTGGATTAGAGATGGAGAACCAGAGGCGATCGAAATGAGATGATCGGAGGTGGAATTGGCGAGGAGGTGATGGAGAGCCTTTGATCTAGAAGATCGGAGACCTAAAAATGGTTTAGAGCTACAAAACTAAAATCACTTTGGAAGAAATTAAAGATCTAAGCCTAAGATTATCTAGTGGATCAGATGCTTGGGTTGAGGATTAAAGATCCTTGGGTTGTTGCCTCGACTGGACGACGATGTCGGAGGCTCGGCTCGCCGGAGTGGAGCACGAAGATCTCTCGACAGATCTGAGGTCTAATCACACCCGTCCTCGCTTCAATGACACTCAACACAACCCATCACACTCGTCTACTCTCGGAGCTCACTAGACTAAGGTGGAAGAAGCCAAAGATAGAAATAGAGTGCAACTCCAGGCCATTTATAAGATGAGAAATGTCAAAGTTCAAACGAAATTTTGGCACGCAAAATTAGGTTTATTTTGGTTAAAATATTTGGGGTGAAAATCAAGGGTATATGGCATTATTCGGGCGAAGAAATCAACTTAAAAGGAATTTAGATCTGATCGGGAAAATTCCGAGAAGGAGGAGGATTGGGCTGATTTATTCAATTTGAAGGGAAGCAGAAAAGTTGACTAGATGGTCCACAAAATTAAATGGAGCAATGGGAATGGACCTGGAATAGGACAAATTAAAGTGGAAGACAAAAGAAATAGATTAAATAGAAATAAAAAGTAAATAAATGTAAATTAAAAATTATTAACATAAAGTTGTTTTAAAATTAATAGACTATTTTTTTATGTTTTTTAATAATTTAAATAAATTAATTTAAATAGTAAAATAATTATAATACATATATATATTATATACATAGTATACACATTTTTTATTTTGTTATTTTTTTACCAATATACATATTATTTTATATTTTATTTATTTATATATTAATGTTAAGGATTTTAAATATATTTTATTTTATTTTAATGAGTTAATTTAATTATACAACTAAATACATTTATGTACAGAATATGTACATTATACCTATTTATAATTACATTATTTTAGTTCTTTAATTTTGTTATTTTTATTTGTATTTTATATACATAATATATAATGTATAAAAATATAAAAATAAAATATATGCAAAAATATAAAGAAATAAATAAAAACAATAAATAATATAGGTATATTATAGACACACTATCCAGCAACACTCCAAAAAGCCAATTTTCACATCATAACTCCGATTTTTTGAAACCACTTTCATTTTAAAGTTTATTTAATTTTAAACACAATGAAAGTAAGTTTGATTTATTTTGAGTCTTCATTTAGTAGATATTGATCTATCAATTTTGACTTTGTGGGTTTTTCAGAGTATTGTTTCTCTTATTTTAAACGTGAATTCTTCTTGCAATTATTTTTAATATTTACAACCTATTTTTATGTACAAGTTCTAATAAGAAAATATTTTTAGTTGAGGTTATTTTGGTGATAAATAAAATATTAGAAGATATGTACAGCATAGACATCGATGAATTTACAAATGTGATAATTGATTTTTTTATTTTTATTGATTAAAGATAATATCTCCCCCTACTTTATTCCTTGTTGATTAGGTCAAGCATTGACCTACTCTCAGAGTTAGGACCTGCCTGTATTTATTTCATATATACAGTCTTGTTATTTCTTTATTTTTTCCTTTAGTTATTTATTTATTTACTTATTTTAGGTTAAAATAATGATAAATATACACTATTTACATATGATTTGGAATTATTACAAGTGAGATTTAATAATATTTATAGGTGTTTTCTAAGGGATTTAAAACTAAAATAAATGAATAAAGATAATGAAATGGAGATTCATCACCAGGGCCTAGCTCGGCTAGTTGGGCTCGATATCCAAGTCTTGAATCACATGCTTCTGTAGCAACGTTTATGCTTTGACCATTGCCGGGTCGTGGAGCAAAGATCTGAAGGGTCTCAAACCCTTCAACCCTCAGGAATTCCTTCATCCTCTTCGTTTAATTCTCTTCCTTTGTTTCTAAATAGTTCTGTTTAGACTGGCTCCATTCAAGTTCGATTCCAGCAACTTCAATCCTTCTCCTTTTTATTTATTTCAATTTCATCTTGAGTCCATCTGCTCCGTCTTCTAGAATTAGATCTAAGTAGTTCTTTGTCTTTTTGTTTCCACCATCGACCCAGACCAATTTGTAAGAAGCGAGTCGAGCACCCATTGTAGGAACCTTCTTTGAACACATGTAGCACCATTTAGAACGTCGACAACCACCGCTTGGAGCATGCCTCCTCCTCCCCGAGGGTTAGTGTAAGTTTCTACAAGTGAACAAGGAGGAGGTCGAAGGGTGTGGGTGGGGGAGGAGGAGGAGCAAAGGAGGAGGATGGGTGGGGGTGTTTGGACAGTTATGCCCTTCTTAACCTCACGTGGTTTGAAAAAATCATGGTTAAGTTCAACTCATTGACGGCTAAAGTAACAGAAGGGCACAAGTGATATATCGGCAAGAAGTCGAGGACACAACTGATATTCCAAAAAAAGAAGAAACATAGTTGATATTGCAATATCTTAGAGGTCATAATTGATAAAAATCCCATTTTTTACCTACGGGTTGGAAAGTCTCATGCTAAAAAAGCGAAAACTTTAGGTCTTTATTTCATCATTAGAGAAATTTATTATCAAGAAGATATTTTTAGGTGATAAATTTTGACTATATGGATATAATCTACATAATAATTTTAAGATTTGGATGAACGGTGTATATTAGTTATAAGTCATTTTAGTTACTACTTCCTTACAAATACCTTTGTAATATTGACAATGTTTATTGTCGAATTAATCGGAAATATTTTATCAAAACATTAAGGTATTGATGAACTCTAAATTAGGGTTATCTCCAAAATTGTATATCGTATGTAGTAACAATCCACTTCAAGCTAGTGGAGAATAATTCATTTTTTTTCTCTTTGTTTAACAATGTGGAAATCTCGGATCTAACTCAAGGATGAGGCAAGTAATAGTATATGGCAAGTGCCTTAATCAAAGTAAATCAATCATGTGCATACACATGCGTGTTGTGTTAATTATTATAGTTTTCTATTTTTTAATGATTTTTATTTTTTTTCTTTGTTGGTTTCTTGATTCCTTGATATGTCTATATTTTTTATTCCTTAATTTCCAGATGTGTTGATTTTTTTAATTTCTTATTGATTTCATGATTTCATCGTGTTACTTGATATCTTGATGTTTCTTGATTTTATTATTTATTATCATTTGTTGATGCATCCGCAATCTCAAGCATGGAGTCTACTTCATTCATTACCCGTATATACATTTTTCCATGTCATATTTATTATTATTTATCGATAAGCTTTTCCATTTTTATGGGTTTTAGGAAGGAACTTGGTCAGAGTTTATATATAGAGAGAGAGAGAGAGGGGTTGATGGGGCTGTGTCGTGCCCCATTTTTTGTCAATTTTTTATTTTTTTGAAAAATATCACCATGTATATTCATCCTTATATCCCTCTTATATGCTATTCGAATTTCGTCAGAAACAGAGACTCCTATGGGCCTCCATTCAGACAGGGTCGATTTAAAAAATCATGCGACTGTTAAAAAAATGATGGCTGGATGGAGGCCGTAGGAGTCTCCGTTTCTGACGAAATTCGAATGGCATATATGAGGCATATAGCGATGAATATAGATGGTGATATTTTTCAAAAAAAATATAAAAAAAATTTGCGAAAAATGGGGTGGGAGCAGCCATGTTGGCTGCCCCTAGGGGGCAACCCCATTTTCCCCATACCTAAAAACGGGGTTGCCGGCAGCCAACATGGCTGCTCCCACCCCATTTTTCGCAAAAATTTTTTAGAAAAATATCACCATATATATTCATCGCTATATGCCTCCTATATGTCATTCGAATTTCATCAGAAACGGAGACTCCTACGGCTCCATCATCTGGGTTGCCCCCTGCCCTGCCCCATTTTTGGGCAATTTTTTTTATTTTTTTTGAAAAATGTCATCATGTATATTCATCACAATATCCCTCCTATATGTCATTCGAATTTCGTCAGAAACAGAAACTCCTACGGCCTCCATCCAGACAGGGTCGATTTAAAAAATCCTGCGACCGTTTAAAAAATGACGTCTGGATGGAGGCCGTAGGAGTCTCTGTTTCTGGCGAAATTAGAATGACATATAGGAGGGATATACATGGTGATATTTTTCCAAAAAAATAAAAAAATTGTGAAAAATGGGGTGGGTGTGTGTGGAAAAAATGGGGCTGCCCCCACCATATTTTTCATATTTTTTTGGAAAAATATCACCATGTGTATTCATCTCTATATCCCTCCTATATGCCATTCGAATTTCGTCAGAAATAGAGACTCCTACGGTCTCCATACAAACATCATTTTTTTAACGGTCGCGGGATTTTTTAAATTGACTCTATCTGGATGGAGGCCGTAGGAATCTCTGTTTCTGACGAACTTCGAATGACATATAGGAGGGATATAGGGATGAGTATACATGGCGATATTTTTCAAAAAAAAATAAAAAATTTGACAAAAAATAAGGCAGGACAGCCATGTTGGCTGCTAGAGGGCAACCCCATTGACCCATATATATATGGTTTTTATACATAGTGTTTTAATCCTTAGATGGCTTTTAACAAAGGATTTTATACACTTAATACACACACAGTTATTAAAAGAATTTTACAAATTTACTACCCTTTACTCAATATCATTAATGACTTCATATTACATATACATATGAAAATATGAGTCGTGGATAAAGTAGCTACATGGTAGGCAAGACACCCGCATACTTAACTTGCGTTATGCCCTCATCGTGTACAAGAAAAAAAGACATAACATGTACTTCATATAGTTGAGGTGAAAAAAATATGAAATACAGAGTAGAATGTGTTAGGATTTAAAATCCAATTAATATGGACATTAAAATTGCCATTAGTGTACATTTGATTGCCGTTAATTAGAGAATAAAATCTCTTTATGATGGACAAAAGAGGAAGGTGAATTGGCAACCGTTTTTGGTTGTCTAGCCAAATATAATAAAGCCAAGGATCCCCAAACGAAGGATGTTCTTTTCTCTATTATTTTCCATTGACAAGAGAGAGCGAGCGAGGCATACGTTCGTGTGGAAGATCCAGGGCTCTTTCGTGGTTTGATCCACGCTAACGTCATAGCAATGGCATCTGGTACTCCGTTACCCTTGAATTAAGATCGATTCCTTTTTTAACAAGTGGTATCAGAGCCAGCTCGATTCCATTTTTTTGGGTTTCACATATATGTTATGTTGATTTCTTAAACTTGATGGGTATTCCTTTCTTAGCAATAATAATTATGTAAACTTTAAATCAATCACAAGAATTTTTTAAAACCCTTATGCGTGTACAAGCATGGCATATACAAACTAAACATGATGATAAACCAATTCTCATGTTGACAAATTTAATGACAAAGGGATTTAAGTAAAACATTAATAACATGAGAATAACTATACCAAGGAATGTTACAACAAATGACAATTATATCGTGTAAAAAAAATGAGGAAAGGCATGAATCATCTTTCAACTACACGCATGCCACTTTTCTAATTAATGAAAGTCATGCAATCTCCATAAAGTTCTTTACAAACATAGAGACGTGTGAATGATAATCAAGTGGAGAAACAAATATGGTAAGACAAAGGAAGTAATACCTGGTTGCATGGACGCCATCAAAGCTTGTGGGCGACCTTCCAAAACAAGCCAACAAGTTTGCCTTTTTCCTCTCCTTCTCTCGATAGTCTCTATATCTTTCTCTCACGGCAAGAGAGACCTTTTTATCTTATCAAGAGTAAGGGGTCCATAACTTCCCCTATGAAGATGGGATTTCAAAAGAGGAGATAAACTTGCATGTTGGTTGATTGGGGACCATGACCCATTCCATAACCGCTTTGATAATTTTCAGTTCTACCCATCATAGATCTGAAATTATCCCTTAGGTCTCTACATAAGTAATCCACATGTAACCAAAAATATACACTTATGCCCAAATAAATTCTTGAACTTTATTTGATCACCTTTTTATTTTATTGGGACAGTTGACAGTATTATCGATTATATATGTATACATATAAGTCCATCGTTGGAATTAAATTCCAACAATCTCCCACTTGGACTATATGTATAGATATTATAATCTCATAATATCCGAATGAGCTCAACCTTTCTGCCACCACTTTTAAGTGTATCCATAAATCCTGTCTACAAGTTGTATCAAGCATAGGATCAAAATGACTACGTTACAATCATCGTAACTTAACCTTTAATGGTCACATATGTTAATACAACTTAATAACAAGGATAAGAATGTGGGTATGTAGCATGGAAATCATATGTAATGTGATCTTAACATATCAATTTCCAACTGGTCCACTGAATTGAGATCGTACTTGACGAGTAACACAGTGAATATAAAAATTGTTCATTCAAAACAATGACCATATATCCAAACTGAATTACCAAAATACCAAATAGAATTATTTACAAGCATTCTCAAAAAATTACAAACTCCCACTAAAACTGAATATCTTTAACTGAAATGACACCCATATTCATGGTATGATCATGAAATACTTTGGGTGGCAATCCTTTAGTAAGCGGATCCGCAATCATGGAGTTTGTACTGATATGCTCAATAGATAATTGTCCACTTTGTACTCTTTCTTTAACAACCAGGAATTTGATGTCTATATGCTTAGATTTTGTCGAACTCCTGTTGTTATTGGAATATAAGACTGCTGATTTGTTGTCACAAAATAACTTTAATGGTCTTTCAATACCATCAACTATACGTAGCCCAGTGACAAAATTACGCAGCCAAATTCCATGATTGGATGCCTCGTAACAAGCTATGAATTCTGCTGCCATAGTGGAAGAGGCTATAAGAGACTGCTTAGCACTCTTCCAAGAAATAGCACCTCCAGCAAGTAGATAGATGTAGCCTGATGTAGACTTCATACTATCTTGACATCCAGCAAAATCGGAGTCGCTATAACCAATGATCTCAAGTTGGTCCGACCTCCTATATGTGAGCATATATTCTTTTGTTCTTTGTAGATATCTCAGGACCCTTTTAGCTGCTTTCCAATGATCTTGTCCTGGATTACTCAAATATCTGCCCAACATCCCTGTAATATATGCCAAGTCTGGACGAGTACAAACTTGCGCATACATTAGACTTCCAACTGCTGATGCATAAGGAATTCTTTGCATCTCCCTTTTCTCAAAATCATTCTTAGGGCACTGATTTAAACTAAATTTGTCTCCCTTAGCCACGGGGGTATCAGATGGTCTACAATCTTGCATGCCATATCTTTTTAGAACCTTTTCAATATAGCTCTTTTGAGATAAACCAAGGATATGCTGAGAACGGTTCCGATATATCTCAATACCAAAAACAAAAGAAGCATCTCCAAGATCTTTCATATCAAAATTCTTTGAAAGGAATTTCTTGGTATCCTGTAATAGGTTCATATCATTGCTAGCAAGCAAGATGTCGTCAACATATAATACTAAGAAAATATGTTTACTCCCACTAAATTTATGGTATATGCATTCATCAGCCAAATTCATCTCAAAACCAAAAGAGATGATCACACGATGAAATTTGAAATACCATTGTCTTGAAGCCTGTTTGAGTCCATAGATGGATTTCTTGAGTTTGCAAACCATATTCTTTGGGTCTCCCGACACAAAGTTTTCTGGTTGCACCATATATATTGTTTCGTCAATGTCACCATTGAGAAATGCTGTCTTTACATCCATCTGATGCAATTCTAAATTAAAGAATGCAACTAATGCCATTATAATCCTGAAAGAGTCTTTCGAAGAAACTGGAGAGAAAGTCTCTTTATAATCAATGCCTTCTTTTTGTGTAAATCCTTTTGCAACAAGGCGGGCTTTATATCTTTCCACATCACCTTTTGAATCCCTCTTGGTTTTAAATATCCATTTGCAACCAATGGGTTTCACACCTTCAGGTAATGGGACAAGTTCCCACACATTGTTATCCTTCATGGATTTAATTTCCTCATTCATGGCATCTATCCACTTTAGAGAGTTAACACTTTGCATGGCTTGATGAAAGGTGATTGGATCATCTTCCATCACTCCAATGTCTACATCTTGTTCTTGGAGAAATACAATATACTCACATGATATTGCACTTCTTCTCTCTCTAGTAGATCTTCTTAATGGCAAAGATTCATGAGGTGTTGACGTTTGTTCCTCTATAATTTCATTTTGGGTCGATTCAGTAACATTGTCTTGAATATTTGTGTCGTCAGAAATGATAGGAATGTGATCCCTATCAATTCTAACAACACCTGAGGGAATGTCAACATATTCCTCTTTCAAGACAAAGTCTTTACCTTTATCTCCCCTCGCAAACTCAACATCCTCAAAAAATCTAGCATTACCAGACTCAAAAATGGACTTAATTGTGGGATCATAAAATTTGTACCCCCTTGATCTTTCAGAGTATCCAATAAAGTAACAACTAATTGTTCTTGCATCCAGTTTCTTTTCATTTGGCTTGTAAGGCCTTGCCTCAGCTGGACATCCCCAAATATGAAAATGGTTTAGACTGGGCTTCCTGCCCGTCCAAAGTTCATATGGGGTTTTATTGGTTGCCTTAGTTGGAACTCTATTTAGGATATATGCTGCAGTCTTGAGTGCTTCTCCCCAAAGAGACTCTGGCAAGGTAGAATGACAAATCATACTCCTCACCATATCCTTAAGTGTTCTGTTTCGTCTTTCAGCTACACCATTCATGGTTGGTGACCCTGGCATGGTATACTGTGGGACGATACCGCATTCTTCGAGGTATCTTGCAAAAGGTCCTGGACGTTGTTCACCTGAACCGTCATATCTGCCATAGTATTCACCACCACGGTCAGATCTAACGCTTTTAATCCTTTTGCCGAGTTGATTCTCAACTTCGGCCTTAAAATTTTTGAACACATCCAAGGATTGAGATTTTTCATGAATGAGATATATGTAGCCATATCTAGAGAAATCGTCTATGAACGTTATAAAATATTGTTGTCCATTCCAAGCAACCGTAGGGAATAGACCACAAATATCTGTATGTATAAGTTCTAAGACGTCTAATGACCTATTGGCTTCAAATCTCCTTTTATTGGTTTGTTTTCCTTTTATGCAGTTCACGCATATATCAAAATCTGTGAAATCTAAGGAACTTAGAATTTCAGTTGACACAAGCCTTTCTATCCTTGACCTGGATATGTGCCCTAATCGTTTGTGCCATAATGATGCTGAATCTGTATATGTAGATTTTCTTTTCATACCTCGTGTAGTCGAAAGAAAAGATTCACTATAAGAGGCAACCGTATTCAAGCAATAAAGACGATCAAATTCAGATAAAAAACCAGAACCAATAAGGATAGAATTTTGAAATAGACTAAGTTTTCCATCACCAAAAGAAACAGAATAACCAGCTTTGTCCAAAAGATAAACTGAAATTAAATTTCTACGAAAAGAAGGAGCAACAAAAGTTCCATCTAAATCAAGATAAAAGCCACTCTTCAACAATAATCTGAATTTTCCTATTGCTTCGACATCTACTGATTCACCATTCCCCACGTAGAGGTACTTTTCAGCCTGACTGGGTTTTCGGTAGCTCAGGCAGCCCTGCATGGAGACACTAACATGAGTAGTAGCTCCAGAATCTAGCCACCAAGTATACTGTGGTACCGAAGTCAAATTAATTTCTGAACAAACCAAACTATGAAGCGTACCTTTCTTAGCACGCCAAGCGTGATAATTTGTGCACTGCTTCTTCCTGTGTCCTTCAGCTCCACAAAAGAAACAACCCGTAGCAGATGGTTCCTTATTTTGTTGTTTCTTATGAGGTACTGTGACTGCAGCTTCCTTTTCCTGCTTCCTTTTCTTGCCCTTTCCTTTAGAGGTGGAGGCAAGATGAGCACTTTCTGTCTTATCTTGCTTTAGCCTTTCCTCTTCCTGAACACAATATGAGATGAGCTCATTCAGAGACCAAGTCTCTTTCTGACAGTTATAGCTCACCTTAAACTGGTTGAATGAAGGGGGAAGGGATATCAGAACCAAATGCACCAACAAGTCCTCAGAGAGTTCAAGTTTGAGTGCTTTTAACTTAGAAGCAAGATGAGACATCTCCATGATGTACTCCCTGATGTTACCTTTTCCCTTATACCGCATTGAAATCAGACTAGTCAAGAGTGTACCAATTTCAGCCTTTTCATTCTTGGCAAATCGTTTTTCAATATCGGCAAGGAATTCTTTAGCAGTACTTATTTTCTCAGACATAGTGCCCCTGAATGCTTCCGGAATGGCTCTTTTCATTATCATCATGCACATGCGATTTGATCTCTCCCACTTTTCTTTATCCCTCTTTTCATCAGAGGTACTCTTATCCGTAAGTGGTGGAGGAGAGTCAATCCTTATCGCAAGGTCAAGATCCATGACCCCGAGAACTATCAACAAGTTCTCCTGCCATGACTTAAAATTGGAGCCATTTAACATTGGAATCGAATTGATGGTAGCAGTTATATTGGAGGAATTCATATCTGAAAAAAAATAACATAAATGCTCACATAACTGCAAATGAAAATGAATATAGGTAACATCCCATCTCAAGATATCTACCACTCCATTATAGTTTTGTCTTTGGACAAAAATATAACTTGTGAGCGATACCTTGACTTAGTAATAAATATTGATGATAATAACGTGCCAAATAGAAATCTACCTTTGGGTGGATTTAATATTTGCACGATAACCAAATAATCATCACATATTTAATACTAAACCATATGCATAATTTCTAATGGATATTAATTTTCCTTTGGGTAAATATCATCCATAAAAATTAATAATGCATAGCCGTTTATATTTCATCACACATTAATTTCAACAACATTGGCCACTTTGGTGACATATTGTTTAAACAAATGTATATCGAAATATGTAAAAAAACCATCCCTATATTCAATACCGTTGTTAAATTTTAACAACAAAAATTGCCCTAATGGGAATCTGTGGGCCCATAACCCATTGTTGATTTCTTAAACTTGATGGGTATTCCTTTCTTAGCAATAATAATTATGTAAACTTTAAATCAATCACAAGAATTTTTTAAAACCCTTATGCGTGTACAAGCATGGCATATACAAACTAAACATGATGATAAACCAATTCTCATGTTGACAAATTTAATGACAAAGGGATTTAAGTAAAACATTAATAACATGAGAATAACTATACCAAGGAATGTTACAACAAATGACAATTATATCGTGTAAAAAAAATGAGGAAAGGCATGAATCATCTTTCAACTACACGCATGCCACTTTTCTAATTAATGAAAGTCATGCAATCTCCATAAAGTTCTTTACAAACATAGAGACGTGTGAATGATAATCAAGTGGAGAAACAAATATGGTAAGACAAAGGAAGTAATACCTGGTTGCATGGACGCCATCAAAGCTTGTGGGCGACCTTCCAAAACAAGCCAACAAGTTTGCCTTTTTCCTCTCCTTCTCTCGATAGTCTCTATATCTTTCTCTCACGGCAAGAGAGACCTTTTTATCTTATCAAGAGTAAGGGGTCCATAACTTCCCCTATGAAGATGGGATTTCAAAAGAGGAGATAAACTTGCATGTTGGTTGATTGGGGACCATGACCCATTCCATAACCGCTTTGATAATTTTCAGTTCTACCCATCATAGATCTGAAATTATCCCTTAGGTCTCTACATAAGTAATCCACATGTAACCAAAAATATACACTTATGCCCAAATAAATTCTTGAACTTTATTTGATCACCTTTTTATTTTATTGGGACAGTTGACAGTATTATCGATTATATATGTATACATATAAGTCCATCGTTGGAATTAAATTCCAACAATCTCCCACTTGGACTATATGTATAGATATTATAATCTCATAATATCCGAATGAGCTCAACCTTTCTGCCACCACTTTTAAGTGTATCCATAAATCCTGTCTACAAGTTGTATCAAGCATAGGATCAAAATGACTACGTTACAATCATCGTAACTTAACCTTTAATGGTCACATATGTTAATACAACTTAATAACAAGGATAAGAACATGGGTATGTAGCATGGAAATCATATGTAATGTGATCTTAACATATCAATTTCCAACTGGTCCACTGAATTGAGATCGTACTTGACGAGTAACACAGTGAATATAAAAATTGTTCATTCAAAACAATGACCATATATCCAAACTGAATTACCAAAATACCAAATAGAATTATTTACAAGCATTCTCAAAAAATTACAAACTCCCACTAAAACTGAATATCTTTAACTGAAATGACACCCATATTCATGGTATGATCATGAAATACTTTGGGTGGCAATCCTTTAGTAAGCGGATCCGCAATCATGGAGTTTGTACCGATATGCTCAATAGATAATTGTCCACTTTGTACTCTTTCTTTAACAACCAGGAATTTGATGTCTATATGCTTAGATTTTGTCGAACTCCTGTTGTTATTGGAATATAAGACTGCTGATTTGTTGTCACAAAATAACTTTAATGGTCTTTCAATACCATCAACTATACGTAGCCCAGTGACAAAATTACGCAGCCAAATTCCATGATTGGATGCCTCGTAACAAGCTATGAATTCTGCTGCCATAGTGGAAGAGGCTATAAGAGACTGCTTAGCACTCTTCCAAGAAATAGCACCTCCAGCAAGTAGATAGATGTAGCCTGATGTAGACTTCATACTATCTTGACATCCAGCAAAATCGGAGTCGCTATAACCAATGATCTCAAGTTGGTCCGACCTCCTATATGTGAGCATATATTCTTTTGTTCTTTGTAGATATCTCAGGACCCTTTTAGCTGCTTTCCAATGATCTTGTCCTGGATTACTCAAATATCTGCCCAACATCCCTGTAATATATGCCAAGTCTGGACGAGTACAAACTTGCGCATACATTAGACTTCCAACTGCTGATGCATAAGGAATTCTTTGCATCTCCCTTTTCTCAAAATCATTCTTAGGGCACTGATTTAAACTAAATTTGTCTCCCTTAGCCACGGGGGTATCAGATGGTCTACAATCTTGCATGCCATATCTTTTTAGAACCTTTTCAATATAGCTCTTTTGAGATAAACCAAGGATATGCTGAGAACGGTCCCGATATATCTCAATACCAAAAACAAAAGAAGCATCTCCAAGATCTTTCATATCAAAATTCTTTGAAAGGAATTTCTTGGTATCCTGTAATAGGTTCATATCATTGCTAGCAAGCAAGATGTCGTCAACATATAATACTAAGAAAATATGTTTACTCCCACTAAATTTATGGTATATGCATTCATCAGCCAAATTCATCTCAAAACCAAAAGAGATGATCACACGATGAAATTTGAAATACCATTGTCTTGAAGCCTGTTTGAGTCCATAGATGGATTTCTTGAGTTTGCAAACCATATTCTTTGGGTCTCCCGACACAAAGTTTTCTGGTTGCACCATATATATTGTTTCGTCAATGTCACCATTGAGAAATGCTGTCTTTACATCCATCTGATGCAATTCTAAATTAAAGAATGCAACTAATGCCATTATAATCCTGAAAGAGTCTTTCGAAGAAACTGGAGAGAAAGTCTCTTTATAATCAATGCCTTCTTTTTGTGTAAATCCTTTTGCAACAAGGCGGGCTTTGTATCTTTCCACATCACCTTTTGAATCCCTCTTGGTTTTAAATATCCATTTGCAACCAATGGGTTTCACACCTTCAGGTAATGGGACAAGTTCCCACACATTGTTATCCTTCATGGATTTAATTTCCTCATTCATGGCATCTATCCACTTTAGAGAGTTAACACTTTGCATGGCTTGATGAAAGGTGATTGGATCATCTTCCATCACTCCAATGTCTACATCTTGTTCTTGGAGAAATACAATATACTCACATGATATTGCACTTCTTCTCTCTCTAGTAGATCTTCTTAATGGCAAAGATTCATGAGGTGTTGACGTTTGTTCCTATATAATTTCATTTTGGGTCGATTCAGTAACATTGTCTTGAATATTTGTGTCGTCAGAAGTGATAGGAATGTGATCCCTATCAATTCTAACAACACCTGAGGGAATGTCAACATATTCCTCTTTCAAGACAAAGTCTTTACCTTTATCTCCCCTCGCAAACTCAACATCCTCAAAAAATCTAGCATTACCAGACTCAAAAATGGACTTAATTGTGGGATCATAAAATTTGTACCCCCTTGATCTTTCAGAGTATCCAATAAAGTAACAACTAATTGTTCTTGCATCCAGTTTCTTTTCATTTGGCTTGTAAGGCCTTGCCTCAGCTGGACATCCCCAAATATGAAAATGGTTTAGACTGGGCTTCCTGCCCGTCCAAAGTTCATATGGGGTTTTATTGGTTGCCTTAGTTGGAACTCTATTTAGGATATATGCTGCAGTCTTGAGTGCTTCTCCCCAAAGAGACTCTGGCAAGGTAGAATGACAAATCATACTCCTCACCATATCCTTAAGTGTTCTGTTTCGTCTTTCAGCTACACCATTCATGGTTGGTGACCCTGGCATGGTATACTGTGGGACGATACCGCATTCTTCGAGGTATCTTGCAAAAGGTCCTGGACGTTGTTCACCTGAACCGTCATATCTGCCATAGTATTCACCACCACGGTCAGATCTAACGCTTTTAATCCTTTTGCCGAGTTGATTCTCAACTTCGGCCTTAAAATTTTTGAACACATCCAAGGATTGAGATTTTTCATGAATGAGATATATGTAGCCATATCTAGAGAAATCGTCTATGAACGTTATAAAATATTGTTGTCCATTCCAAGCAACCGTAGGGAATGTACCACAATTATCTGTATGTATAAGTTCTAAGACGTCTAATGACCTATTGGCTTCAAATCTCCTTTTATTGGTTTGTTTTCCTTTTATGCAGTTCACGCATATATCAAAATCTGTGAAATCTAAGGAACTTAGAATTTCAGTTGACACAAGCCTTTCTATCCTTGACCTGGATATGTGCCCTAATCGTTTGTGCCATAATGATGCTGAATCTGTATATGTAGCTTTTCTTTTCATACCTCGTGTAGTCGAAAGAAAAGATTCACTATAAGAGGCAACCGTATTCAAGCAATAAAGACGATCAAATTCAGATAAAAAACCAGAACCAATGAGGATAGAATTTTGAAATAGACTAAGTTTTCCATCACCAAAAGAAACAGAATAACCAGCTTTGTCCAAAAGATAAACTGAAATTAAATTTCTACGAAAAGAAGGAGCAACAAAAGTTCCATCTAAATCAAGATAAAAGCCACTCTTCAACAATAATCTGAATTTTCCTATTGCTTCGACATCTACTGATTCACCATTCCCCACGTAGAGGTACTTTTCAGCCTGACTGGGTTTTCGGTAGCTCAGGCAGCCCTGCATGGAGACACTAACATGAGTAGTAGCTCCAGAATCTAGCCACCAAGTATACTGTGGTACCGAAGTCAAATTAATTTCTGAACAAACCAAACTATGAAGCGTACCTTTCTTAGCACGCCAAGCGTGATAATTTGTGCACTGCTTCTTCCTGTGTCCTTCAGCTCCACAAAAGAAACAACCCGTAGCAGATGGTTCCTTATTTTGTTGTTTCTTATGAGGTACTGTGACTGCAGCTTCCTTTTCCTGCTTCCTTTTCTTGCCCTTTCCTTTAGAGGTGGAGGCAAGATGAGCACTTTCTGTCTTATCTTGCTTTAGCCTTTCCTCTTCCTGAACACAATATGAGATGAGCTCATTCAGAGACCAAGTCTCTTTTTGACAGTTATAGCTCACCTTAAACTGGTTGAATGAAGGGGGAAGGGATATCAGAACCAAATGCACCAACAAGTCCTCAGAGAGTTCAAGTTTGAGTGCTTTTAACTTAGAAGCAAGATGAGACATCTCCATGATGTACTCCCTGATGTTACCTTTTCCCTTATACCGCATTGAAATCAGACTAGTCAAGAGTGTACCAATTTCAGCCTTTTCATTCTTGGCAAATCGTTTTTCAATATCGGCAAGGAATTCTTTAGCAGTACTTATTTTCTCAGACATAGTGCCCCTGAATGCTTCCGGAATGGCTCTTTTCATTATCATCATGCACATGCGATTTGATCTCTCCCACTTTTCTTTATCCCTCTTTTCATCGGAGGTACTCTTATCCGTAAGTGGTGGAGGAGAGTCAATCCTTATCGCAAGGTCAAGATCCATGACCCCGAGAACTATCAACAAGTTCTCCTGCCATGACTTAAAATTGGAGCCATTTAACATTGGAATCGAATTGATGGTAGCAGTTATATTGGAGGAATTCATATCTGAAAAAAAATAACATAAATGCTCACATAACTGCAAATGAAAATGAATATAGGTAACATCCCATCTCAAGATATCTACCACTCCATTATAGTTTTGTCTTTGGACAAAAATATAACTTGTGAGCGATACCTTGACTTAGTAATAAATATTGATGATAATAACGTGCCAAATAGAAATCTACCTTTGGGTGGATTTAATATTTGCACGATAACCAAATAATCATCACATATTTAATACTAAACCATATGCATAATTTCTAATGGATATTAATTTTCCTTTGGGTAAATATCATCCATAAAAATTAATAATGCATAGCCGTTTATATTTCATCACACATTAATTTCAACAACATTGGCCACTTTGGTGACATATTGTTTAAACAAATGTATATCGAAATATGTAAAAAAAACCATCCCTATATTCAATACCGTTGTTAAATTTTAACAACAAAAATTGCCCTAATGGGAATCTGTGGGCCCATAACCCATTGTTGATTTCTTAAACTTGATGGGTATTCCTTTCTTAGCAATAATAATTATGTAAACTTTAAATCAATCACAAGAATTTTTTAAAACCCTTATGCGTGTACAAGCATGGCATATACAAACTAAACATGATGATAAACCAATTCTCATGTTGACAAATTTAATGACAAAGGGATTTAAGTAAAACATTAATAACATGAGAATAACTATACCAAGGAATGTTACAACAAATGACAATTATATCGTGTAAAAAAAATGAGGAAAGGCATGAATCATCTTTCAACTACACGCATGCCACTTTTCTAATTAATGAAAGTCATGCAATCTCCATAAAGTTCTTTACAAACATAGAGACGTGTGAATGATAATCAAGTGGAGAAACAAATATGGTAAGACAAAGGAAGTAATACCTGGTTGCATGGACGCCATCAAAGCTTGTGGGCGACCTTCCAAAACAAGCCAACAAGTTTGCCTTTTTCCTCTCCTTCTCTCGATAGTCTCTATATCTTTCTCCCACGGCAAGAGAGACCTTTTTATCTTATCAAGAGTAAGGGGTCCATAACTTCTCCTATGAAGATGGGATTTCAAAAGAGGAGATAAACTTGCATGTTGGTTGATTGGGGACCATGACCCATTCCATAACCGCTTTGATAATTTTCAGTTCTACCCATCATAGATCTGAAATTATCCCTTAGGTCTCTACATAAGTAATCCACATGTAACCAAAAATATACACTTATGCCCAAATAAATTCTTGAACTTTATTTGATCACCTTTTTATTTTATTGGGACAGTTGACAGTATTATCGATTATATATGTATACATATAAGTCCATCGTTGGAATTAAATTCCAACATGTTAAACTTTGCTGTTGTTTTTCTTTCACACTCGTGATTTGGATTTGGAATAATGGTGTGAAATATTGATGACGGGTAATATTATCTACTTAAACTGCATAACCTTTGATTTTTTTTTGCATCTCTTATTCTGAGTGTGCTTGAATTATTGTGCCTTCATTTCCAATCAAGGAAATATTAAGATCATGTTGTCATTATTTTTTTTTAATCTGTGGAAATAATCGAATGCCTTTGTCTTCTTAAAAAAGAAAAAGAAAAATGGGGAAATGGGTACATGATTGCATGAGGTTATTGCATTCTTCTATATATATATATATATATATATATATATTGACTTTTATATCGAAGGTTATTTCTAATTAGGTTTTATATTACATCCGTTTGCAAATGAGATTCAGAATATGGATATGCATCTGTTATCTCATTAATTTGGTTGTAGATCGAACTTCTATTTAAAAAAATTTGAGATATTTTTTAATCACCCTTATTCAATTGCCATTGCTTTCCATTACGCCATGAGGATACCCGTTGGTATTAAATGGTAAAACGTGATTTTTTTTGTTATGGGATAGGGATTTTGATTTACTTGTTTTGAATTAAAAAAGAATCAAAACTTTTCTTTTATAGTATTTGTTTCATACGTGTGATTAAAATCATACCTTTGATTACAAAATTAGTTAGTTCATAATTGATAAAGATCACTCTTTCAAGGTCATCCTTGAAAATCCGTGTACATGAATCAATTATTTTTTGGGGGGTCAAGTTTGGCAATTGTTCACGTTATAGTTAATTATTATTATTGGTTGCATACATATTGTCATTAATTTCGAAATGTGATTCCGATATTGCATTTTTTGTTTACTTAAATCATCTGGTATATGTTTTTTTTAACCTGATAAACTTTTGATTCCGTATCAACCATAAGACTTAATCACAATATTCTCAATAATACAATCGAAGCGAATAAGCCATCAAAGTGACCTCTATCGCCCAAGTTGTATTATTAGGGATATTTGGACGGATTTTGTATGCATTATAAATATTATCCTTCCCAAAGGAGGGACATTATTTAAGTCTATCGCATACCTGTGATGATAATTGAGCAATGATCATAAAGTTCCATGTGAGTAATAAGACACATCCAAAGATGGTCTCATTACTTGACAGGATTTATTATTGACAATTGATCACCACAACAAGAGTATCATTACAACTAACATTATTGTCCAAAGACTTAATAATTAGTGATGTACTTGGTATATTATTTTTTATGGATGTATACGCATATTTAAATTTGTGAATCATACATTAATTATGTTTTCTTTTGTTCTTTATTTTAGAGCTTCTGCTTCCGCATCTAGTATTTCTGGCACTTTGAACTCCATTCCCGTGCTTCAGGGTACAAATTTCAAGGGATGAAAAGAGAGCATTATGATATTGCTTGGCTGCATGGATCTAGACCTTGCACTTCGAATGGAGACTCCCGCTTCTCTTATGGAAAATAGTTCTTCTGATGAAAAGAAGCACTATGAGAAGTGGGAGCGCTCTAATCGCATGTGTCTCATGATCATAAAGTGCGGCATTCTGAAACCTCTTAAAGGGTTTGCTGAAGAAAAGATAACTATGGCTAAAGAATACTTGCTAAAATTGAAGAGCGTTTTGCAAAAAATGATAAGGCGGAAACAAGCACTTATTTACAGTGCTTGATTTCCATGAAGTACACCAGCAAGGGAAACATGAGGGAGTACATTCTTGAAATGGCTCATATTACTTCAAAGTTACAGGAATTATAATTAACAATATCTGATGATTTGTTATTTCATTTGGTTTTGTTGTTGCTTCCATCACAGTACAACCAGTTCATGATCAATTATAACTACCAAAAGGAGAACTGGACTCTTAACGAGCTCATTTCGTACTGTACTTAAGAGGAAGACAGGTTGAAGCATGAAAAGCCAGAAAGTGCTCATTTAGCTATGGCCTCCAAGGATAAGGGCAAGAAAAGAAATGAGTAATGCTGATGTGACAGGTCCAATAAAGAAGAATAAGGATGCAATTAATTGCTTCTTCTGCAAGAAATATGGACATGTCAAGAAAGATTGTGCCAAATATCATTCATGGCGTGTGAAGAAAGGTACAATTCATACTTTGATTTGTTCTAATGTTAATTTAGTTTCAGTTCCAAGAAATACTTGGTGGTTAGATTCGGGTGCCTCTACTCACATAAGTGTTTCTATGCAGGGCTGTCTGAACTACCGAAGACCAACTGATGTTGAAAGATACATCTACGTAGGCAACGGAAAGAAGGCACAAGTCGAGGTAGTTGGATTTTTTAAGCTTTTATTAGGAACTGGTCATTATCTAGAGTTAAAGAATACTTTCGTTGTTTCATCTTTTAGACGAATATGTTTCTTCATTGAACAATTTAGGTTATTTTCTAAATTTTAGAAATGGAAAATTTAGTCTTTCTTTTAACTCTGCTACGATTGGTACCGGTTCTTTAGTTTCTAGTGATAAGCTTTATTTTCTTGACACCATTGTCTCGTATAATGAATCTATGGTTGTTGAATCGAGAGGCACTAAGCGAAAAATCACCTCAGAAAATTCAGCATCAATTTGGCATAAGCGCTTGGGTCACATATCCAAATCAAGAATTGAACGATTTGTATCTGATAACATTCTAGATTCATTAGATTTTACGGATTTAGATATATGTGTCAACTGCATTAAGGGAAAACTAACCAAATCAAGGAGATTAGATGCCAATAGAGCTTCTAGTGTCTTAGAATTGATACATTCTGATATATGTGGTCCATTCCCTACAACATTCTGGAATAGTCAACAATATTTTGTATCATTCATAAATGATTATTCAAGATACGGTTACCTATATCTCATTCATGAAAATCACAAGCTCTGGACATGTTCAAATCATTTAAGGTCGAAATTGAGCTCCAACTCAACAAAAGCATAAAGTGCATCATATCTGATCGTGGTGGTGAATACTATGGCAGATATGATGGTTCAGGTGAACAACGTACAAGTGCTTTTACTTTATTTCTAGAAGAATGTGGAATTATCCCTCAGTATACAATGCTAGATTCACTTAGTATGAACGGTGTGGATGAGAGACGTAACGGGACTCTTAAGGATATGGTGAGGAGTATGATCATTCATTCTGCCTTACCACGGTCCATATGGGGAGAAGCATTAAAAACACCAGCTTACATTTTGAATAGAGTACCAACAAAAGAAGTAGCAAAAACACTACATGAGCTCTGGACTGGTAAAAGACCTAGTCTAAAGCATTTACGTGTATGTGGATGTCCAGCTGAGGCAAGACCATATAGGCCAAATGAGAAAAAAATAGACTCCAAAACAGTGAGCAGCTACTTTATTGGTTACTCTGAGCGATCAAGGGGTTACAAATTTTATGATCCCACACTTAAGAAAATATTTGAAACAGGAACTGCAACCTTTTTTGAGGATGTTGATTTGGAGGGGAAGATGAATATTAGGGATATTGTCTTTGAGGAGGAATCAATCACGATTCCTGATGTTGTGATTGAAAATACACAAGAATGCATTCTAATCATTGGACAAGAAACAAATCAAGATGACAATATTCAACAACAAGATCAAAATCAACAACCTCAAAATTCATGAAGATCCATTAGAGAATGAAGGAGTGCTATTTCTGATGACAATATAGTATTTCTTCAAGAACAAGATGGAATTAGGGAGGATGATCCGATCAACTTCCATCAGGCCATGAAAGGTTCTAATTCTACAAAATAGGTCGAAGCCATGAACGAGGAATACAAATCAATGCAAGACAATCAAGTTTGGGACCTTGTACCATTGCCAGAAGGTGCGAAACCCATTGGTTGTAAATGGATATTTAAAATCACAAGGAGTTCAAATGGTAATGTTGAAAGGTTTAAGGCACGTCTTGTAGCTAAAGGATTTACTTAAAAAGATGGAATTGATTACAAGGAAACATTTTCTCCTGTTTCCAGTAAGGATTCCTTTAGAATTATCATGGCATTAGTTATGCACTTTGATCTTGAGCTTCATCAGATATATGTTAAGACCGCCTTTCTCAATGGAGACGTTGACAGGTGATCTATATGGTTCAACCAGAAAACTTTGTTCAGGGAGATGCAAAGAATATGGTTTGTAAATTAAAGAAATCCATTTATAGACTCAAGCAAGCATCCCGTCAATGGTATTATAAATTCCATCAAGTAATTATATCATTTGGTTTTGAGACTAATCCAATGGATGATTGTGTATATCACAAGTTTTGTGGGAGTAAATAAATTTTCTTGGTTTTGTATGTGGATGGCATACTGCTTGCTAGTAACGATCTGAATTTGTTTCATGAAACAAAGAAATTTCTTTCAAATAATTTTGAAATGAAAGATCTTGGAGATGCTTCTTTTGTATTAGGAATCCAAATACACCGAGATCGAACTCAAGGTGTACTTGGATTGTCACAAGAGAACTACATCCATAAGGTGCTTCAAAGATTTGGCATGCAGCTTTGCAAACCAATTGATACCCCGGTCGCTAAAGGAGAAAAATTCAGTCTCAATCAATGCCCTAAGAATGACCTTAAAATTCAGGAAATGAGTAAGATTCCTTATACATCTGCAATTGGGAGTCTCATGTATGCACAAATGTGCACACGTCCGGATTTAGCATTTATTGTGGGCGTGCTAGGCAGATACATGGCGAATCCAAACATGGATCATTGGAGTGCTGCCAAACGTGTCATGAGATATCTTTAGAGAATAAAAGACTACAAACTTACATATCAAAGGTCGGATATACTGGAGATCATTGGATATTCTGACTCAGATTTTGCTGGATGCCAAGATAGTAGAAGATCCACTTCGAGCTATGTATTCTTAATGGCTGGAGGAGCCATATCATGGAGGAGTGCTAAACAAATAATTGTAGCATCCTCCACTATAGCTTCTGAATTCCTAGCATGTTATGAGGCATCGAATAATGGAATATGGTTGAAGAATTTTGTCGATAGGGTGTGTGTTGTAAGCAGCATCCAGAGACCATTGCAGTTATTTTGTGAAAGTAATTCATCAGTGATTTATTCCAACAGCAACAGAAGCTCAACCAAGTCAAAGCATATTGGTATAAAGTTTTTGGTTGTGAAAGAGAGAGTACAAAGTGGACAAATTTCCATAGAGCATATTGGGACAAATTCTATGGTGGCAGATCCGCTAACCAAAGCAGTGACGCCTAATATATTTCATGAACATATGGTTCGTATGGGTGTCGTATCAAGTAAAGATATACACTTCTAGTGGGAGTTTATATTATTTTGCTCAGCCCCTTACAGTTCTGGAACATTTAAAGTTCTATAGTTTCTGCGTAGAATAAAATATTCGATGTTGATTCCACGTTCTCTCACTAAAGGGTCTCCATTAAAAATATGGACCGTTCATTACAAAATGCAACTTTGGATATAGATCCAAATTGATTCATTTATTTGGCATTGATTTATGTTATTTAGTTGTGTTAATATTGGTGACCATTGATGGGTTTAATCGTGTTCAATAACGATGAATACCCACTTGATCTCATATTATCACAACTAATGGACAAGATTGTTGAATTATATCTCGATTGATGGTAATAACTTTTGAGCTCATAAAGTAGGGACATTATATGGTCATTATTAATGTCCAGTGGGAGATTGTTGGGATTTAAAATCCCATTAATATGCACATTAAAATTACCATTAGTGCACCTTTGATTGTCATTAATTAGAGAATGAAATCTCTTATGATGGACAAAAGAGGAAGGTGAATTGACAACCATTTTTGGTTGTCTAGCCAAATATAATAAGGACAAGGGTCCCCAAACGACGGGTGTTCTTTTCTCTATTGTTTCCCATCGACAAGAGAGAGTGAGCGAGGCATACGTTCGTGAGGAAGATCCATGGCTCTTTCATGGTTGATCCACGCCAACGTCAACGTCATAGCAATGGCATCAGATACTCCGTTACCTTTGAATTCGGATCGATTCCTTTTTTTAACAGAATGCTCATATGGCACTTGTACAATTCGACCCGGATAGTAATGGGTTAATCATACTACACATACTTCATACTTGTATAATGCTCATGGTCGTATGACTAGTAGAATGAGCTAACTCTTAATTTGTAACAAGCCCAAATGATGGATTCAATAAATTCTTGTCAATAACCATGTTCGTTAAATTATAATATTAAACTAAAAGCGTAGACAAAATGAGCACCTATGAAAAAGCGACCATGCACGAATAATGAAGAATCATGAGAATGAATTACTTTAGATGCATATACCCATATGGAATCTCAAAGCTAACCATTAATTGCATTGGAACTCTCCTCGGAGTTTTCTAATGTTATAACCCCTTGATAACGTACAATACTCTATACATCCTATTGCATTTTCCAACTGAAATGAAATATTGCTAAAGATAGTGGATTACATGATATCGGGGTACAAAAGAAATAAAAATTTCGTTAACCAAACCTCAAATTAAACAAACCATAATTTGTTTTATTTTAACAAAAGATCAACTAATGGAAGAGCATAACGGTTACAAGTGTAAAACATAAGAGCACGATTGCTATTGAAAAAAAGGCGCAAGTATAGCTTAAAAACTCAAAATGATAGAAATTATCGATTATCGCTTAAAAGACCATCTATTTCACCTTTTGAATGGATAATTGAGGAGATTTTTTTACTTACATCCTGATAAACTTATCGCGAGATTAACGCTTATGAGGCAGGCTGGCTTATGCTTATCAAGCAAATGGAACGTAAAACACTCATGGCATTGTTATTAACATACACGTCAAAAATGTGAAATTGGAAATATATGGGCGCAAATGGCACGATACGACGGGGAACACATCTAATGCCCTTAATGGCAAAGCTTTCTCCCACTTTAAGTAGGATCAACTACATGAGTTCTTATCAAATCCATGTTGAAAGATCCAACTATTATTTACACTAGCTATCGGCTACCTAACGCAACACTCCTCAAGGGAGATTTGAACCTCGGTCTTTTAGATCGTAGGCACAGTGGCACACTGCTCTACCATCAGACCGTTGAAGTGGGAACACAGCTAATTCACGTAAATAAATGAATAGATAAGGTAAGAATTAATCTAAGAAGCTAATAAAACATATAGGACATAAATGTTTTAATACACATGTAGATAAGCCAAATACACCATATTAGACAATTGTCACCTCCTGTCTTGAAAAAGATTCACTATTTACATACAAGAAAGAGAACGAAGCTAAAGATCCATAGATAAATACTTGTGATTAGTAAAACATATAAAACAACCAAAGGCATGGAGGGACAGTATCCAGAGAACTTGATTAAAAGCGTTTGCACATAATACAGAACTTACACAATGACCTAAAGCACAGAAAATACCAGAAGGAAAATTTGAGTTAAATCTGAGTTAACTGTGTGCAGAATCCCCCGACACACAGCTAAGGCCATTACTTAAATAAATACATAGATACAGTTTTTACTGATCTAGATGCTGACAAACATAATATGGATTTTTATCACTTGTGCTTTTCTTAACATCTGCAATATCAACTTAACATCTGCAATATCAACTACGCGTGCCCTTACCTTCTTAAAAAATGCTCAGCTCAATCCTTCTGTTAATGTAAAGTAGGCCATAACTGATCTATATATACCCTCTTTAAAGCTGGATTTTTCACCCATTAACTGACACATGGCATCATGGAAGCCTTCCCCATCTCTCCCTGGGCATGGAGAAAAAGATCTCCTTCCAGGCGCTCTCTGCCCTCCTCTGGAGGTCCATCGTGAGACCTCGCCGCTTCCCCGAGCACCAGAAGACTAGCTGCCGCTTGGCCATCGAGAACCCCCAACTACTTTGGGAACTCGATCTATGCAATGAAGACCACAATCGCTGCAAGGAAACTACTGGAGCATGACCTTGTCACAGAATCAAAATCCCGCTATCGATTTCGACTGATCCTATGCGGCGTTAGCTAACCCGTAGCTAACCAGCCTTCCCGAGTAGAACGGTCACGGACACGGTCTAACTCTTCTCGATACTCCTGCTTGCTAATGCACCGACGCTCAGGCACAAGCACGAGCTCGACTATATGAATCGCTCAAGAACACTCTCAAGAACTCGCTTAAGAACGCTCAAGAACGCTACCAAACAATCACACAAGGCACGGGCAAAAAGCTCTTCTCTTATTAGAAGGGGAACTCGCTCTGGAGTGGGGTTACACTCTACACTTGTGTGTACACTGTGTACTCTGTGTGTTAACAAATGAGCCACCGCCCCACCTTATATACAAGACTCAAGGCAGCCCAAGGGACACTCATTATTACATTTACAATAATGATACATAAAGACACAAGAGACCCTTCGGGTTCTTTGGCAACCCTTCGCGTCCTCAGCAACTCTTCGTCTGCTCGTCTCTTCGATTTCCATGTTGTCCTTTCGTCTTCTCGCACGGTTGACGCCCAGTCAACCACCCAGTCATCAGCACACTCGCGCGCCAACGCTTGCTGATGCAGCTTTGCCATAATTCACCAAGCGCCACCAAACACTTGGTCTTGTGCCATAAGGGAACCCACGGCCTCCAGACCCTCGTGCGGTGACGGGCCACAAAATCGGCCCTTTAATAATGTTGAATTAGCACTTGATAATGTCATCGCAGTCGGGCCGAGATGGGCTCATCAAAGACCATCTCATTTAGATATAGCAATCAAAATGAGATGGTCGTATTTATTTTACTTGGTAAGATACCAAGGTCGAACTCAGGGACACGAGCCTTTCTCGAATTATTCGGATTTTTATCTATCTAATTAAGCGTTGAATTAAAGAACATAGGTCAAATCATGCACGAGGACAAAACAAGACAATGTATTAAAGGAAAGAATGAACATGCATTATTTTATTTTATTTTATCATGCAAATTCATGCAATGAGATGCAATGAACATATGTCCGAAATGATAATTACTTGAGCTATAAAACGATGAGTCAAATCAGTGTCGACTAAAGAAGCACAATTCATTCTAGTGGCAGTTAGGCATGAGCTACATGGGAAGCCAGGCACTTATACAATAAAATAATGCATTAAAGTTAATGGGGTCTAATCTAAAATTTAAGCATGCCATTAGAAAGAAAACGAGAAGAGCTTCGAAATGAAACTGAAATCAACTCAATCGGACATACGATGCTCAAGATATACAATAAAGAAGACAGGGGCATAACTGAAAGAAAACATAAAATAAAATTGCTGACAGGTCCCTGGAAGGGACTAAAATGTAATTATGAAAAAGATCGGGACCTTCCATGTAAATTACCCTTACGCATAGGGGGATTTTTGCAAATTTGAAAACCCGCGAGGGTATCAATGCAAAATGCCCACAGGTGCGCGTGTGATGCACGTAACGCTGGACCTGGATGCAATATGCGAAACTTGCGAGGGCACCGATGCAAAAAGCCCAGCATCCATGTGTGTGAGGCACGTGAGTTCAGGCTCGGGTGGGGGCGAGGCTCGGTGCAGCTTCGGACGGCCGTAGCAGGTGGCTCGGGCCACGTGGCGGCTCGAGGTTGCCTCGGGCGAGGCTCGGTCCCACCGAGCCTCCGCGCTCCGGGAGGTCGACGTGGCTGCTCCAGGGCCGTTGGATCTCCTCCGTGGGGCGAGATCCAACGGCATCTGCTCTTCCTCCTTCCTCGAAGGTGGTGGCGCTATCGGAGCTCCGACGTGAGGCTTGGAGCTCCTCTACACCTCTCTGTGCTCAGTGAAGCTCAGGGAAGGATGCTGAAGGTCTGGCGATGAAGAGCCGAAGTTGGAGAAGAAGCCGGAGTGCCTGGAATCCTATGTCGACGCCTGATCGCCGGAGGCGGAGCTCTAGAACTCGGCTCCGCCCGAGGTCCGGCCAATGAAGATGTGGACCTGCAAAGGGGGTTAGATGGAAATCGAGGCGTGCATGCGTGTGAGATGAGGTGGACGGAGGGCTTGGTGAAGGCGAAGAAGCAGAGCCCTTGGTGGGTTCTCCTCCGCCTCCGGCAGAGGAGAAAGCCTGGGATGAGGGAGGTCTTGACGGAGGAGGGGTGTAATCAGAAATGAGCGCGTGAAAGGTGGTGGAAAGGCGGAGCTCGGGAGGCGATTAATGGAGGTCGAGGACGATGGTAGGGACCTAGATAATTAAGGGAAATTAAAGAAAAATGCAAAGGAAGATGAAGGGGACTTACCTGAGGTTGGGCGGAGCGGGAGCCTGGGTTGGGCATCGGAGAAGACGCTCGGGCCTTCGCACATACTGGTCGGCCATGCCAGCGAGCTCGGGCGGGGCCTTGAGCCTCCGCAGCACCGCCGTGATCGGCGGTGGGTCTCACCAGGGTTTTGGGTCGTCGTCGCTCGATCCGAGCTCCTCCCCCTGTCACAGGGAGGAGACGGAGGGTTGGGCCTCAGCCCCTTGGTTGGTGGACGACGGGATATGGAGGAGGAGGCTAGGTACTTAAAGGAAGGGTGACGGGTACAGGTGGTGAGAGCCGAGGATTGCAAGGGAGATGAGGGGCGATTGGAGGATGATCGTGGATGGTGGTCGTGCCCGTGAGGATCTTGGATGAATGGGCTCGGTCGTGGGGTGGTTAGAGAGAGGAGAGGTGGTAAGGTGAAGCGGCTAAAATTAGAAGGGTGGAGGAGGTCTGCGAGGCGCGGGGCTCTGGCGGAGCTTGCGGGAGGTTGATGACGAGGCCCTGACCGTTGGATCGAAAGATCCAGCGGTTGGGATTTGGGCGCTAAGGTGCGGCGTTGATTAAATCTGAGGCGAAGCGATCTAGGGGTTGTGGCGCTTCCACGTGTCGAGGTCTGGCAGCGGCGTTGGCGAGCGGTAGAGATGACGTCTGAGGATGATCTGATGGCTGGGAAGATGGGCTGGAAGAAGCGACTGTGATGAAAAGATGACGGCGCGATCGAAGGGCGCAAAATGTACCATGTGTCAAGCTTTGGTGAGAGCGCTAACGGATGGATATGATATCTTCCAGTGCTCGATCCAAAGGTGATAATTAAAGCGGAGATGAATGGTGGAGATCAAGGCATCACGAGAGTGATCAAATGGCGCACAATGCGCCACGTGGTGAATTATGATTGAGGCGCCCGCGGACGGCAGTGATCAAGCCTTGAGGGAGATCAGACGGTGATAGACTAAGAGCGGGCGTGGAACGATCTGGACCATTGGATTCAAGACAAAATCCAACGGCCAGGGTGCGTGGGCGGGTGCTGCAAGGAAGGCGGGCCACGTGGCTCATCCAGAACGGGCCACGTGGCCCAATCAGATTATTCTGAGAGTGAATGTGATATATGATGGTTAATAAGGCCAAATTTGAGAAAACTCAAAACATGAAAGTTGTAGATCTCGATGAGATCTACAAGTTTCATGTTGACCAAAACTGGAGATGAGATCAAATAAAGGCTCGAAATTTTTTTAAGGGTATTTTTAGGGCTAAAAAATACCACAGATTTTAATTTTGCCATTTTTTTATGGTTTTAATTTATTAAGGACTCTTGATAATTACAAGACTTTAACTGGATTTTATTGACACAATCTTTAAGCAAGGGGGTTAATAATGTGAAATTAAGATGATGAAATTGGGTTTCATCACCCCCCATACTTAAGCTATGCTCGTCCTCGAGCACTATGCTCGTCCTCGAGCACCAAAGAACGAATAAGCTGGATTAACCCCCTTGTGCATGTGAATACATGATCCAATTTGTTCAAGTCGGCTCAACTTTAGAAGTCCAAAATCCTAGAGTTCAACCCAGCCTTAACCGAGAGGCATTCAATTCCTCTAATTCTCCAGACTCTCTCTGATGTACGTATAATCTAATGGGTATGAAATTTAGTGTTGACTGTAATTCTGAGAGTAGACTCAAATCGTCACCCAAAGTCTTGGTCCGAGAAAATCTCCTAAGGACCCAATCCTCAACACTAGGGAATAAATCAAATCTTGCATCCAGTCCACCATCTCTTTAGTTGTCAGACTTAGAAAATGTAGATGGAAGGCCAGTAATGGAGGGCATGGGATTGTGTCATTTCTTCTCTCCTTCTCATTGGAACAAGGATTCTCTAGTACCTTTTACGCAACACATATTTTTGGTGTTGATCAGTGCATCCGTCAAGAGAAGTTGGAGCCGTCCGCACTTGTTTTCCTGGGAGTACACCGGGGTGTATCTCTTTTGAGTACCTATCGTACCTTCGACACCCAGACTTGTAGCATTTACGATGCAGAGTCCTTTTTTTGGTGCAAGCCTGACTCCTGGTCCTAATAGAGGTGGTCCAAGTGGACACTTTGAAATGGTTGGGAGCGCTCGCCTTTGGTGTAAGCTCTTTGATATTTGACTTTGTGGAATGAGAGCTTTTTCATTGACTTGTATAATTTTTGGCTAGCTGATGAATCCACATTTCATCATCTTTATTCTATCATTTTGGCACCAAAAACCCTAGCAAATGCCTGTAAATAGCATTAAAATCATCATCTTAGCATTCATGCATGTGCATCTAAATAGTGTATAAAATGCTGTAATTAAAGCCAAAATTATAGAATAAATAAAAGAAAAGAAAAAGAATAAAATATTGTAAATATTTTATGACCCGAAACCCCGAGATCTAGGCATCTTGATGAATAGGTCGACCAGGAATAAAGTAGGGGGAGATAAGTGTCAAATACCTATATTATTCTATTCATTCTTTATTCATTTTGGGACCTATTTTTGGTTCCACTTTTTATACATCAAATAAAGAAACTTTGTACATGAAAGTTGTAGATAATAAAATAAAGAAAAATACAAAATTGATTTCACATAAAAATAATGTACAGATAAAAAGTTCTGGTCTGAATAAAAATCCAAAATCCCAACTTCCCAGACCTGTATCTCACAAATGAAAACTCGAAATGCCTCAAAATCACCTTTAATTGTATGTAGAATAAAATAAGCTATTTAATGGCGGTGGTTTCGCATTTGGCGGAGCTACGGTTTGAAAGTTGAGTTTTGGACCCCCATTGTATACTTGGACTGATTAAAATATTCAATTTATTATTTATTCATTATTTCTTTATTTTTATATTTTTATAATCTTGTAATTATTACTTATAATAATTATGTATATTAAAATTAGAATAAAAACATAAATAAAATACAAAATAAAAACACCTACATATAGACCATACAGGTATTATACCTATGTTATACCTATACATTTTATACTTCTAATTTATTAAATATACAATATAAATCAGAAAAATAAAATAAAAATATACTTGTGTATGTAAAAGTATTTTATAATTTTATAAAATACTAAATAAAAATAATAAAAATAAAACACCTAAATAAAAATTAAATACTTAAATACATAGGTATTATACCTATAAAGGGCTAAAATGTAAACTTGTAAAAATACATCTCATAAAAATAATTAAAATTCGGAATAAAATACTACATAAAACTATAAACACTTTTTATTTTATGACCTAATTAAAATAACACCATTTCCTATTTTTAAATGATTTATTAATACATTTTTTCAGGGTTTTTCCTGGTTGGTCCACGTGGACCAACCAGGAGGGTCTGAGAGTTGACCTCGGTCAACTCTCTGATCCAGCCCATGTGGCTCTGTCAGAGTGTGTTGACCCCCCATCTTCAACCTTTTTTCGAGGATAATCCATTCACCAAAATACGATACAATCTTCACCACTTTTGCAGCTCGGGCATCAAGGAATCACGCCCAAGGTTCATCTTGGGTCGCGGATCGCTGCACCACCCGCTAGACCCCGTTCTTGCACCTCTGACCATCAACCCTTTAAAACCCAAAGCCAACTCTCTTTTGAAATTTGAACCGCGAATTACCACCGATCCTTCCCCCTTGGTCGAGCTAAAGGTGCCCGGAGGTGACAGCTCTGAGCTCCGGGCTTCCAGGCGACGGGAAAGCACCTGATCGTCGCGCGTTCTACACCTCCGGCGAAGCGCAGCTGTCGAGGTATCTACCCTCTGGCCCCAGGCCATCAAGGCCGTTCTCTGTTTCTTTTTATCTCCTCCGTGTTCATCCTAGGTCTAGGATCATTTCGCCCATCTTTCCGCGTTGAATCGGCCATTTCATCACTTCATCGATCACCTCGCCGGAGCGCAACTCCGGTGAGTCCCCATCTCACCCTTCTTTCCACTTTGAGAGCCACCTGAGGTCGAGGCATTTTGCCCTCGACCTCCATAACCTTTTTATGCAGGTATTAGAGCATACCGAAGCACCTGGAGCCATTTTGTCCCCTCGCGGAGGAAGTTGGACCTCTGCCGCTCCGCCACCTCCGCGCAAGAACACCGGCGCACGCCGGTGGCTTTTGTCACTTCCAGACAATAGCTGACACCTGCAGGAGCCTCCCCGACCTTTTTGTGAGCCCAAACGCCACCGGAGCTGGACGGAGGAGCTCGGGGAACTTCGCCCAGTCGGAGCTCCTCCGTGTTCTTCCACCTGCCACCGGAACCGTCCGATCAGGGAGCCCCTCCAGATTTAACGTGGATCGTCGGATCTCCCCGCGCCTCTACCGTCGATCGTCCTTGGAGATCTGATCTCCGCCGCACATCCACGAAGCGTCAACGGCCGTCCGTAGGGCGCCACGTGTTTAAGTGGCTTCCCATCCGCCGTTGGATCACGCGCCAAGGGTATTTTGTACATTAACCCTCGTGCATTTTGTATTTACTTTTTAGTATTTAAAACTTTCGTATGTAATATAAAATCTTTGGGTTATTTGCTTGTAAACCCCTAGCTTGTAGTTTATTTACATTCAGGTCCTGTGCCACGTCACCTCACGTGCCTGTGCGCGTGAGGGGGTGGGCTTTTTGCAAGGACCCCCCTGGGGTTTATTTATTTTGGTTTAGTCCCAAGTTTTTGTAACGCAGTGTAGAACTTTGGGATATTTTACATTGAACCCCCTGATAGTTTTGAATATTGCACTTAGGTCCCTACCAGGCGCGTGTTTCACACGTGTTTGGCTTGGGAATTTTGTACTAAGGCCCCTCCGGTTTCTGTCATTAGTTTTTAGTCCATTAAATGCAAGTAAAAAGTTGTGGAAATTTTGCATGTGCCCCCTGAATGTTTGAGAAATTGCATGTATACCCCTACTAGGCATGTTTAATGATTATATGTTTGTTCTAATTAATTAGACCATCATTTTAAGTCCAAAAATTCCACAAAAATAGGTTTAAGTTCATGTATACTTGTACTTCGACGCTCTATTTTTAGTTTTTGATTTTCTTTAATTTTCATATTTATTTAAAATCAAAAACATGCTTTTTATTCACTGACTAGCTTAGAAAATGCCAAAAAAATATTAAAATATCTCAAAAAATTCCAAAAAAAAATCCCTAGTGTCTATTTTACCATATTTTAGTGTCAGTCCAAAAATCACTAAAAATCTCAAAAGAAAAACTTTAAAAATTCAAAAATATATAAAAACTTCAAAAAAAACATATAAAATTGTAGAAAACTCCAAAAATAGCAAACTCAGTTCCTGTTTACTCCATATTTCATTCTCTTTATTTGAAAATTAGTGTGAAAAATTTTGGTTGTTGTTTGCTAATTTTAATTCCCATTTTACTCACAGCGAGCACAATTTTCACTGTTTTCCCTTATTTCAGTATTTAAAAATACCAAAAACACCTTGAAAAATCCCCAAAAATCACAAAAACAGTAAAAATCCTAAAAATATCAAAAACATTTTATTTCTAAATTTTTGGTTATTTTTGCACATTTTTATAAATACTTTATCTAATCTTTTATTACTTTGTCTTTATATTCCAATATTGAAAAAGAAATTAAAAAAATAAAATATAAAATTATAAAAATCAGAAAATTAAAAATCAAAATACAAAATTAAAAATTAAATAAAAAATTAAAAATTAAAAACCCACAAAAATTTCATTGTTTGCTTGCTTAGTGTAGACACCACACATTCACACACACACTTGTATTTGAATTACCCTGTTTGCTCCCTGTGTTCGAACTCTCTGCATACTTGCCCTTTACATCATTTGTGCAGAGTTAAAAATAAATTTTAACTCCACATTTATTTCTAATTATTGATCTTTAGTGTGGGTTAATTGTTGATTAATTAGGATTTTGTAGTGGTTAAGACACCGACTGTTGACTCGCCTTGTGAGTCAATACAACCGCTCTCAATTCTGTGTTTATCAAATGGCGCCGTTGACGGGGAGCAACAGCGAGTAGTTTTTCATTTTTTGTTTGCTTGTGATTGTTGCCTACCATAGCTTCAGTTCATCTCTCTTGCACTTTTGATACATATATTGCTTGAGCTATTCTGACCATCCTTTCTTGTCTTCTTGCGAGGGACCGCAGAGCAAGGCGAATCGCCTAGGTGACCCGAAGCAACCTTGGGAAGCGGAGCCGGCCTTCTTAGGTCAAGCCGACATGAGAGAGCAGGAGGAGTGAGAGAGTGATTAGTTTAGCTTACATTTTATTTTTGTGAGAGAGTGACCTTATTAATTTGTAATAATACAGGTACTCGGACACTTGGACTCTTGGACACTACCGGGCCTAATTTCCTGGTGTTTGTTCACCCGGGGGCTCACCGCGGTTTTATCGTGTTTTCCCGCTTGTCATTTTCGGGATTTGTTTTCCTTTTCATTTCTTTTGTGGATTGAGCCCTTAGATTGTAGGTCCTGCTTGATTCGATTAGAATAGGTCCAAACACACTAATTACCTTTGCATGATCCTATAGATCGTTGTTGGACTTAGACTAATTAAATAGTTAGCAATTAGCTTTCGATCCACGTGTCGCGAGCTCTCCCCACACAAGCTCTTTCTCCTAACTCAAATGTGTTGAGCAGAGGAGGGGTGAGCCTAGACCAGACATTAGGATTGGGAGTTAGTGGCTAGCTTGTGGTTCTTCACGCTAGTAGTTGCCTACTCTAGGACGATTTCCGTTTTACATATCGCCATGTAGTTTAGGTTTATAAATTCTGCTTTGCATCCCGCATGGAGAGAGCTGGGATTCGCTGTAAGTCTTCTCACTTTGCATGCATCATTTAGGCATAAAGGTGAGATTTCCACCTTGGTGTCGACTTGCACGGCTTTTCCGACTCTATTCTCCCTCTGTTTTTGGAACAAAGTAGGATAAAGAAAATACAAAAATCATTAGGCGCTTGTTTGAATCTACTCAAAAGAAGCGATAACACCCAAAAAAATTAAAAAAGGGACTGCTAAGAAAACTTGACCAAAAATAAAATCGGTAATTGGATTCATTGCTTGGGGAGAGTAACACCCTCACTTGTATTCAGGTTGCATGGGAAGGTCTCCTTCCAAGTGATATGAGCGCTTCGTAAGGATTAGAGCCAAAAACCCAACTTGTGGCTGCCTTGTGTATCGCCTGGATTTCCGAAGTGTTGGCGCTACTATCGTACGTAGTCGAGTAGGGCTTGGTCGCCATTGGTGACTCACTATTGTGTGAGCATCGACCTTGTCCGAATTACCGAGCTTAGGCCACGCCTTCACGGGTGTGTCTGTCTCACCGGCTGCGTCCGAGTAGGATCTTGCACGCTCACGGGTGATTCCGTTGCGAGCGAGGTCCGAAGTATCGGTTTTGCCTATCGGCTTCCTCCCTCTATTTCTTTGGCTGAGTAGGGATCCAGGAAGGGTTACAAGGACCTTAAAAAGCGCAAGTTACAGGTTACACAGGAGGAGGACAAGTACGGGGACACTTTCCCGGCAGTACTCTCTCTCCTTTAGGCATAGCGTTCTAAGGACTCGTGAAAAAGTTAAATTCCTGAATCAAGCTAAAATTGACAAGATAAAAGCCGAACCTTCACGGCTTCATGTGTTGAGTTGGTGAACTTACCCCTGCTTTGTGTTTGATTGCTAGATTTATTTTAGGTCAAGATCAAAAACACCGTACAATTGTGCGCAATTTTGTTGCATCTCATTTCATTCTTCTTCTTTTGCATTCCCTCTGCTCTTCCCAATAATCAAGATGATGGGATGGAGATCTCTTAGGCCGACCTTGTCGGCACCGCTATCCAGCACTCCTCCTTATTCATCTAGGACCACCTCGGAGAGTCGCTCTCCGAACCTGAGTTTACATCAACCCTGTTCCCCCTCGACCACCCTTCCTATTCTCCTTCTCTCAGTCCAATAGTTTCAGAATTCAGTGCATCACAGAGTTCATATCATTCGACAGCACCTGAGATGGCCTCTTTTGCTTTTTCAGAAAATCCAGTGATGGCAGATAGAGGCGAGCACCCAGATAACCATGATCACCCTCCATTCATATTCGATCAGGCGGCCATCAACAATTCCTTGTTAGCATCTCTGGAGACTATGCAGAGACAGATCCGTGACCATGGTACCTTCATGAGTGATCTGATGAGAGAGATAGCGCAGATGAGGAGAGAACTGACCTGGGGGCGGTGGCGGTGGAGGAGGAGGAGGACCTGATGCAGGAGGAGGCGATCCAGACGCAGAGAGACCACCACAGACCATCATGAGGGAATTGCACAACCCAGCCGCATCCCTCACTCATCGTTGGATCCGACTCCCGCCCATCCACGGAGATTTCGAGCTTCGGCCCCACACTATCCAGCTTCTACCCAAGTTCCATGGGTTGCCGACCGAAGAGCCGCACCTCCACCTCCAGGAATTCGAGATGATATGCAGCACCATCCATGATCGGTTGATGATCGAGGACACAATAAAGATGATCGCCTTTCCAATTCTCTTTGGTTGATAGAGCCGCATATTGGCTCAAACACCTTGGGCGATTCATCGACACATGGGCAGATCTCCGGACCGCATACTTGAAGAAATATTATCCTCTCGGCCGGACCAATGCATCTAGAGCAATGATCAGTAACTTCGTCATGATCCCGAACGAGCAGTTTCATGAGGCCTGGGATCGCTTCGAGAGCTCATCGACCGGTGTCCACATCATGACATATCCAAGCCAAACTTAGTTCAGAGTTTTCTTTTGTGGGCTGACACCGGAGCTGCAGGGGCTAGTGAACGCCTCTTGCAGTGGGTCATATTTTTCCAAGGGTGAAGACGACGTCTGGGCCATTTACGAGGGAATGGCAGAAAATTCTACAGTAATGGCCCAAGCCCGAGTCTACACGCAGCAGAAGCCCCACAAGGAGCGGGATCATTCCAGAGGATCGCCCGCATCGATGCTGGTCCCAATACAGCCGTCAGCTGCCGTAGCCCAAGGCTGAATCAGCCGCAGCCAACATGGGCATCATCAGTGAGAAGCTGGACCGCCTCGAGATCCTCGAGAAGAAGCAGATGCAAGGCATGGCCCAGATGGACCAAATTGCCAAGACCATGAGTGATCTGAAGACGCAGATCTTATGCGTCCAGGAGGCACAAACTCATTCCAACAGCCTCCCAGATCACGTGCTGATCCGAGCAGTAGCAATCCCAACCAGCCCTCTACCTCGTATCGTCAAGTCAACCATATCCAGGCAGAGCCGGTTCCCTTGCTGCAGTACTACCCAACGCAGCCGCCATCTTCGGACACGCAGATGGTGGTGTATCAGCCAGAGTAGCCACTGGCAGTTCTTCCTCCACCCTCCTTTGAGCAGGAACCATTGATGGAAGTCAATGGGATTTGGTACGACCGGTACCCTCAGCCTGGGATCCGTCGTGATCATCCAGGATTCGTTGGGGCAACGGTGGCTCATCGTCCCAATAGCAGAATCCTGCCAAGGACATCAGAACAGCCAGCCACACCAGCAGCAACAGCCCCAGTACGCCCAGCCCCAACAGTATCAGGAATGGTCCCTCATCCCTCCTATCAGGGACAGCATGGAGACAGCGACAACAGTCTCAACAATCTTATCCCCATCACCCCCAGTATCAACCGCAGCAGCAGCAGCAGCCCCATTTCCAGCAGGGACAACCATCCGGTTCTCAGGATCCCACCTTTGAGAACCCGGCATTAGATGATCTTGCCCGCTTGCTTTCCGACCAACGAGCATCCTTCAGGCAAGAAATGGATGAATTCCGGCAGGAATGAGAGAAATAATCAAAGGGAAGGTGATTGTAGTCGGAATCAAGCGCGGTTATTATTGACTCACAAGGCAAGTCAACAGTCGGTGTATTGACCACACTAGATAATGACTAAATCAACAATTAACCCACACTAAAAATCACTAATGAGAAATAAATGTGGAGTTAAAATTTATTTTTAACTCTGCACAAATGATGTAAAGGGCAAGTATGCAGAGAGTTCGAACACAGGGAGCAAACAGTGAAGTCCTAGCAAAAGCTAAGTGTGTGAGTGTGTGAGGTGTCTACACTAAGCAAGCAAATAAACAAGATTTTTGTGGGTTTTTAATTTTTAATTTTTTTTTTTTATTTTGTATTTTAATTTTTGATTTTCTGATTTTTATATTTTATATTTTATATTTTATTATTTTTTTTCTTTTTTTCAATATTGGAAAGTAAAGGCAATATAATGCAAGGCAAAGCAAAATATTTATAAAAATGCACAAAAATGCTCAAAAATTCATGAATAAAATATTTTTGGTATTTTTAGAGTTTTTTACTGTTTTTGAGATTTTTGGGGATTTTTCAAGATGTTTTTGGTATTTTTTAAGACTGAAATAAGGCAAACAGTGAGAATAAGGCTGGCTGTGAGTAAAATGTATTTTAAAAATATCAACCAGTACTCAAAATAATTCACACTATTTTTCTAATAAAGAGAATAAAATAAGTGACAAACAGAAGCTGAGTTTATATTTTTTGGATTTTTCTACTATTTTATATATTTTTTTTGAAGTTTCTAAGAGTTTTTAATTTTTTAGTGTTTTTCTTTTGAAATTTTTACTGATTTTTGGACTGACACTAGAATAGCATAAAATAGACACTAGGTGATTTTTTGGAATTTTTAGAGGTGTTTTGATATTTTTTTGGTATTTTCTAAGCTAGACAGTGCACAGAATATGTGTTTTTGATTTTTAATAAATATAAAATTAAAGTAAAATCAAAAACTAAAATATGGGCGTTAAAGTACACCTATCCAGAAACCTAATCCTATTTTTGTGAGATTTTTGGGGTTAAAATGATCAAGCAACTAAATCCAACAAGCATGCAAACATTAAACAGGCCTGGCAAGGGTATTTATGCAATATTCAGAACTTCCAGGGGAATACATGCAATTTCCCACAAAATATTACACGTTATATTCAATTTTTGGCACTAAAAGACAATTACAAAAACCGCCAGGGGCACGCCTACAAATTACCCACCAGGGCGCGTGACTTGCACGCGCCTGGGAGGGACTGGAATGCAATAATACAAAAGCCTGGGGGCTTAGTTGCAAAATATCCCAAAATATTATACTTAACGCCAAAATTTTAGGACTAAAAGGAAATACCCAAACATACAGGGGTGCCTCTGCAAAATGCCCAGACCTCACGTGAACTGGTCACGTGAGGTGACGTGGCGAGGGACCTTACTGCAAATAAAGAAAACCTAGGGGTCTCCTTGCAAATTTTACAAAATATTTAAACTACAGACGAAAGTTTATAGACTAATAAATAAATACAAAAATCGCGAGGGTTGGGATGCAAAATACCCTCGCTCCGGGGCTCTGATGAGGACGCGTGGCGCGCATCCAACGGCTGGGACGACGGGAGGCGATCCAGCGGCTGGGGGCGCTTCACTTATCCACGTGGCAAGCTCTGAACGGACGATGACGCTTCGAGGATCAGCGGCCGAGATTAGATCCTCCTGAGGTGATCTGACGGTCGAGGCCGAGGAAGATCCAACGGCCGCTGCTCAATCTGGAGCTCCTCCTCGATCGGACGGCTGGGAAGAGGGTTGCAAGAACTGGGAAGAACGCCGGCGAAGGCGAGCTTCCCCGACCTCAATCTCCCTCCGCCGGTGACGAATGTGCTTCAAAATGACCGTGGAGGCTCCTGGGACGGTCCTCTATCTCCTGGGGGCGTTCAAAATCCACGGGGAAGCCCGTGGTGCTCTCGGGCAGCGGGCGGAGCTGGGAGGCTGCTGCTGCTCCGGCGAGCTCCAAAACTCGCCTCCAGGCGCTCGTGAAGTGGCTTGGACCTGCAAACAAAGTCAAGGGGTCCAGGGCAAAATGCCTGGACCCTCGAATGCACTTGGGGATGGTCGAATCGAAATGGAGATGCACGGCCGGAGGTGCGCTCCGGCCAAGGTGCTTGATTGAGCGATGTAAGCGATGGATCTTGGAATTTTTTGGGGGTTTTTAAAGCCTAAGCTACCAGGAAGAAAATGCAATAAAGAAAAACACGGGTGGAGGCCCTCGATGGCCGGAGCCAGAGGAAAAAGGGGTACCTCGACGCCGGCACTTGGCGGAGGTGGTGGAGTCGTCCTCGACCTCGGACGCCTTGGCTGAGAGGCTCGCGGCGAAGCTGTCACCTCCGGCGAGGCTTGGAGCGCAAGAGAGGCGATGAGGGGTGGACCAAGGGGACTCGAGTTTGATTTGAAAATGGGGGGTATGTTTTATTTGGTTTGACCTGAGACTGAGGTGCTCCAAAGAACGAGGTGGCTGGCTCGATTCAGAAGCTCTTAGCCCAAGATGATCCTTGGGCGAGCAAGAGGGATGGTAGGTGAAGATTTTTGCAGAAGAAATCGAGCCCAAAGGATGCAAGTTCATGCCTCGAAAAAATTGGGGAAGATGGGTCAAACATAGGGCTGTCAGAGGCTACAGGAGGTAGGGTACCTAGTTGACCGAGGTCAACTAGGGTTTGCACCTGGTTGGTCCACGTGGACCAACCAGGAAAAACCCTGGAGTAAATGTTTGTTAATTCAATAAAAAATAGGAAATGGTCGAATTAAATAAAAGTTACAAAATAAAAAATGTTCAAAATTTAATGTAGTATTTTATTCTGATTTTTATTTATTTTTATGACGTATATTTTTTTACAAGTCCTTTTTAACCCTATATAGGTATAATACCTATGCGCTTTGATATTTTATTTTATTTTATGTATTTTTAATCTTGTTATTTTTATTTATGATTTTGTAAAATCATAACATACTTTTATATACATAAGTATATTTTTATTTTATTTTTCTGAGATGTTTTGTATATTTAATAAAGTACAAATGTATTCTATACAGGTATAAGTATATACAGTATACCTATGTATTGAATATATACAATTATTTTATTTTCTATTTCCTTTACATTTTATTTCAATTTTAACGCACATATATAGTATAAGTAATATTTACAAAATTATAAAAATATGAAAATGAATAAATAATGAATAAAGAATGAATTGAATATTTTATTCAGTACAAGTGTACAATAAGGGTCCAAAAGTCAACTTTCAGGCCGTAGCTCTGCCAAATGCGAAACCACCACCATTGGATAGATTATTTTATTCTATATACAATTAAAGGTGAGTACACTGCATTTGGAGTTGTCGTTTGTGAGATACGGGTCTGGGAAGTTGGGCTTTTGGATTCTTATTCAGACCATATCTTTTTATCTGTACATTCTTTTTCTGTGAAATCAATTTTGTATTTTTCTTTATTAATTTATCTACAACTTTCATGTACAAAGTTTCTTCATTTGATGTATAAAAAGTGGAACCAAAAATAGGTCCCAAAATGAATAAAGAATGAGTAAAAAGCATAGGTGTTTTCTCTGTGATTCTGACCTTATCTCCCCCTACTTTATTCCTTGTCGACCTATTCAACAAGATGCCTAGGTCTCGGGGGTTTTGGGTCATAAAATATTTACAATATTTTATTCTTTTTCTTTTCTTTATTTATTCTATAATTTTGGCTTTAATTACAGTGATTTATACACAATCTGAATGCACATGCATGGATGCTAAGATGATGGTTTTAATGCTATTTACAGGTATTTGCTAGGGTTTTTGGTGCCAAAATGATAGAATAAAGATGATGAAATGTGGATTCATCAGAAGGCCGCCATACCCGCTCAGATTGAACCTAACCCAAACAATCTGAAAAGGAAGTCTGAGCAGGTAGAGTTTACAAAGGATACTTCTCCTAGTGACGATTTGAATGATATGTCTTATTCTTTGAATGATGCTGATTTTGTGACTACTAGGAGCGGTAGGATGCCAGCCGGCGGCGCCTCTTCTGAGCGACAACCACCAGCTGAACTAGGAGCGCCAGAGGAGCAGAATAGCGGTGCTGATGCCGCTAATGATGATGTTGAAGACGGTGGTGCTGAGGCCACCAATGATGGAGATCCAGACGACGGTGCTGATGCCGTCGTGAGACCAGATGCAGACGGTGGTGCTGATGCCACCATTTTGGATGATGAACCAGAGCGCGGTGTTGATGCCGCAGACACAAGTACTAGTGGTGGTGCTGAGGCCACCACATCTACTTTTGTTGAGCCACCCTCTGTGATGTTCCCACATTTTTTACCTATGGACTGTGGAAACAAAAGGAAAAACAAAAATATGAATAAAGGAAAGGTTTCTGTTCATATTGCAGATCCATATGTGTTGAATGATGATTATTGTATGGATTCTCCTCCTTCACAGGCACAGGGACCTATTCCTAGTCCTCCATCTATGGAGGCCCCTACCATCCCCTTCCCTAAGGCACTCCGCCGGCGAAGGGGAATAAACGAGAAAATCCCAAAAAAGAGCAACAGGTAGAGTTCGGCAATCAGATGATAGACAGATTCCATATTCAGCTGACTCTACAAGAAGCACTTGAGCACATCCCCCTCTTCAAGAAGAACCTGAAAGAGAAGACTACCGTCCGCAGGAAGAGGAGGAACCACAGAGATCAAATCCATGTGCTCACTCACTCCACTTGCTGCACCATCCAGAACAAGCTGCGAGCTAAGCGACCAGACGCAGGAGCTCCCTATGTCATATGCGAGATTCAGGAGCAACAGTTTGATCGCACTCTATTAGACAACGGCTCTTCAATTAACCTTCTTCCGGCAGCCTTACTCGACCGATTCGAGTTTGGTCCTCTTCTTAGGAGCAGGACAGTCCTTCAGTTTGTTGATAGGTCGACTAAGAGGTCGAAGGGGTTATTGAAAGACGTGGTCGTTACCATTCAGGAGCTGAAATTCCCCGTGGACTTCGTTGTGTTGGACATGGAGATCCCTGAGTCGGTAACTGATGCCCCCATCATACTCGGACGCCCATTCTTGGCCACAGCCAAGGCGGTGACCGACCATGATAGCGGGAAGGTATGCTTTCGCGTAGAGGGTGAAACCATACAAATAGAGACGACCGAGGAGACCAAAGCTAGAGAGTTAGAATGCTCGGAGCAGTCCAGTGAAGCAGCGCAGATGACAGAGGAAGAGTTAGACATCCACCAGGTTTGTGATTTTGTGATGACTGATGATGAATCCAATTGGATAGATCCTGTAGCACCGACTCTCGCCTTGCTTACAGATTCATTATATCTCAAGCTCATGGCAGTCGAGAGCCGGGAGAGCACATCCCTGGAGGAGGATACATCTGAAGCTGACAGTGTTGTGATGAGTGGTGCTGATGAGTTTCAATCATGTTCATCTTCTTCTGATCCCTCGGATTCAGACATTGACTGGGATGATTTTGATGATTATTTACCTTGTCTGATTCCTTCTGAGCCTACAGCCATGACAGAGTGCGAGCCAGTGCAGTTTATTGATGAATCAGCAGTCCGCCTTTGTCAGAGATTCATGCAGAGCGAGAGTTCTCCCATGCAGACCTGGTCGCCTTCACACAAACATATCAGAAGCCAGATCTGCCGCCTCCCAGTTGTCCAGAACTGGAACCTCTGCCGCAGTCGTTGAAGTACAGATTCCTTGCGGGTGAGCCAGATATGCACCCAGTCATTATCTCAGCAGGTTTGACTGGAGAGCAAGAATCTCGTCTGATGGAGGTTCTTGAAAGAAACCGCAAGGCAATAGGTTGGAGTATAACTGATCTCCAGGGGATAAGTCCGGCTCTGTGCTCTCACCACATCTATCTTGAGGATGACGCTAGGCCGTCGCGTGAGTTCCAACGACGGTTGAACCCGAATCTTCGAGACGTAGTCATGAAAGAAATTTCAAAGTGGTGGAGCGCCGATTTTATCTACCCCATCTCCGACTCCAAATGGGTTAGTCCACTACATGTGGTACCCAAGAAGACAGGTATCACGACAGTTGTCAATGAGTCTGGAGAGGAGATCGCTACCAGAGTGCCAACTTCTTGGAGGGTCTGTGTGGACTACAGACGATTGAATGAGGCCACCAAGAAGGATCACTTCCCGCTACCCTTCATTGATCAGATTGTCGAGCGGTTAGCTGGGAAGAGTCATTACTGCTTTCTTGACGGGTACTCTAGATACAATCAGGTGGCCATTGCGCCCGAAGACCAGGAGAAAACGACATTCACATGTCCGTTTGGGACGTATGCTTTCAGACGAATGCCCTTTGGTCTATGTAACGCTCCGGCGACATTTCAAAGGTGCATGTTGTCCATCTTTTCGGACATGGTGGGTGACTGTTTAGAGGTCTTCATGGATGACTTCTCGGTCTATGGCGACGGGTTCGATGCTTGTCTTGACTGCCTAGACCGTGTGCTTCAGCGCTGCATTGAGGTTAATCTTGTTTTATCTTGGGAGAAGAGTCACTTCATGGTGACTCAGGGGACGGTCCTTGGTCATATCGTCTCCAACAGGGGCATGGAGGTCGATCCTGCCAAGGTGGATATCATCAGAAAACTCAATCCGCCGTCCAACTTGCGTCAGTTACGATTTTTTCTGGGGCATGTCGGTTTCTACCGACGGTTCATTCAGGACTTCAGTCGTATTGCCCGACCGCTTACTGACTTGCTGACAAAAGACACCGAGTTTATTTTCAATGATAAATGTCTTGCGTCGTTCGAGACTCTCAAAAATATGGTTGTTTCAGCTCCTGTCCTTCAGCCACCTGATTGGTCTCTCCCATTCGAGATCATAACGGATGCTTCAGATTTTGCCGTTGGGGCTGTGCTCGGACAGAGGAGGGATGGATTACCTTTTGCCATTCACTACACTAGCCGAACCTTGGATGCCGCGTAGCGGAATTACACGATGACTGAGAAAGAAATGCTGGCCGTAGTCTTCGCTCTTGATAAGTATCGATCGTATATTCTTGGATCTAGAGTGACTATTTACACTAATCACACCGCCATCCGGTACCTAATGTCTAAGAAGGATGTCAAAGCACGTCTGACCAGATGGATCCTTCTACTCCAGGAATTTGATATTGAGATTAAGGATAAGCCTGGAGTCAAGAATGTGGTGACGGATCATCTCTCCAGATTGGAGAATCTTGAGGAATCTGAGCCCAGCGCACCTATCACTGAGACGTTTCCAGATGAGGCAATCTTGGCTGTCACCTCGCTCCCGTGGTACGCCGACATTGTGAACTATCTTGTAGCCAAGACGGTCCCACAAGGTTGGCCCAGGCAGAAACTCGAGACCTTCCTGGCGAAGGCCAAGTTTTATCATTGGGAGGATCCCATCCTTTATCATGAAGGAGGGGACAGTATCTGGAGGAGGTGCATTCCTCAAGAAGAGCATCATAGCGTCCTCACATACTGCCACAAGCTTGAGGTAGGAGGACATCATTCTGGAAAAAGGACAGCACAGAATGTGCTTCAATCCGGCCTATGGTGGCCTACTCTCTTCAAGGATTCTGATGAGTTCGTGAAGAGATGTACTGACTGTCAGAAAATGGGAACCTGCGGACAGAGAGACATGATGCCCATGCAACCCATTCACTTTTGTGAGGTTTTTGATGCATGGGGGATTGAATTCATGGGCCCATTTCCTAAGAGTCAGGGATTCGAGCATATCCTGCTCGTTGTTGATTATGTCAGTCGATGGGTTGAGGCCATCCCCTCCCGAGCCGCAGATACTAAAATCGTATGCAAATTCTTGAGGAAAAACATCATTTCACGGTTCGGGGTACCTAGAGTCTTGATTTCAGACGGGGGGTCTCATTTCATCAATGACAAGGTTAGGGCCCTTGCAGACGAGTTCGGCATTGACCATCGGGTTGCCACATCGTATCACCCTCAGACTAATGGTCTTGCCGAAGTTTCGAATCGGGAGATAAAAACAATCTTGCAGAAAGTTGTCCGCCCAGACCGAAAGGATTGGTCACAGCTTTTGGACTCGGTCTTGTGGGCCTATCGGACTTCTTTCAAGAATCCATTGGGGACATCTCCCTTTCGTCTCGTCTATGGCAAGCCGTACCATCTGCTAGTGGAGATCAAGCACAAATCTTTTTGGGTAGTCACTGAGTTGCTGTTAGATCCCGAGAGTATAGGAGACCAGAGAAGAGCAGAATTGGCAGCCCTGGAGGAACTGAGAGACACAGCCTTTTCCAACAGCCTCCAGTACAAGGAGAAAGTGAAGACATGGCACGATTCGCATATCATCCATAAACAGTTTGAGCCAGATCAGAGAGTATGGTTGTTTGATTCCAGGCTGAAATTATTCTCAGGGAAGTTGCAGAGCAAGTGGAAAGGTCCCTATGTGGTTAGGAAGGTACATGACAATGGCAGCATTGACATATCCGAACCGTCATCTTCCTCTACCTTCCGCGTCATGGTCAACGCCTGAAACTATATCTTGATCATGATCCGTCGACCATTGACGTTGCCCCCATTCTTCTGGTATGAGATGTACTCTTTGACTCACATCATCTGCATCTCATACATGGTGATCAATTCTATCTTCCGTTGTACAGATCATCTGTCCATATCACTCTTTCATCTGTTGATTTATTTTCTTTTCTTCTTTTCTTCTTTTCCTTTTCTATCTCCTTTATCTATCAAAAAGGTGCCGCCCTTGTAGACAGTTTTCCATACTTAGGACGTACTTTGTCCTAAGTATAGGGGGTGTGCACCCGAGTTCTTTCATTCGTTTCGATCCTCTCCATTGTCTACTCTTCTTGTCTATACTTAGGGATATCTTACCCTAAGTATAGGGGGAGACAATCTGAGTACGATCTGTTCATTCCCACCCTTGACCCTCCCTGCATTGTGTACAGTCTGCTATACTTAGGATTATTTGATCCTAGGTATAGGGGGGACGGTCAACTTCTTATTGGTTCATTTATTCATTCTTTAGACTTGTCTATACTTAGTACGAGTTATGTCTTCTCCTTTCTCTCCGATCTATGAGGACATAGCTCAAGCTAAGTATAGGGGGGTCGTATATACTGTGTATATACTTTAGCCATAACTCGTACTTTTGTATTTTCCTAATAATATGGCTAATCATTCTCTAAAAATTCTTTAAAAATTCATTAAAATTTTTTAATAAAAAGGTATTTTGTTCCTCAAATTCTTTTTGTATTTACTGATTAATAAATCAGGTGAAAACATTTTTTGCAAAATGTTTGAAAAATAGTTTGAAAATCTTTGTGAACATCTATTGAAAACTATTTTGAAAAAATTTTGTTACATGTTTTCAACCTTTGTAAAAATGTGTGGTTCGTAAAATTTCTTTTCTTTGTGTGAAATAAAATGTTTGAAAAATGATTTGCAAATGGTTTGAAAAATGGTTGCAAAAATATTTTGAAAAACCTATTTATACTGTTTGGAAAACCTTTGCAAAATGATTTTCAAATGAGTGTACATGTTTGCAAAAATGTTTGTAAAAATTAATTTGGACTATAGTTTTCAAAAATTGTGAGAAAAAGCTTGTGTCAAATAAGTTTGAGGAATATTTACATCACACTAAAATCCACTATGTTTATATATATAAAATTGACCACTTACCCTTGTAAATTCTTAAAATCCATTTCCTGTATATATAAAGAAGCACTCCCGTGTACATATTTTTCACCTAGTTTTTAGCCAAAACTTTTTGTTTTTAAATATCCCAAAAACATTTGCAAAATTAAAATCCAAAAACATTTGAAAATTTTCTTTGAAAAATACAAAAAAATGCATCTGCATATGCATGCATCATCATCTTTTCAAAAATCCATAAAAAGTTCAAAATTCTTGAAAATTGCATCACAAAAATATTTCCTGCATCGCATTGCATAACATGAGCATTTTTCGGATTGAGTTTGATAGTTGAACAAGTCTAAGTAAAATCCAAAGATTGGAGCTTGATTGGACCTTAAAATCTACCTAATAACAGGAACCTTAAAGGAATTGGGTTTGAGGTACTTCAGGTCTAGTTGACTTAATTCTTTGAGGATCACAGGACTTGGTTCAATGGATTCTTGACTGCCTAAGTAGAATATTTTGGAGCACACGCACGACTCTTGTTGATAATGACCTAACTTGGACACCTGCACCTTTCAAATGGCTCAACTCAGTTGGAGTGGTGAGGGGATTGGATTTGCCGGTATGAGACGCACACAAGTGGAAACATTTGTCCTCCTCTAGGGAGGGAAGTGCACCCCAACCCGTCCAGTGATAAGGAAGTCTAAAGACAGGAGGTTGTGGGTTGCAATAAAGCTTCAAAAGAGGGATAGTCTACTAGCTCAAGAGGAAAAACTCCTTATGTAAATGCTGTTGTATATAGTATTCAAAAAAAATGTGTTCAAGCATGTACAAAAATAAAAAGCCTGCAAAGTATGTACAAATGTTGTAAAGTCAATAAGCAAGCTTGAGCTCCAAAGTCATACCATGTGAGCCTGCAGCAGGATGACTTGACTACACTGGTCTTGCATCCAAGGATAGGTAGCTACACTGGCTACCGTCCATTCTTCTCTTCACCCCCTCCTCTTGAGTTGGTTGCCACTTGAACTTAGAAGGGAATACCCCGCTCCTCGAGGATGGAGTTATTGGATTGGGGAATCATTGGGTTGTCGTACTGGAGAAGTCAGTTTCTTTGTCGTTCTAGTTGGGGAGAGCCACCATCACTTACACTGTACGAGTCAGATTCATAGTCGTAAGAGTTTGCGTATGAGTTGAAGTATTTCCGATCTGGCTATTGAGGAGACTTGGACAGAGTTTTGGGATTCTCAGGGACTGTTGGATTTCAAATTCGGTTCTCACTAAGGTTCTGCCCGCACTAAAATTCCAAAGGTCCTACTTAAGCTCCAAACTTTGATTTTGTAAAGACAAGTTTGATAATCAGATAAAATCCAAGTTCTTCTTTTTCTTTTCTTTCTTTTTTTTCTTTTGCACTTATTGCATAAGTGTTTGCTAGGGACTAGCAAAGGTAAAGTATAGGGGGATGATGAATCCACATTTCATCATCTTTATTCTATCATTTTGGCACCAAAAACCCTAGCAAATGCCTGTAAATAGCATTAAAATCATCATCTTAGCATTCATGCATGTGCATCTAAATAGTATATAAAATGCTGTAATTAAAGCCAAAATTATAGAATAAATAAAAGAAAAGAAAAGGAATAAAATATTGTAAATATTTTATGACCCGAAACCCCGAGACCTAGGCATCTTGATGAATAGGTCGACCAGGAATAAAGTAGGGGGAGATAAGGGTCAAATACCTATATTATTCTATTCATTCTTTATTCATTTTGGGACCTATTTTGGGTTCCACTTTTTATACATCAAATAAAGAAACTTTGTACATGAAAGTTGTAGATAATAAAATAAAGAAAAATACAAAATTGATTTCACATAAAAATAATATACAGATAAAAAGTTTTGGTCTGAATAAAAATCCAAAATCCCAACTTCCCAGACCTGTATCTCACAAATGAAAACTCCAAATGCCTCAAAATCACCTTTAATTGTATATAGAATAAAATAAGTTATTTAATGGCGGTGGTTTCGCATTTGGCAGAGCTACGGTTTGAAAGTTGAGTTTTGGACCCCCATTGTATACTTGGACTGATTAAAATATTCAATTTATTATTTATTCATTATTTCTTTATTTTTATAATTTATTATCTTGTAATTATTACTTATAATAATTATGTATATTAAAATTGGAATAAAAACCTAAATAAAATACAAAATAAAAACACCTACATATAGACCATACAGGTATTATACCTATGTTATACCTATACATTTTATACTTCTAATTTATTAAATATACAAAATAAATCAGAAAAATAAAATAAAAATATAATTGTGTATGTAAAAGTATTTTATAATTTTATAAAATACTAAATAAAAATAATAAAAATAAAACACCTAAATAAAAATTAAATACTTAAATACATAGGTATTATACCTATAAAGGGCTAAAATGTAAACTTGTAAAAATACATCTCATAAAAATAATTAAAAACCGGAATAAAATACTACACAAAATTATAAACACTTTTTATTTGATGGCCTAATTAAAATAACACCATTTCCTATTTTTAAATGATTTATTAATACATTTTTTCAGGGTTTTTCCTGGTTGGTCCACGTGGACCAACCAGGAGGGTCTGAGAGTTGACCTCGGTCAACTCTCTGACCCAGTCCCTGTGGCTCTGTCAGAGTGTGTTGACCCCCCATCTTCAACCTTTTTTCGAGGATAATCCATTCACCAAAATACGATACAATCTTCACCACTTTTGCAGCTCGGGCATCAAGGAATAACGCCCAAGGTTCATCTTGGGTCGCGGATCGCTACACCACCCGCTAGACCTCGTTCTTGCACCTCTGACCATCAACCCTTTAAAACCCAAAGCCAACTCTCTTTTGAAATTTGAACCGCGAATTACCACCGATCCTTCCCCCTTGGTCGAGCTAAAGGTGCCCGAAGGTGACAGCTCTGAGCTCCGCTCTGAGTTCGACCTTGGTTTCTTGCCAAGTAAAAATAAATTTTCGATCACCTCATTTTGATTTATGGCATATCTTTAAATGAGGTGATCTCTTCGATGACCAAAATCGGCCCGACTACGATGACATTTCCATGTGCTAATTTAGCATTGTTAAAGGGCCGATTTTTCGGTTCATCAGCGTTCCACACCTCCGGCGAAGCGCAGCTGTCGAGGTATCTACCCTCTGGCCCCAGGCCATCGAGGCCGTTCTCTGTTTCTTTTTATCTCCTCCGTGTTCATCCTAGGTCTAGGATCATTTCACCCATCTTTCCGCGTTGAATCGGCCATTTCATCACTTCATCGATCACCTCGCCGGAGCGCAACTCCGGCGAGTCCCCATCTCGCCCTTCATTCCACTTCAAGAGCCACCTGAGGTCGAGGCATTTTGCCCTCGACCTCCGTAACCTTTTTGTGCAGGTACTAGAGCATACCGAAGCACCTGGAGCCATTTTGCCCCCTCGCCGGAGGAAGTTCGACCCCTACCGCTCCGCCACCTCCGCGCGAGAACACCGGCGCACGCCGGTGGCTTTTTGCGAGCCCAAACGCCGCCGGAGCTGGACGGAGGAGCTCGGGGAACTTCGCCCAGTCGGAGCTCCTCCGTGTTCTTCCACCTGCCACCGGAACCGTCCGATCAGGGAGCCCCTCTAGATTTAACGTGGATCGTCGGATCTCCCCGCGCCTCTACCGTCAATCGTCCTTGGAGATCTGATCTCCGCCGCACATCCACGAAGCGTCATCGGTCGTCCGTAGGGCGCCACGTGTTTAAGTGGCTTCCCATCTGCCGTTGGATCACGCGCCAAGGGTATTTTGCACATTAACCCTCGTGCATTTTGTATTTACTTTTTAGTATTTAAAACTTTCGTCTGTAGTATAAAAACTTTGGGTTATTTGCTTGTAAACCCCTAGCTTGTAGTTTATTTACATTATGGTCATGTGCCACGTCACCTCACGTGCCTGTACGCGTGAGGGGGTGGGCTTTTTGTAAGGACCCCCCTGGGGTTTATTTATTTCGGTTTAGTCCCAAGATTTTGTAATGCAGTGTAAAACTTTGGGATATTTTGCATTGAACCCCCTGATAGTTTTGAATATTGCACTTAGGTCCCTGCCAGGCGCGTGTTTCGCACGTGTTTGGCTTGGGAATTTTGTACTGAGGTCCCTCCAATTTCTGTCATTTGTTTTTAGTCCATTAAATGCAAGTTTCAGTTTAAAAAGTTATGGAAATTTTGCATGTGCCCACTGGATGTTTGAGAAATTGCATGTATGCCCCTGCCAGGCCTGTTTAATGATTATATGTTTGTTCTAATTAATTAGACCATCATTTTAAGTCCAAAAATTCCACAAAAATAGGTTTAAGCTCCTGTATACTTGTACTTCGACGCCCTATTTTTAGTTTTTGGTTTTCTTTAATTTTCATATTTATTAAAAATAAAAAACATGCTTTTTATTCACTGACTAGCTTAGAAAATGCCAAAAAAAATATTAAAATATCTCGAAAAAATCCAAAAAAAATCTCTAGTATCTATTTTACTATATTTTAGTATCAATCCAAAAATCACTAAAAATCTCAAAAGAAAAACTTTAAAAATTCAAAAATACATAAAAACTTCAAAAAAATATATAAAATTGTAGAAAACTCCAAAAATAGCAAACTCAGTTCATGTTTACTCCATATTTCATTCTCTGTATTTGAAAATTAGTGTGAAAAATTTTAGTTGCTGTTTGCTAATTTTAGTTCCCATTTTACTCACAGCCAGCATAATTTTCACTGTTTTCCCTTATTTCAGTATTTAAAAATACCAAAAACACCTTGAAAAATCCCCAAAATCACAAAACAGTAAAAAATCCTAAAAATATCAAAAACATTTTATTTCTGAATTTTTGGTTATTTTTACACATTTTTATAAATACTTTATCTAATCTTTTATTACTTTGTCTTTATATTCCAATATTGAAAAAGAAATTAAAAAAATATAAAATATAAAATTAGAAAAATTAGAAAATTAAAAATCAAAATACAAAATTAAAAATTAAAAATTAAAAACCCACAAAAATTTCATTGTTTGCTTGCTTAGTGTAGACACCACACATTCACACACACTTGTATTTGAATTACCCTGCTTACTCCCTGTGTTTGAACTCTCTGCATACTTGCCCTTTACATCATTTGTGCAGAGTTAAAAATAAATTTTAACTCCACATTTATTTCTAATTATTGATCTTTAGTGTGGGTTAATTGTTGATTAAACCAGGATTTTGTAGTGGTTAAGACACCGTCTGTTGACTCGCCTTGTGAGTCAATACAACCGCTCTCAATTCTGCGTTTATCACTAGCTCCACTGCTTTTACCAAGAGTTGGCGCACACTGATCAATATTTTTTATTTATTCACACCCTGGCACTTAGGTCAATATCACGATATTAGTATAAGAACCAAGTTCTCATACTGGCTAATATTTGCTGACATTCAGGTTTCATGAAGCCTCCAAAGATTTTATCCCATCCTCGAGCATCATTAGATCAAATCCAAACTTGAATTCCTCATCCCAATCCCTCAGGTGAAAATTCAACTCATCTCATCAAAACCGCAGTCGTGCATTTGATGTGCAGATCATATTCTTTATGTCTGAGACTAAGCATGGAATATAGCATGCAAATCTAGAAATGTAGGGGAATGCGGATGATTAAGTCTATGACCCTGATGGCTAAGGCTGGTTAACCTAAAATCTCAAAGACCTCAGAAAGCTAAATCTCCTAGATCATTTCAGATCCTGGGTGGAAGTATAAGTGTAGAGGATTAATCCAATTCCTTCATTCAAAAACTTTTTTTAAGCTCCAAGAGATATTAGGACTGCCTAAACTCAGTTGAGCATCTGCATTCAGCCAGTATGGATGTAAGTACAGGTCGAAGCCCGTTGCTTAAGGATGGGGCCTTACGCGATGTCCTCTAAACCATCCAATCTGCTAAGGGCGAACCCTCACTGAATGCGGCTTACTTAATTGGGCTTAGTAGTCACTAACGGCTCTTAAAGGATTTTGGGTTTTTCTAATTTTTAAGGATTTTAATTTGAGAGTTAAAACACAAGTTAGACTCAACTTTCCTTGAAAAGAGATAGAAGAAATTTCAAAACCACGTCACACAAATAAAAAGTTTTCAAAACATTTCCAAAAGATTTCTTCAAAATAAGGAAAAATCATTTTCGAAAATATTTTTATTAAAGTAACATAACATAATATCGAAAAGCCGTGAAAATCAATTGAGTCCTCTTAGTCCACAGAATTTTACTTTAGCCAAAAAGTTTTAAATTTTTCAAATTTTTCAGATTATAGATAAAGTAAGTATACAGTATATACGGTATGCCCCGCTATACTTAAACTTTGCTATGTCCTCATAGCACTAGATGATACAAGTACATAAGTCCATTTAAATATAAGGAATATACAGGAGCTAAGAGGGGCTCCCCCTATACTTAGGTTAGAAATAACCTAAGTATAAAGGCAAGGAAAGTAGAGTAGAGAAGATCACGGGGACTCGGGTCCCCCCTATACTTAGGCTGAGATTAGCCTAAGTATAAAGATGGAATTTGATGTTGGGAGGGACCCAAGGTGAACGAAGAAGATGGATGGATGTACAGATGAGCAGATGAATCTACGGAGATGGATGGAGTGACTAAGGTTCTGGGGGGTGTATCGAAGCAAACATGGCTCAATTCAAGCAAGCAAGACCCTCAAATTCACCAACTCACACATGAAACCAACCGAGGTTGGTTTTATTATCTTCTCGGTTTTATTGGTGATAAAACATTAGATTTTACGCAAAGAAAAAATGTTAAGTGAAAATCAATGCGTACGCGAGGGTGTTGCTCTCCCAAAACCAAATTTTACTCCATTTTTGGTCGACTTGCAACTAACAGTCCCAGTTATTATTTAATGTTGTCACTGAATTAAAGTTAGCACAAAATCAAGCAAACATCGTCTACCGTCCATTCCCATTTTCCATTAACCTAGGAGATCAAGCTAGGAAAGAGAATCCGAGAAGAAAGCTGCATATTCAATAAAAACCGTGATCTGGGCTAAGCAAGAAATCATGCAGTAACTTGGCGAAAAATACGAGAAATAGGGCTGTTTTGAAAACCAAAATCATTATATATGCAAGTCGGTAAAAGCCGCACCTAACATGCTTCTATTAGCGGGGAAAATGTCTATTGATTTTGACTAAGTGAAGCGAGGTTAGGTGTGTCTTTGATTACTAGTGTGTCCTACCTACGAGCAAGCACATAAAAGATGAAAAATGAAAAATGCTCAAAGAGCCGCGTGCCTGGTCCTAAGTCGACACTCAAGTGGGGACGATCCCCATACAACCACATATAATCGTTCGATTACAATCGCGAGCCTTCAATCGAAGACCGTTGTAAAAGATGAATTATTACAAGTATGGAATGGAAAAAATGCGACACATTTTTTCCTTTCTTGTCTATATGCTCCAAGCATGCTCCTGCAGTTCCTCGCAGCGGGAGACACCAGCTCCTCACCTCCTCGATTGATTAAGGGCCCTGCCACAGAAACAAGGATTAGAGATCAAATAAAAAAGAAAAAAATTTATAATGCAAAATATGTGAACAACTTGACCTATAAAATGAACACTTAATTAGATAAAAAAATCCAAAAAATACAAGAAATGAGTCGTGTCCCCGACAACGGCGCCATTTGACGAGCCGCAAAATCAGCCCTTTAATAGTGTTGAATTAGCACTTGATAATGTCGTCACAGTCGGGCCGAGATGGGCTCATCAAAGACCATCTCATTTAGATATAGCAATCAAAATGAGATGGTCGTATTTATTTTACTTGGCAAGATACCAAGGTCGAACTCAGGGACACGAGCCTTTCTCGAATTATTCGTATTTTTATTAATCTAATTAAGCGTTGAATTAAAGAACATAGGTCAAATCATGCATGAGGACAAAACAAGACAATGTATTAAAGGAAATAACGAACATGCATTTTTTATTTTATTTTATCATGCAAATTCATGCAATGAGATGCAATGAACATATGCCCGAAACGATAATTACTTGAGCTATAAAAAGATGAGTCAAATCAATGTCGACTAAAGAAGCACTATTCATTCTAGTGGCAGTTAGGCATGAGCTACATGGGAAGCCAGGCACTTATACAATAAAATAATGCATTAAAGTTCATGGTGTCTAATCTAAAATTTAAGCATGCCATTAGAAAGACAACGAGAAGAGCTTCGAAATGAAACTGAAATCAACTCAATCGGACATACGATGCTCAAGATATACAATAAAGAAGACAGGGGCATAATTAAAAGAAAACATGAAATGAAATTGCAGACAGGTCCCTGTAAGGGACTAAAATGTAATTATGAAAAAGATCAGGACCTTCCCTGTAAATTACCCTTACGCACAAGGGCATTTTTGCAAATTTGAAAACCCACAAGGGTATCAATGCAAAATGCCCACAGGTGCGCGTGTGATGCACGTGACGTTGGACCTGGATGCAATATACGAAACTTACGATGGCACCGATGCAAAAAGCCCAGCACCCACGTGCGTGAGGCACGTGAGTTCAGGCTCGGGTGGGGGCGAGGCTCGGTGCAGCTTCGGACGGCCGTAGTAGGTGGCTCGGGCCACGTGGCGGCTCGAGGTTGCCTCGGGCGAGGCTCGGTCCCACCGAGCCTCCGCGCTCCGGGAGGTCGACGTGGCTGCTCCAGGGTCGTTGGATCTCCGTCGTGGAGTGAGATCCAACGGTATCTGCTCTTCCTCCTTCCTCGAAGGTGGCAGCGCTATCGGAGCTCCGGCGTGAGGCTTGGAGCTCCTCCGTGCCTCTATGTGCTCGGTGAAGCTCGGGGAAGGACGCTGAAGGTCTGGCGATGAAGATCCGAAGTTGGAGAAGATGCCGGAGTGCCTGGAATCCTATGTCGACGCCTGATCGCCGGAGGCGGAGCTCTAGAACTCAGCTCCGCCCGAGGTCCGGCCAATGAAGATGTGGACCTGCAAAGGGGGTTAGATGGAAATCAAGGCGTGCGTGCGTGCGAGATGATGTGGACGGAGGGCTTGGCGAAGGCGAAGAAGCGGAGCCCTTGGTGGGTTCTCCTCCGCCTCCGGTGGAGGAGAAAGCCTGGGATGAGGGAGGTCTTGACGGAGGAGGGGTGTAATCGGAAACGTGTGCGTGAAAGGTGGTGGAAAGGCGGAGCTCGGGAGGCGATTGATGGAGGTCGAGGATGATGGTAGGGACCTAGATAATTAAGGGAAATTAAAGAAAAATGCAAAGGAAGAAGAAGGGGACTTACCTGAGGTTGGGCGGAGCGGGAGCCTGGGCTGGGAATCGGAGAAGACGCCCGGGTCTTCGCACATACTGGTCGGCCATGCCAGCGAGCTCGGGCGGGGCTTTGAGCCTCCGCAGCACCGCCGTGATCGGCGGTGGGTCTCACCGGGGTTCTGGGTCGTCGTCGCTCGATCCGAGCTCCTCCCCCTGTCACAGGGAGGAGATGGAGGGCTGGGCCTCAGCCCCTTGGTTGGTGGACGACGAGATATGGAGGAGGAGGCGAGGTACTTAAAGGAAGGGGTGACGGGTACAGGTGGCGAGAGCCGAGGATTGCGAGGGAGATGAGGGGCGATTGGAGGATGATCGTGGATGGTGGTTGTGCCCGCGAGGATCATGGATGAATGGGCTCGGTCGTGGGGTGGTTAGAGAGAGGAGAGGTGGTATGGTGAAGCAGCTAAAATTAGAAGGGTGGAGGAGGTCTGCGAGGCGCGGGGCTCTGGCGGAGCTTGCGGGAGGTTGATGATGAGGCCCTGACCGTTGGATCGAAAGATCCAGCGGTTGGGATTTGGGCGCTAAGGTGCGGCGTTGATTAAATCTGAGGCGAAGCGATCTAGGGGTTGTGGCGCTGCCACGTGTTGAGGTCTGGCAGCGGTGCTGGCGAGCGGTGGAGATGACGTCTGAGGATGATCTGATGGCTGGGAAGATGGGCTGGAAGAAGCGGTTGTGATGAAAAGATGACGGCGCGATCGAAGGGCGCAAAATGCACCACGTGTCAAGCTCCGGTGAGAGCGCTAACGGACGGATCTGATATCTTCCAGTGCTCGATCCAAAGGTGATAATTAAAGCGGAGATGAATGGTGGAGATCAAGGCATCACGAGAGTGATCAAATGGCGCATAATGCGCCACGTGGTGAGTTATGATTGAGGCACCCGCAGACGGCAGTGATCAAGCCTTGAGGGAGATCAGACGGTGATAGACTAAGAGCGGGCATGGAATGATCTGGACCGTTGGATTCAAGACGAAATCCAACGGCCAGGGGGGTGGGCGGGTGCTGCAAGGAAGGCGGGCCACGTGGCTCATCCAGAACGGGCCACGTGGCCCAATCGGATTATTCTGAGAGTGAATGTGATATATGAGGGTTAATAAGGTCAGATTTCAGAAAACTCAAAACATGAAAGTTGTAGATCTCGATGAGATCTACAAGTTTCATGTTGACTAAAACTGGAGATAAGATCAAACAAAGGCTCGAAATTTTTTAAGGGTATTTTTAGGGCTAAAAAATATCACATATTTTAATTTTGCCATTTTTTGTGGTTTTTAATTTATTAAGAACTTTTGATAATTACAGGACTTTAACTGGATTTTATTGACACAATCTTTAAGCAAGGGGGTTAATAATGTGAAATTAAGATGATGAAATTGGGTTTCATCATGCGGTAAACCCTTCCTTAGCGTTCTGCATGCTAAGAAGAAGTCCTCCAGAACTTCGCTATCGTGGCCTCCAGACCACTCTCGTACGCGTACTACCGAGTATGCTCGACAATGCTCGTACTCAGCACCTGCAACGCTCCATGACTCCTTGGATCGTCACGCCTCGATACCGATACCGCGCGCCTTCATGCGTACGCCTATGTGACCGTACCGCATTGCTCCTCGATGCGTACTGCTTCACTACGTACCGCTCTTCTACGCTCGCGTATGTACCACTACGTGTATCCACCGTCATGTCTTGCACTGCTGCATGTACTCGCTGCTCGCACTGCTACTAGCACCACGACACTCTGTTATCGAGCCAGTGTCCTGTGTGACGCTTCTCCATTACGTACGGTAGAGCCTCCAGACTCTCGTGGATAACCTCCCTGTTATCCATGTATTTCGGACTCCTCCTGAAGTCCTAGCTCCATCGATCATTCTCGAGCATCCGCTACCGGGTCTGCATGATCATTCTCGATCACGGAAATGGGGGTGTGACAAGCCTTCCCCACCTGAAGAATCGGTTGTCCTCAACCGAGCATTCCTTCTTCAGCTGGCGTCCCGTCACGATCCTCCATCCACTATGCACCTCCTGATGCTGCTCAATTGGAAGGGTGGTGCAAGCGTGCACCTCCTCCCTTCATGCACCTTGTCTTCTCACGGACCATGTCCCTCCATGACTTGGTCTTCGTCGTGAGAAATGGAGCTTCCTCGTCAGCTCATGTTCTCGATGTATCCCTCCTGGATACAACAGCTCCATCGCTGGTTGGTGGCAGCTCCAGCTCCACATGTGGAGTACTCACCTCCACGCTTGCTCGTTCTCGATCCTGATCGTTCCCTATAGGCATCCCCGCATCCTGGGAAATGAGCACCTCCTGCGCTCCGAGCGTCTTTGTTATCTTGCCTCCTGCTAGATCGTTGGTGGTGTGGTTCGTCACCACTCCACTCCCATGGACATGTAGCCTCTTGTCCATGCTGCATCGCCCTCCTGAGCTCTGCATCGTCTGCTTGTGCACGGATGTTCTCCTATCCGTGGCTTTGGTTGTGTGACTCCAGCACACACGTTGGTGCTCAGCACGCACCTGCGCACCCCTGTGCATCCTCGATCGAGCCTTGGCGCCTCCAAAGCTCTTTGTTGGGGAGTTCCCTCGCTCCACCGAATTTGAAGGTCCAGTCCGAAGTGTTGTGAGGCGTACCTTGCGCATAGCACCGATCGCTCCCAAGTGTACCTCACCTTCTTCTTCATCCTCCTCGTCCGTACGAAGAGAGTTCAGCTTCTCCTTCTTTGGGCACTCCCGCGCCCAATGCGGTCCGTCGCATATGAAGTGTCCCTTGCTCCTGGGTTGCTCCTTCTTCTTGGAGTACTCCTGTTCCTCCGTTGGTGGATCATAGGCAATGCCTTTGTCCTTGTCCTTCAACCGTGCCTTTTGCTTACTGGTGAACTCCTTCTCTTCAGCGTTGTGGCCTGGTTGGGCACTATAATCGACCAACGCATCCGCCACCACGATCGTTGAATTCAGGTCCTTTACGCCCTGCCTCTGCAGTTCGGCTTACGTCCAGCTTTGCAACCCGATCGTGAAGTTGAATAACTTGTCCTCCTCTGATATTCCCTTGATGTCCAGCAACAAGGACGTGAACTACTTCACATACTCACGAATAGTGCATGTCTGCTTCAGGCGTCAAAGAGCCTCCCGTGCAATCCATGCAGTGTTCTTCGGCAAGAACTGCGCCTTCAGTTCCGTGACTAGATCATCCCACTTGGATATCTTCGGTCTCGCCTCATCTGCTGCACGGCTCCTCCACCATAGCTTGGCGTCGCTTGACATGTACGTTGATGCCAAGTCGACCTTCTCGGCTTCCCTCGTCTTGGTCGCCTCGAAGTAAACTTCCATGTCCCATAGGATGTTCTTCAAATTCTTGGCACCCCGCGTACCTGTAAAGGGTTTGGGTTCGGGTACCTTGCGTCGCTGCACCTCCGTGGAGCTCCCGCTGTTCGCCAATGCCTTCTTGATGAGGGAGATCTCACTGCGTAGATCCTCCATCATCGTGTTGAATGCTTCCAGTTTGTCCTCCAAGGACTTGATCTGCTCCGCTGAACGTTTGGGTCTCGTCCCCAACATCTGATCCTTCTGAAGAACGATCCTCCAAGACGGCGATGCGATGGGCATGAGTCCCAATGGTGTACTCTACTTCTGCCATCGCTTGCTCCAATGCTGCTACGCGATCGGTAACACCCACCATCTTCGCTCTGCTAATTGAATATGTACTTGCACTGAGAAGTATCCTCTGTTCCCCCGATCGACTGCACCAACAGTCGCTCGTAGCTTTGCCCACTCTCTTGGCACCAACCAAGCTCTGATACCAATTCATGCCAGCGAATTGTATCATGAACCGTGCTCTGATACCACTTCGTACCAACGAATGGTATCGCCTTCAGCTCTGATACCAATTGTCACAGGGTCAAAATCCCGCTATCGATTTCGACCGATCCTGTGCGGCATTAGCTAACCCGTAGCTAACCAGCCTTCCCGAGTAGAACGGTCATGGACGCGCTCCAACCCTTCTCGATACTCCTACTTGCTAACGCACCGACAATCAGACACAAGTACGAGCTCGACTATATGGATCGCTCAAGAACACTCTCAAGAACTCGCTTAAGAACGCTCAAGAACGCTACCAAACAATCACACATGGCACATGCACAAATCTCTTCTCTTATTAGAAGGGGAACTCGCTCTGGAGTGGGGTTACACTCTACACTTGTGTGTACACTGTGTGCTCTGTGTGTTTACAAATGAGCCACCACGCCTCCTTATATACAAGACTCAAGGCAACCCAAGGGACACTCATTATTACATTTACAATAATGATACATAAAGACACAAGAGACCCTTCGAGTTCTTTGGCAACCCTTCGCGTCCTCAGCAATTCTTCGTCTGCTCGTCTCTTCGATTCCCTTGTTGTCCTTTCATCTTCTCGCACGGTTGACGCCCAGTCAACCGCCCAGTCATCAGTACACTCGCGCTCCAACGCTTGCTGATGCAACTTTGCCATAATTCACTAAGTGCCACCAAACACTTGGTCTTGTGATATAAGGGAACCCGCAGCCTCCAGACCCTCGTGCGGTAAATCAATCCTTAGCGTTTTGCATGCTAAGGGGAAGTCCTCCAGAACTTCGCTATTGTGGCCTCCAGACCACTCTCGTACGCGTACTACCGAGTATGCTCGACAATGCTCGTACTCAGCACCTGCAACGCTCCATGACTCCTTGGATCGCCATGCCTCGATACCGATACCGCGCACCTTCATGCGTATGCCTATGTGACCGTACCACATTGCTCCTCGATGCGTGCTGCTTCACTACGTACCGCTCTTCTGCGCTCGTGTATGTACCACTACATGTATCCACCGTCATGTCTTGCACTGCTGCCTGTACTCGTTGCTCGCACTGCTACTAGCACCACGACACTCTGCTACCGAGCCAGTGTCATGTGTGACGCTTCTCCATCACGTACAGTAGAGCCTCCAGACTCTCGTGGATAACCTCCCTGATATCCACATATTCGGACTCCTCCTGAAGTCTTAGCTCCATCGATCATTCTCGAGCATCCGCTACCGGGTCTGCACGATCATTCTCGATCACGGAATTTGGGGGTGTGACAGAAGCCTTCCCCATCTCTCCCAGGGCATGGAGAACAAGATCTCCTTCCAGGCACTCTCTGCCCTCCTCTGGAGGTCCATCGTGAGACCTCGCCGCTTCCCCGAGCACCAGAAGACTAGATGCCGCTTGGCCATCGAGAACCCCCAACTACTTTGGGAACTCGATCTATGCAATGAAGACCACAATCACTGCAAGGAAACTACTGGAGCATGACCTTGGCTAGGCGGTGATGCTGCTCAACAGGTCGGTCGCAGCACATGATGACGAGGCGATAAGGGTCACTATAGGGGCGTGGTTGGGATAGTCATTTGTGTACAAGTTGAGCATGTTTGCTAATTATAGCGTGATGATGGGGAGCTCCCCGCGGTTCGATATGTACAGTTGTGACTTCGGGTGGGGAAAGGCGGCGACGCTGTAGAGTGGTGGAGCGAACAAGTTCGACGGGAAGGTGTCGGCATTTCCGGAGAGAGAGAGAGAGGGAGGGAGGGAGGGAGGGGGAGTGTGGATCTGGAGGTGTGCCTACTGCCGGAGCACATGAGGGAGCTGCTGTTGGATGAGGAGTTCTTGAGCATCGTCTCTGGTGTTGTTTAGTCACCGTTGAATATTCTGCCTTGACTAATAATAAAAAGTGATTGTTGCTTTATGAAATAAATAATCCGATTGATAGTGCAGAATTGTCATAGAATGTGTTGGGTTCATTGCTCTGATGTAAGGCGAGGCAAATGCATCCGACGATATTTCAAATTTTAAATTGTCTTTGACCTTTAAAATAAGTAATTAGGATCATCTTATCAAAATGAAAATCGGTAGATATTCTTAGATCTTTAAGATAAATTAATTTGGATCAACTTATTAAGACGAAAATTGATAGATAGATAGATATATATAATAACATGCATAAATCCGTACACTTGCATTTTTCATAACGATTTCGCAAATCAAAAATAGCGATTACAGTAGTCCTCTGTTGTAGATTAGACTACATTAGCAAGCACGGCTCTTTGTTGAAGAAGAAAACATGGTCAAAGGTCAGAAAGCACAAGAAAATTACAAAGGTTACCTAACCGGTTTTTGATATTTGTACGTAAGTCTTTCTGAAGGCAAAATAATTTGGGTACTATGCTAAATTACCCTTCAGATATCATGTATTTTTATATTTGTTCCCATTAATAATTTTTAGCTGATTTTTTAGGGGATGGTATATAAAAATCACTGTTTAGTTTTTTAGAATGTTTAGTTGTTTGTATTTCTTTTCCTTTTATGTTTATATTTTTTTGGTATTTTACTTAAAATATCTCCATGACGTAGAATTAATCAAGTTAGGATATAGGAAAGAGAGAGAGAGAGAGAATATTCAATCTTTCCTCCCTTAACATTTTACTTTTTTGTTTCATTTGGTATTTAAAAAAATAAAATTCAATTACTAAAATTCTTACGAACATAGTAAAGTCTTTAAAAGAAGGGATTTTTACTCCACGAACTTTGTAAACTTTGTAAATTAACTTTTGTACTCTACTACCTACTTTATTTTTTATTTCCAAAATAAATTATTGGCTATTTTTCATAAATCAAAACATTTAAAAAATTAAAATGAAGTATTTTATTTCTAACTCTTGCGTATTAGATCATTTTTTTAAATACATAATATTCTTCCAATATGTACCAACAATAGAGTTTTACTAAAAAAATATTTTGATTTAAAATAATTAAAATACTAAAAAAATTACAAAAGTTAACATAACACTATAAAAAAGAGAAAAGAGAAAAATATCCTTTATTCATAATATACCAATATACAAATCTATTCACTTTGTTATGTATGAATATATTTATATGCCAAAACTAGTCTTAAACCCTCTCTTTTATAAACTCAAAATCAATATTAAAAATTGTTAAAAAAAATAGAACAAAATATTTTAATTCTTAATTTTGAGCATATTATAATTAAAAGTAAATCTTATTCGTACCTATACTTAAGTAGATATAAAATTCCTTTATTCTGTTTAGTTTTAAAACATTAAAAAATCACAAAAAATAGAGAATAAAAGTTAAATAAAAACTAAAATAAGATGAACAACATATAAGTCTTAAGTACCTAAAATTCCTCAATGTAAGATTATCCCAGGAAGGTACATAAAGGCATAAAATCACATAAAAAGAACAAAATCTTCTCCATAAAATAATATAATGTGATCAAAAAATAAATTAGAAATCCTAAAAATGAATACCTAACATTGAAATGAGTCCACTATCATCTCTTTACATAAAAGTTTGTTTCCCTAGGTTCGACTTTGGATTCATATACCACATTAAATAAAATGCGTAATTATTTATTTAATTTTTTACTAGGTTATGAAACACAACATAGAAAAAACTTTTTCTTAAGAACATTTGATATCAAGTTATCATTATAGAGAACCATCTAGCAGTGGGAGACGCCTCCGGGGAATATGGCATTGCTTGGAAATACAAGAGGAAACCTCTATCCCGCAAGTGGAACAATCAAGAAGTTTAGGAAGTAAGGACTATTAAGCACCACTACACCAGAAATCTTCGTTGTAATTCTGTGAAGAACATAATCGACCTTTTTTCGTGAGATGTTCTTGATGCCCTTGGTGTGAGAAACTAAGATTTCGACCGAGTGATGGCAGCTTATGTTGATATAGCCCCTATAGCTTCATCGAGGCATAGTTATATGGAGATTAGAAGCATGATCATTTGAGAGAGCATCTAGCATCTCTTGATTGGTTGAATGTACCCCAATTTGGCACGTCTCTGATCCTCTTCGATCCTTCATTCCTTCTTCTGGGTGTTTCTTAAAAACATACCCATCATCCACCCAATTCAAATCATCAATCTAATGCTTAGTCACCCTCTTCTTTTTCTAACCAATAATCTCCACCACATATTCCATGGTATAACACAGGCATCAGCACATAGGAAACTAAACCATCCACTGAAGGTCGAGCCGACTGGCATCACCTGAACGAAGCTTCACTTAGAGCTTTTGAGAAGTCAGGAAGAACACGGTTGGGTCAGATTAATTCTCTCCACCGCACGATCGGATCAGGTTAGACCGAATCTCGACCATCGGTCACTCTAGCAACATGCACATGCCTTGCACATGACAAGGGAGAAGATATTTTGGGAGAGAATCACACTTAAGACCCTTAAATTTCTTGGTATTCACAATCATATTTATTATGCCGATACAAGTGCCACACGACTCACGTGATGAAGGTGAGTTGCGGAATTTTGCGCGAATACCTATGTACCCCTATATACTATATTAAATACCTAATACATATTAAATCAAATACATAGACTAAAAATAAAAAATTACATAATAAAATATCTCACACTATATACTATATAATAAACAAAGTTAAAATATCATTATTTTCTATTTTTAATAAATCAAATACAAAAAACATAAAAGCTATATTAGTTGCATATCATCATATGCTAAATCATAAACGAAAATCAAATAAAAACTAATTATAAAATCTTTAACAAATATAAAAATCAAAGCTTTAACAATTCACAACTAATTCAAGAAAATCATAAAATATGTATAATAGCTGCTTTTCAGGTATTTGAATATTCTATAAATTAAAAATAAATCTGTCCATGAGATGTGTGGTGATACCGCGGGAAGGTGGTTCGACGTGGATTCAGTTTATGTCCATTTTCCTGAATACTTTTTTAATGAGAAACACTCAAGGTTTCATTCATATATAACTAAAATGCATCTTTAAGAATAATTGGAGCTACATGATGTGGCCATCTTCCTCATTTCATATACAGTAACAAATTGATTCCTCTTAAAATAAAACTTTCTTCGTAGATAAAATTATGTTCTAATGAAGTAAGTATCTTTTTGACTAAATTTACATTCAGGTATCGTGGACTTACTAAACACCTAAAGCGAAAATTTATGTAAGTATATTTCATTTTACTTCTACTCTCTATTTAAAATCTTATATATTGTAAATTTTGATTTTATTTTTAATTTGCCACGTGTTAGAACTTAGCATAGTTTTGACTGGATTCTTTTCTTTTATTGAAAATAGTACTCACTATAATCTAATGAGCTTCATTGTCCAACAAATTTTTAGAGTTTTATTGTTTTTTTACTATGCATTCAATTTATACCTTTTATTTCCTTATATATTTCTCCTTATTTTGTAGGTATCCAGTTTAGGAATCGGAGATAATGTAGATGATTCTATATTTTCAATAAAAATATGTAATTGTAATATTGACCATACTATAACAAAAGAATTCAACTATAAAATTATTAATTGACTAACATATTTATAAAATTTATTCTTTCACTCCATTATTATATGATAGTTCTCCTTCCATGATGCGTGAGGCATATTCCCTCGCATTTAGGCTAATTTGTGAGATACATGCATGAATCAACTTCACTGATCTTACTCTGTAATGAGTTCTTTGGGGGTCTCAAGTGGGGGTAGTATCGCCATGTTTAGTGGTTCGGGAAACTTTACAATCACCTCCCTATAACTCGAACCATAGCTAAGTCTTCCCTTTCCCAGAGTGTCGACCAGGCATGTCCAGTACTTTCTGATTACCACATGTTCAGATATATGATACCTCTTGGCTGTCGAATTTCCTTTTCTTCCTGCTCGCCTAATTGCACGTCACTTGTGTCATCAACTCCTTGCCCTGACTTCTTATCCTTTGTCATCAAGAACTATGGACAACCACTCTAGCTAGACCTTTCCTTCTTATCAGGGGCCATGGAGAAAATCCTGTCGGACCTTTCATCTTTGCACTAAGATGCCTCTGGAGAAGGCTTGCCCCTATCGGATCAGGGCCATCCAGACCAAGTGGATGATCCATGTGCCTTTCTATTAGTTACTAACCATCAGATGACAGTGCTCTACTTTCAGCATATATAAGAAAAAGAGTCTGGTGAGGGAAAAGTTGCCCATCCTCTTTGGTTAAAGGAGGATTTGACGTGTGCGAGTCTCCGAATCATGTTTATTCCCTTTACTCTTTTTTCATTTCATTCATTTTTAATTTTAATTTAAGCATTTCAAAATAATATTTAAATTTACATTAAAAACCAATTTATATTACGAAACATGGGTATTTGATTAGCTTGAATAATTTTGTTAGTAGTTGTGTGGGTTAGATAGATCCTTTTACGATCCTTTCTCTACTTCTTTATGAGAGATGTCCTCAATTGTGTGTTTTTTTGGAGTTTTTCAAGTTTTGATAATCTATTTCTTTCTGACCGGTAAATCCTTGTTTTCAACTTCGTCAGGTTATGTTCTCGCTCCTCCGGAATCTGATAGTAGTAGTTTGACTCGTTATCAATAGTCCAATCTTTGATTTATTCATTCCATTATTTTCTCTAGGTTCTGAATTTGATCCAGTTGACTTTTCTTTCATAACCGAAGTATGACTTTCTCTCTCGCCCATGGAGAAGATCCTATAAGCCCTCCTTCTCTTAGCTCGATGTAGTCTGTGCACCCACCAGGCACTAGTTTCTCAACTGGGATTTGAAATCAGAACTAGAAATAGAATATCACTGGCTTCCCGTCAAAGTGACATATGTTTACTGCTCAATCTAGAGGTACTAGCCCTCCCTTCTGATCCCCCTATTTCTTGAATCAGGATCATCCCAGGTCTCTAACTTGCCCCTATAAGAACCTCTAAATTATCTAAAAGTTTGAATAATATTATGTAGTTTGAAGAATACTATAATAGTTTTTCGGAAGAGAAATCCGCAAGAAGATGACGTCACATCAGAGGCAGGGTCATGGCTCGATACTCGGCCTCTAAGCTAAAGAGAAAGGAAAGCTTTCTAGCCTACTATAGTCCGGTCTCACTCTCTCTCTTTCGGCTTCTAGAAAGACATTCTAATTTCTTCCTGAGACCTCCCAAGGAAAATCCTGAATTGGAACCAAATGAACAGGCTGGTGTGAGCGCGGTTATGCACTCTTCAAATAGGAATCCATTTTCTAAAATCTCCTCGATTTCGTGCTTTGGTGAGTCGTCCAAGATCCTTTCGATGACCCATTTCCATTGGTTTGACCGTGATTTGAGATTGATTATATATCTACTTTCTTGTACTACAACTTGAAGTGGGCTCTCACTTCTACTACTGGGTTCGCGGTGAGGTTAGGAGTATTCGACGAAAGGAGAAGGGTGAGGAAGCAGCCTTAGATATTAGACTTTTAAGGGCATTTTTAAGAGGTTAGAGAGAATTTCCCTTACCTTAAGGAAGACTTTCCAGAGCGGTATATATAAGCAAGGGCTTAGCTTATCCACGCTTATTCAGTGAGACTTCTAGGTTCTCTCTCCAGCTTGAAAGAGCTCAGAACTCAGCCCTGACTCACTTCTTCTCTTTAAAGCAAGCACAAGTATACATCTTGAATTTGCCCATCTAGTGAGAGGAGAAGTTCTTTAGATCCGCTGATGTCGTTTGCAAAAACATGACTCGTAAGCTAGTGAAATCGATCTACATGCCACTAGTCTATGGTAAGACAATGCTTAGTTCCTCTTCGGATATTCAGAAGAGCCAGGGGTTGATAATCAAGCTAGTCAAATATGATATCTATGTGTAAAGATCAAATCTATTTGAGAGAAGTTACGGGGAGAGAGTAGTATAGTTTTCAAAAGTCATCATCAATTTCATTCTACTAGTAAACGCAGTATGCTGGTTAGCTGCTTCTTTGTGTTAGACTTTCATCGTTTTAACTAGAACCAAGGGCACCTTTTTTTGCTTTCCTGAAGTCCAGGGATGAAGTAGCTGGAAAGATAGGACCAGGGATGGGCCCTACGTTTTTCATGGAGCGCCAAATTTGCATGAATCAGTGGTTAGAATATATACAAGAATTGCCACTGGCAAGATTTTGATCGCTTGATACTTGAGGTCACTCTTCAATTGGTCATTGGCCCTTCATAGAATATATAGCTTTGTCAAAATACCCACTATATATCTATTTGGGTTTGAGATCGTTTTCTCAGGAAGAACTCTTCATCCTCTCTGCTTGACCATAATCAAGAATATAGTAGTAGTTGACTGACTCGTAGTGTAAATCATATCTGAACCTTGATCCACTTCATTCGCTCGCATTCAAAGTCTCTAAGGCCAACTCTTCTTCTATCTGTTCAGTGCTTCGCTCCTCTTTGGGCCCTAGTAAGGTGGTAATAGCTCGGCTTTTCCGTCCCCATTTTCTTGATGACTTTTCGGCCGCTCGGACCCGCATCACTCCCTATCTTTCCTTTTTCTTCTTGCTACCTGCATGCCCTCTCTGTCTTCCTAAGATGACGCTTTTCCCGGATCTCACTTTTGAGCTCAAATCAAAAGAGAAAATCCCAAACTTAATAAGTATTCTACTCTTCTCCCTAGCCTGAGAGTGAGAGCAGGCTTTCTCTTCCAGCCTGAGAGTGAGAGCCTTCTCTTCCCTGAAGAGAGGGATTGCCTTTCAGGAGAGTTCGACTGCTTCTTCCCCTTGGTCTACCTTTGAACCATCCCGAGACCTAGAATCTGCCTTTCCGCTTAGCTTCTCGTGACCCGACAAAACTTTCTTAGTCTGATTCTGCTTCATAATCTCTTTCTCACCATGACTCTTTCTTTCAGGTTGTGTGGTTTTTTTCTCAGATATCCTTGGGGCTCGACACCCTTCACGTCGACTCGACACTCCCAAGCAATCTATCTTCCCTCATCTCAAATCCGTCAGTGGGAAGATCATCTATCAGATTCTCTAGTCAATCAGGGGCTCTCTCAGACATTTCTCCATTCTCTGTTCAAGCCTCATCCTGACGTGTGAGAGGAAAGTGGAAGAAGTGTCGAGGATATAGGATGGTTGAAGACTACTAGGATAGTGAAATCATCACTTTGCCAAGTCCTACCACCACATACGGTGGGAAGTGTTGCTGCAGTATAGGTGACCTGGGAGCAGATGTGAGCGTAGACAAGAGTCTATAAAAGAAAGACTTCTCCGACTAGCGACATTGCCGTGTGGCATGGAATTTGAAAGAAGAATGGCTTCTCAAGGCATATAACCAGACCCATTGATGAGAAGAACGACCGGTGGGTTGATGAGTGGCTAAGCTTTTAGCCTAGGTAAGAGCAAAGTCCTTGATGGTCAAGTAGTCCACATGCGCTCATTACATTCTGTCTAGGGTTCCTCGAGAAAAGTCCAGTATGGTTCCCGCGAAGTCAGCTTAGGCAATCATGCTAGATTTAGTTATTATAAAAGATAAAATTGTGAAGTGAAAATTGTTAAGTGAATGTTATAAGATATAGGGGCACAACTGATATTATAAAAATAAAAAGAGCATAACTGATATTGAAGAAATTTAAACCTTATAGTACATAGACATAAATGATTTAATACACAAGTATATAGTCAAAATACCACATTAGACAATTACCACTTCCTTTCTGAAAGCAGGATTCACTATTTACACAAGAGAAGGAAACTGGAGATCCATAGATGACCCTTCCTATTAGAAAACTACCAAAGACAAGGATGGACTGTATAAAGAGAACTTGATTAAAAGTGTTTGCACATAAACGTCTAGCTAAAAGTTCCTACATAATACAGAACCTACAATGATCTGAAGCACAGAAATTCCCAAAAAAAAAAGAAAATCCGAGTTGCACATCAACAGGAAGCTGGCAAAGAACCCCTCCACAGGCCGACAGGGGTTTCACTTCCTTCATCTCCTTTTGGGAGGTCGTTGATCATCATCACCACCATCGTCTTCAGAGTCATCCCTGTCTGTTCTCTTCTTTCCTGTCATTGCATCCTTTGTGGAATTACCACCTCCATCATCATCATCATCACTGTCCTCGCTGGGAGTGGCATCATCATCATCAAATTGATGTAGTCCCCCATTTTCAAGTCCTGGCTCAAAGTCACTTGAATGCTCTTCATCTTCGGCACGTGCTATAGGCCCTACCAAGTATTCAGTTCCAAGCTCCTAAGAAACGCAAGCAATGAGGCAGAAATCAACACAGAGCAATATTAAGAGGTGCACAAGCATATACATTTTCCACAGATTTACAGGAACCCAGGCATATAATGCATTATGCTGCACAAAGATAACGGAAATGAAGCATTATATATATCCCATCGACTATACTATTTGGAAAACAATTATACTGTAATGAGGCAACGAAACTTTCATATCCAAAAAGAGACGGCTAAGAAAGAAGAAAATGCAATGATGGTCACGTCACCCTTCAACCAAGATAATCCATGAAAGAGTACTTTTTTATCTAGAGTCCATTTCTTACTTGGTTGCTTCCTTCTGCATTTACTTTCATCTCATTCGAGGTCTTTGAGAAAAGAAATTCATTTACTTAGGGTAAATTATCAATGAGAAAGGTTCCAACTATGCCTCGATTCCCAATTACAAGCTTAATGTTCGAAATGGAACAAATATGGTACTAAACCTTAAACTGTAGAGTACCACAACAAAATAGAAGGGTCGGGTAAGCTTATGAATGCATGTATTTGAGATTAAAAAATAAGATTAGATCCCTCTTTATTACATTTCTAAACTGAGACCCATAATTTGCAATCAATCTATAGTTGAGGTCCTTTTCCAATTTACCCATTTATAATATGCAAACAAGCACCTACAGGATTGGTGATGTACAAAAACACTGGGATCAATACAAATGCATGTATTTGAGACTAAAAATATAAGATTAGAACCCTCATTACATTTCTAAAATGAGCCCCATTTGCAATCAATGTATAGTCGGGGTCCTCTTTCCAATTTACCCATTTATTTATTAAGCAAACAAGCACTTACCTGTTTGGTGATGTACAAAGACACTGGGATCAATTCCAACAAATCTAAACCATGTGGTACAGTAATGGCCAGCCGATAATGCATGTAGCAAGGTCAGATGGGAGTTGGTCCTACTAAAGTAGCCAAAAGAAATTGAAACACGGAGGCCTAGTAAAAAACACACAAAATAACTAAAGCAGACAAAAATAACGGGAAACCAGAAAAATTATACATCCAGATGAACTGAAATAATGTCAAACTTTCAAAGGCAGTCTCAGAAAGCCCACAGAATCAACTAAACCCTAATTATTCCATCTCCTTATCTCAAAACTGATTCCCATGAAAATAATCAAAACCTTGACATAAGCAAAGTTGAAGAAGAAACTTAAGAAACTCCAAATAACGCCACGTTCACAACAAAACACATTAAGTTACATCACCAAATGATCCTTGCACACAATCTACAAAATATTCCAAGAGCAAATACATGTTTAAGAAATGCCACAATATTATGCAGCAGGTTTAGAAAGACAATCCATCAAAAATAGAAGAATGTAACAAAAAACAGCAAGCAACAATATTCTTGAAGTAGATCCCTCAACATAAAGGTTAGTATCTGAAAATGAAGAAGCCGCGTCATATCAAAGAATAAAGCAATAATAATTTAATATATGGAAGGTAAAGGGTACATCATGTTTAGCCAAATCACTAGATCATTCCAATCCAGTAAGCATTTCTGACATGGAAGAAAAGCACCACCACTGTAGAGTCTGACAAAAAGAGTCTGACAAAGGGTAGATTGCAATGAAAACACTGGCAATAGAAATATTAAAAATTCAACCCAAGTACATGGGGTTGGCCATATCAGTTCACGACGGAAATGAAACAAGGATCAAAATCATCAGTATATAAAACCTTGCAAAGCACAAGACTATCTTGAGCTAATAACAGATTCATGACTCCTAAACTCTAATCACTTGTTTTTCCAAAGGCCAAAAGATGACTGCTAAAGATTAATATTCATCTCAATGGTGCTATTTTACCATTTGATAAGCCCCCAGCTGATCAGAAATACAAGTAAAGGCGACTAAATACTTGTACTCTCAGTTTTGATGTACGAAGAACAGTTGAATGAGATGGTGAACGATGTTCGCCACTCAAAAGCATATTTTTTCCCATGATTCTATGCAAACAATTATAAGAGAAATTCCATGCCCTCAAACATCTAACCCACTCCATTTAGTAGTTTCCACTTAAAAGGAACAACCGCCTAAAACCAACCCCAAATCACACACTCATCTGCTCTAAAGAAGAAAAACTCACAAATAAGCATACTAAAAAGTATCGAACCTTCACGAAAGACCATAAACCCTAACTCCAAAAACCCTAGAACAGGAAAACAAGCCCAAAACCCTAAAAAACGTAACAAATTTAGAGAAAAAAACATCTTTTACCGGCTCTACTTCCTCGTCATCCTCGTCGAACTCATCATCCTCGTCGTCATCGTCGTCGTCGTCACTTCCACCCTCCATCTCCGCGAGCTCGTCCACGTCGTTCTCGTCCTCCTCCTCCTCCACTACAATCTGAACGTCCTCCTCCCCGTCGTCATCCTCTCCATCATCGTCGTCGTCGTCGCTATCCCCGCTCACGTCATCGTCGCTGGGCACCTGTATCACGTCGTCGGAGGCATCCGCCTCCTCGTCACCGCTAGCGCCGTCCTCCGACGCCATAACACCTTCACAGCTGCTTTCTTTACCATTGGCGAACTCGATCTCCTCCTCCGCCTTAGGATCCATCTTCGCTGCCGACGACCGGGACCTCGCCGGAATCAGGGTGGATATTTTTGGGGTGATTAAAAAAATAGCGAAAATAGGGATATTGGTGGGAAAATGGGGGCGAAAATAGGGGGAGGCTTTTTTGCGCGAAGGCCGTGGGGTATGTGATGAGGGAGGGGAGGGGTGATCTGTACCGTTGGAGGAAGACCATGACGCGGATCGGTGACGTGGGGTTAGATCGGGCGGCTGATTATGGGTATGCCCGGGATCGTGTTTGTGGTGGGGGAAGTAAACGCGAGGCTCTCACGTGAGAGAGCTCGTGATTTGGTAGGAGGTGAGTTTAGTACTGCTCAATGGATAAGAGAAAGCGGATAACGGCGTGGATAACGACGGCGTTGGAGGTGGACCGTGGATATGCGCGCCATGACCGTGAGCAAGGAGTCTGGATATCCGGATTTGACGGGATAGTGAATCGAGGGGGCGTTGTTTTTTGGTACAGTTGGAACCGGTTTTCATGTGCTCTAGAGTAGAGTACTAGAATTACTATATCCAAATTGAGGGGGCAAATGTCTCTAGATCATATCCGAATTCTGGATGGATGATATATGGGTCTCTTTTTTTGACAAAATTTGAATGATATATTAGAAAGATATACTTATGAAAAATCTGCGGAAGCATTTTTTTCTAAAAAACAAAAAAAAATAGCTTAAAAACATTACCTACTTCATGGAGTAGGATCCCTTTCATCTTTTTTGTACTATTTTGTAAGGGAAATGGGGTTGCCCTATACGGGGAGCTAACTTCTCGTTCCATTTTTTATTTTTTAATAAATTCGAGGAAATTCATCAGTATATCTTTGTAATATTGAAAAATCATCCAACCTCCAATTCTACAACAAGAATGGCGTCGTTGTGTCGGTCAGGTGGATTTTACTAGAAAAAATATTTTTGTTTCCTTTAGACTCTTAAACTTTGATGTATAGTGAAAGTACGGGAGTGTCGAACTGAGGGAGGCAAACCGTTAGAAACTAGGGTAAAATAGTATAAAACTAAGGTATAACATATTTCCTAATTTTTGATTTATTTTTAGGTAATGTTCTAGATTTTTATTTTATTTTTACGAACTTTATATTATTTTAGTGTTTTTAATATACCTATGAAAGATTATAGGTATAAATTTTGTAGTGTTTTTTTAAATTTAGAAAAAAAAATTATAATTTTTATTTGGTTTTTATTTTATTACTTTTATGATATTAATTTTATTTCCTATTTTTATGAATTTTTAAAGGTTTTAGATTTTTATGAATTTTGAATTATTTTTAATGTTAAAAATAATATTTTTATTAAAAACAGATTTTTATTTTTGACTTTTTTTAAAATTGTAATCAGTAGAAAAATCTTTTTATTTTATTTTTATTGGAAAATGTGTGAAATTATCTTTAAAATGATACATTATGCTTTTTATATGAATTTTATTTATTTAATTATGATCTTTCAAAGCTTTTATGTATTTTGTATTTGTTATTGGTTTTAATACTCAATTTTTATTTTATTTTTAGTTTCTGTGTAAATATAATAAAATATACTATAACTAATTTTTACAGGATTTTTAGAGGAGTTTTTAGAATTTTATGTTTTATGAGTTTATTATATTTTTTGATGTTTTAATGATTTGTTAAAAATAGCAAATGTTTTTATTTTTGAAAACTTATTTTATATAGTATTTAACGTAAAATACGGTATTTATATGTATTTTTATTATTTTTATTATGTATTTTATTTAATATGTATATACTACGTATTGTATTTATATACTGTACATGGGTATTGTTGTAATACTCTGAAACTATAGGGTGACTGGAAATACCAGAATCTGTAGGGGTGTCGGCGCAATATGCCCAGCGATCACGTGATATGCACAGGTGCAGGGACCTGCTTGAGAATACATAAGCGTTCGAGGGTCTCTATGCAAAAATCCCATACTGCAAGTGGTCGTGCACGTGCTTTCAACTATTTGGACCTATTCGTAATGTAAAGAAGCTGTGAAGGTTATTTCGCAAAAGCGCCAAAATTTCGGTCCTCATGTGCAGCATACACGAGGCACTTAAGCGATTAATCAACGGTGGATGGGATCTCTTGCGCTGACACGCGTCAGAATGAGAGTCGTTCGATGCAATGTGTTCCGAGGGCTCTGAAATGGGTGTTGATTGACGGTTTGGATCAAATTTGGAGCGTCTTCCTTCGAGATCGGATGGTGCTCGGGCTTTTTGGAGGAACATATATGAATGGCCTTCCAGGCAAACTTCAATAGTCGGAATCTCGTCACAGAGAGCTTCGATTCTCTCTCCAAGACCCCCAGATGATCGTTGATGCTGATCCGCATCGAATAGATGTGATCAGAGGTACCGGATCTCGTTGGGGAGATATCTGATGCTCCTCCTCTCTGCGCAGAACCTGAAGGTGAAATCGAAGCTCCCAAGTATCGCTCCTCGCTCCTGCAAGTGTTATTCGAAGGCTCGAAGACTCGTCATCTTCGGCCAAGGGTTATTATCACAAAACCAAAAGGGAAGTGGGGATCTCCAGGCGGAGGTGTAAGGATAGGAGATTGGGCTTCAGATTTGATGAATTTGAAGGTGAACGAAGGGGTTTGAGATGGAATGGAGAAGAGGGATCGATCGGAAGGCGTAGGTGATCTGATCAGGCATGAAATCAGGTGGAGTTTGGCCCCGATCAAGGTGAAATCGAGAATTTTAGATTCAGATTTCATTGAAAACGAGAGGAAACAAAATAGGTGAACATAGAAGGATTAGAAGAAGAGATGGTGAATTGGAAGAGGAAAGAAATGAAATAGATCGAGAGAAAGGAGGGAGAGATCGAAGAGATCTAACCTGGAAATCAGATGGATGAAGTTGTTGATCGATGCCTGGGGATGGAGCTCGAAGGACTCCAGAGTCCAGATAGTAGTCGCCTCGATGCGACGGCGATCCGTGGAGGCTGGGTAGTGACGGAGCGGAAGCTTCCACGCCGACGATGATCGCGCCAGTCCCGCTCTCGTTTGCTCGATGCTGGGAAGCAGTCACCTTCCTCTCATCGGAACTCTGGAAGGCGAAGAATGAAATGGCAGATAACTCAGTGAAGGGGGTCTCGACGGGTATGTATAGCGGGAGATCCTTGGAGCCTAAGAAAGCCACTCCGGTCATCGGTGGAGGTCACCGCTGACCGCGACGGTTGGAGGAACGGCCAACCAATGACCAAGCCGTTGAGGAGGTTGGGGAAGGAGGCCGGCGGCGTGCGATGGGGAAGAAGGAGGTGGGCGACGTTGGAGGAAAGAATCAGGGAATAAGAAGGGAAAGTGGAAAAGAAGAGAGAGAGAGAGAAAGAGATAAAAATAAATAAAATCAAATAATTTAATAATCAAAATGATTAATAATCGATTAAATTAATTATTATATTAACAAGCTAATTAATGAATGATAAATAATAAGTAACTAGTTAAGTAAATAAATAACTAAGTTATTAAATATATAATTACTTAAATAATTAAATATATTAATAAATAATACATAAATACATAAATAAATCTAATTTAGTTTATTAATAAAGTATATAAATATAAGGGATGATATATTAAATAATATAAACAAGGGTACATTGTACATTATATATCAATATGGTCCCAAACCCATATTTTGCATATTAACTTCGATTTTAGCGAAATTAGTGTCATTTGATAGATAATTAAATAAAACGAACTTTAAAAGTGACTACGCTTAATTTAGAGTCAATATGGTCGAGTTTATGATGTCCGGAAAATTTAGGTAACAGCTTCGTAGTTTCAAGATTTATTAGCATTTTGACTTAAATTATTTTTTATATTTTTCTATTGATTTTTAGAAGTATTTTAGAAAAGAAATTAAGTTAAATGGAGTTACAAGTAATTAATTAGAAAATCGTGAAGTTTGTGCATGTAGTACATATAGACAACGGGGCCCAAACACCAAACTCACTTGTTTCATTCTTATATTTTTTGATATTTTTAATAAATAATATTATTTATAAAATGAAGTTTAAAAGTGAATTTGGTGAATTTGGATTTTTTTATAAATAGTTATGAACCTCGGAAGTCGGCTTATACGGTCTTTTCAGTTCATTGTAATATTTTATTTTTATATTGAATAATTTTTCTGATATTTTTATAAAATAATATATATTTTTATAAACAAGTTTTGTAAAGAAAGTATTTTGATTTGAAATTTTTTAAGTGATAAATAAAATAGGTGCAGTATTTACAAGGTGGAAAATGAATAAATGTATTTTTGTGATCTGGATTTTTCTGGTATTTTTATATGTTATGATCCTTATCTCCCCCTACTTATTTATTTTATCGACCAAGTCAATTTTGGTCCGGTCTCGGGGTTAGTATTGGTATGTATATTTATTATATGCATCTTCCTTTTCCTTTTATTTTCCCTTTTCTCTTTATTATTTTTATTTTAGATAAAATAAGTGTTAAATATATAATATTAATAAATGTGGTTAGATTGTTTATTAATGAGAATTAGTGGATATTTACACGTATTTTACCGAGGATTTTATCCAAATATGAAAAAATAAAGGCGATGAATCAGGGATTTATCTTTCACCTATACTTTACCTTTGCTAGTCCCTTAGAAAACACTTATTCTATAAATAAATGCAAGCAGAAAGAAAAAGAAAAGGGAAAATTAAAGAACTTAGAATATGCTTGTTTCTTTAAACTAAATCTCACTTCACCCAAGATTTAGAACTTGGATTAGGTCTTTGGATTATTAGTGTGTTGGGACTCTATTAGAATTAAGATTTAAGCCTCGTCTGCCCTTAAATTCCACAAATCCTTATCCGAGTTCACCTCAACAACCAGCTTAGATCTACCCATTCATCACGCAAACTTTTCGACTTTGAAAGCAATTTGTACTGTGTGTGAAGGGTTTTAGATCTTCCCGCTTTAGAGAAGTGAAGAAACTACCCATCGCAGTAATACACTCCCATTGATCCCTCATCCAGCTACTCGATCCTTGAGGAGGGGATATTTCCCTTTAAGATCAGGTCATGTTGTGTCCACAATCGAGTATAGAGAAAAGAAGAAGAATGGGAAGAGAACTGGAGTGAAGCAACGCTCTATAGATGTGAGATGCTCCCTTATAGATGGATCATCCTGGTCGAGCTCTTGCTTGTGTTCTCAGTTAGCCTGCAATGGAGCGAACTGAATGATCATCCTGATCGATCTAAGAGGTCCAACCCAAACTCAGTGAGTAGAGAGGACGGCATAATATTGATCGAGGATCCACTGTCGAGTAGAGTACGATCGAACTCCTGATAAAAAATCAAACAACGGATGTGAGGTGCTCCCTTATCTTTCTTTTTCGGCAGGAGGTTGCTGATGGCGTAAACCGTGTCCATGGTCAATATGTGCTTTTGTATTCTCCGGTGTATATCCTGCTTCAGTTGACGCTTTCTAGTACATGCTTCTTTCATTACCTTTTTAACTGCGGGCATGTACTCCATGGTCTTAAGGAGCAGCATCTCTAAAAAGATGTTCTATAAGATCGCTACTACTCAAGGATCAGATAGAACTATTTTGATTTTTTGTATTTTTATTTTATCCAATGCAGATGGAAATGGAACATAATCAAGTGAAACATCAAACTGATCATTTCTTTTATTAATACCAGAATCAGCATATATAATAGGATGATCAGAAACATGCCATACAATATCATCCAATACACGTGTAGAAGAAACAGAAACAAAAGGGAAAACATTATGGGCTGCTCGGTCTGGTGGTGATGAAGAAGACTTTGCGACGGGTATGCTCTTCCTCATAGCTAACTTGGCACTACATATTGCTTTATTCTCTTTTTATGATTTTATGGATAGTGGTGGTGGTGAAGAAGAAGAAGGTGACAAAGATGATCCTCCAAGATCTGGAACTACAAAACTAGATCGTTGCTCAGCTGGTGAAGAAGATGGTGTAGTCAGTGTAGCTTTCTCAATTGCTCGATCCCCCAATCCCAAAGGTTGTGCGGGCATCGGCAATCTCCTACCGCTCATGAGAGAAATAGAGTCGGATAAACATGTAAAATCAAAGGCCATACCTGTCTCGGGGGTAGATGGATCATGGGATACATGCTCCTTACGTCTAAAGTTGTTGGGATTGGCTTCGACCTGTGATGGTATGAGTTTCTTTGTCGTGGTCGGGTCTTCGAGCCTCTGAGTTAAATCTTCCATGTTCTTCATCAACATGGCAAGTTGATCAAGGTCTGGGTTCACTGAAGGTGCCCCGAGTGCTCTACAACGGGCTGTCGAGTCAGGTAGTGCGGAGGCTGGTATCCAAAATACTACTGCTGATAATAAGGAGGAGGAGGAGGATGTGAATAATACTGCACAGAATATGCAGCTTGTCGATGATATGGCTGGTAAGAGTATGCAAGCTGTATCGATTGCTGATATCCATGTCTCTAGGTTTGGAATTGAGGTGGAGACGAAAAGTGGTGAGGCTGTGAAGCCGGTTGGTGATGGAGCGGTGGTCTCCCTCCTTGAAACCGGTGGACGGGCCTCAGACTCGATTGCGAACCCAATTGACCTTGCCCTGATGGGCGGGGCTGGCTGTGCTCTCGGTCAAACCAAATACCATTCTCCTCCAAGATATGAGGTGGAAGTGGAGAATACTGCTCAAGAATGTACCGATGCTCAGGTAATACGACACAACACATGATGGAGTAGAGTGCTTCTGGACCTGATCCGACGTCTACACGTAGTAAACATGCTAGACAATAGAATAAGGAACTCTAGTACTCTGCAGTGCTGAAGAAGTAGAAGAACTCATGTGCTCCATGATGAGACGAAAATCGATAAAGGTCGAGAGATGTAAATAATATGCACGTGTGTCGTTGTTCTCAACCACTCGAATTGGTCAACGAGAAAAATAAATAAACCACTCAAAATAAGATGAATCAATAAAAACAATGTAAGCGGTTCTCGCTATTCTTTTTACCTGGTATAGCGACTAGGGTCGAACACAAGGAGCACAATTGAAAAACTCAGTAGTCAGATTTCGAAAATGATTTTTTAGTGGTTTTTTGAATTTTTATTTTTTTGAATAAGGCACAAAGAATTTAAAACACACACACCAAACTCTTTTTGTATTTTTCAAAATGATAAAAATGTTCAGAAAATTAAAAATAAAATGTTTTTGTGTTTTATATATTTTAAAATAACTTTGTTAAATTTTTCGACTTTTTCTGATATTTTTATGATTTTCTAAAAATGAAACAGTGGAAAATAAAGAAAATAATGCACAACCAAGAATCGTTTACAACTTAAAAATCCTTTAATGTCCAAAATTCTTGGAATTTATTTTTAATAGAAAATACAAAGCAATATCTACAATCAGAAACTGAAATCACAATTTTCGGATTTTTTACAATTTTTTTAAGATTTTTAGTTTTTCACAATTTGTTTGGTTTTTATAAAGAGTTAATGCACAAAATTGGTCAAAAATAAAACACACCAAAATACACTTACACTAATTTTTTTGGAATTTTTAAGCAATTTTTCGATTTTTTATGAATTTTCTACTTTTAAGCAATTATAAAACACTGTTTTTTTATTTTTTACGTATATCAAATGATAATTAAATGCGATGAAAAATTTATACAAGGTTAATAACTACATCAAGAACATCTACCATCTTTTTGAGAATTTTTCGAAACATAAAAACATTTATTCCATCAAGAAAATCATGCAGAGATAATGTCTGATAGTCAGGGGTTAAACTATAATTATTCAAAAGTTTATACACTGAAATTAACAAAAATAAAAACATGGCATCAATATGCAATTTACCCAGTGAGGATGATGCTCTATGATGAATCCTCGATTCATCATCTTAATATCTTGATCTTAGCAAAATCCGTGAGTAAATTCCCAAATAAATGTCTATAAAATCTATAAATTAACAAAATGACTCTTGTAAATAAAATACATTAATTAATGTATACTAGATTGTACAAAATAAATTACACATAAAAAGCCGCAAAAATAAAGGAGTTTTATACCTGTAAATAACCCAAAACTTCATGTATTTTTAATAATTTCATTTCAACTCCTTTTTGGCTAATTCTTTCTCTAACTTGTTCATAAAAATGTACATAAAAATACAAAAATACAAAATAAATTATATCTCAAATAAATGCTCCTAGATCCCAATGGGAAAAAGCCGTAAAGACCAACTTCCAAGCTAAATTCCCGCTCCATATGAACTCCAAATTCACCAAACTCACTTTTAAAGTTCAAGTTAGAAAATTATCTATCCAACGGAAGTGGTTTCATTAAAATCGGAGCTCATTTGCAAAAGTTGGGTTTTGGGACCTAGATGTACATTATATACCATGTATATATTCATTCTTTGTTCATTTTTTATCTTACCTTTCTTAATTTTTAAAAATACAAAAAAATCATGTTTGTGTTGTATTTTATTTTTATTATTTTATTGTATTTTTCTGTTGTAACTATCTTTTATTAAAAAGACAAAAATATATATATATACATAGTGTGTTGTATTCACTTGTAAATTCACCATTATTTTTTCCTTCTTTATTTTGTTGTAATTAAAGTAGATAACTTTATTTCATTTTATTTATTTAATTATTTTACATTCTCTACAATAACCACCATTCAACTCCATTACTCCACCATATTTTCTAACTTCTAATTCAACTCCACCATTTTATTAACCTCCATCCCACTCCATCTTAATTCTAACTTCCATTTTTCTTCTTCTTTATATACATGTCATTCTCCTCATTTTTGCCTTTGATCCATCTTTATGTGAGGAGAGCCTAGTTCCCTGAGTTGAATTGGTGACAGCGACGCAACCGCGGTCGAGCGACGACGGCCCTCTCTCCGGTGTGATCCGTTGGTTTTTTGGCCAACATCGCAGCCGCAACCGCGCGCTGCTCGAGCTCATCGTGCGCCGGCGATTCGAGCGAAGACCGTGCTCTCACGAGCACTCCATAGGCATCCGCGTTCATCATAGGTAATTTTAGTTTATCTGGTCTTTTTGCAAATTTTTTTAGCACAAACATATCATCCCTTCCACCACCACCATCACACCATTTTCCCCCTCATTTGTTTAGTTTATCATCCTCACCATTATCATTTTTTTATCATGTTTAATCCCTGTCTAATCAAAATTATAAAAAACTTTAAAATCTAAAACAAAAAAAAACTTCCCTTTTATTACAGCAGTAAAAAATCAAAAAAAAACAAAAAAAAACAAAAAAATAATACGACAGCAGCAGTGGGAGGTTCCCACCGCCGCCGCCCAAGGCCCCGCCCACAGCCACCACCGCCGCCTCCCGCGGCTCCACGCAGCCAAGGCCGGAGCTGCTCACCAGCTCGCGGCCGCACGCGCGCGGCGCCGCCGCTCGCCCTCCCTTCCACAACCGCCAGTCGCAGCTCTGACGTCAGCCGGCCCCCGTGCGGCGCCAACACCGCTATCTCCGCCTCTCTTCCCGCGCCGCCCACCGCGGCTGCCGTGCCGCCACCTCCCCGCGCCGCCGACGAACTCGTGTGCCTCCGCGCGCCGCGCGGCGCCGCCGCCGACCTCCCTCTTTGGGTTCTTCTCCCTGCATCCACGAAGAAGAAGGTTCAATTTCCTATTTTTTTTAATTGTAAAAATTGCAAATTTTTTTATATAGTTTCTATAATTACAGAATAGTCCTTGTACATGTTTTAGATGTAAATTTTGATTTCTGAATTTGCAGAGACACCCCTGTGTTCCTACTTTAATTTGGACCTTGTTTATGCACATTTTTGTTCAATGAAAAATGCTATCATGTTGAGCAACTTATCCTCTATCATGTGATTATTTATTTGTATTTTTATGGTAGTTGGGTAATTAATTATAATTGTTTAACTGAAATTTTGCATAGTTTACCCATTCTGTGCCATTAAATTAATATTTCACAAACGGTTGTTCTAAAAATTCCACAAAAATTATATGTTCTGCCTTGATATGTGATGTAATTACTGTCCAAATTTCACATCTATTGGATGTCTTGTGCCTACAATAAATTATTGAGTGATTTTCGTATTTGATTTTTAATTAAATCCACATACATCCTTTTAACGAAATTTCAAGTTTCCTGGATTAATCATCTAAATATCTACTTGAGATAAATCACACTCTGATTAATTTGATAACGTGGATTTAATAGGAATTAATTACTCACTATCACTCTGTTTTCACTAAAACATTCATAAAAAAATTCATATTTTGTCAAAAAATTCTAAAAAAATTATTGTAGTCTCCTTGCATAATGTTTTAGTTCCAGTAAAGTTTTCATAATTTTTACTTGCTTTTTGTGTGAGAAATTGCGAAAAAACCCATAAAAAGTGTGCATTTTTAGTTATTGCATTTTAACCCATAAAATTCCAAAAAAATATGTTTTGTGTTCATCACTGGACTATGATGCTAGGAAAAATATAATTTGGCTGAATTGAATTAATTTAATATTAAAATTAATTTGGCTAAGTTGTGTGATTTCTTAGTGTTCTTATTCAGTCGCATTTGCATTTGCTTCGTTGGTTTTTACATTAAAAAAATCTAAAAAAAATATCACTTGGAAATCTAAAATCTTCATTTTCAAATTAGACCCAAGTTGTTCCTTTGCCTCCCTGAGTTCGACCCCGGACTTGCCCGGGATATAAATTAAAGCCGAGACACTCTTCATGGAGATCTTCTCTCGGTTCTGACCGAATCGCTAAGTACACGTATTACAACGTGACCGAATTAAAAACCGTATCTAGCGACTCGTCACTCTACATGTGATGTGCTGGAGCGGGGACGTCTTTGCGAATATTGAAAAGTTTCAGGGGTAGATGCGTAATTATTCCATTTTTAATACCAAACCCAGCTAGGGTTTCCTGGGTTCATTTCTTTTTTCTCAAGGAGCAAGGGGGCGGCCGTTGATGAATCCACGTTTCATCATCTTTATTCTATCATTTTGGCCTTAAAACCCCTAGTAAATGCGTGTAAATAGCTTAATATAGACATTTTAGCACTCATGCATATGTGTGTAAATATTGTATAAAATGCGGTTTTTAAAGCCAAAATTATAGAATAAAGAAAAGAAAAGAAAAAGAGTAAAATATTGTAAATATTTTATGACCCGAAACCCCGAGACCTAGGCATCTTGATGAATAGGTCGACAAGGAATAAAGTAGGGGGAGATAAGGGCCAAAATACAGATAAAATACCTATACATTTTATTCATTCTTTATTCATTTTGGGACCTATTTTTGGTTCCACTTCTTATACATCAAATAAAGAAACTTTGTACATGAAAGTTGTAGATAATTAAATAAAGAAAAATACAAAATTGATTTCACAGAAAAATAATGCACAGATAAAAAGTTATGGTCTGAATAAAAATCCAGAATGCCAACTTCCCAGACCCGTATCTCACAAATAAAAACTCCAAATGCAGCGTACTCACCTTTAATTGTATATAGAAGAAAATAAGCTATTTAATGGCGGTGGTTTCGCATTTGGCGGAGCTACAGTTTGAAAGTTGACTTTTGGACCCCTATTGTACCTTGCACATATTAAAATATTCCATTTATTCTTTATTTATTATTTTTATAATTTTATATTTTTATAATGTTGTAAATAATACTTATAATAATTATGTGCATTAAAATCAGAATAAGGACATAAATAAAATACAAATAAAAATACTTGTATATATTCAATACATAGATACATACCTATACATATACCTATATAAAATACCTTTATATTTTATTTAATATACAAAATAAATCAGAAAAATAAAATAAAAATATATCTGTGTAAATAAAAGTATTATATAATTTTATAAAATACTAAATAAAAATAATAAAAATAAAATACCTAAATAAAAATAATATACTTAAATATATAGATATAGATACCTATAAGGGTATAAATGCAAACTTGTAAAAATATACTCCATAAAAATAAATAAAAATCTCCATAAATTAATTCATAAAATAATAAACATTTTTTTATTTTATAATCAAAAATTAATAAAATCGTTTTCTATTTTAATTTGATTTTACAAATCTTTTTCCTAGGTTTTTCCTGGTTGGTCCACGTGGACCAACCAGGGGGCTAGGAGAGTTGACCTCGGTCAACTCTCTGCCCAACACCTGGGCTGTGTCAGAACATGATATTTCTTGGACTTCGAGGATTTTTGGAGGCCGTTCCTTTCATCGAATCAGGTCGGCCTCTTCACGAAACTTGTAGCCCTATGACTGATCTATCACGCCTAGCCTTCATCTCGGGGATTGGATCATCATGCCGCCCGTGATCTTGCCTCGAAGGTTGCTCCAGGACCATGTTTCAAAACCAACCTCATTTCCCCCATTCCTCTTTGAACCCTTCTTGACCCTTTTTTCCTCTTCTTCTTGCAAGCTCAGGACCGGACCTCGTGGCAGGAGGTCCTCCAGCTCGTGAGGGAGGAGGTTAGGCGGCCGAGGCGGCGCTCCAACCCCATCTCCGGCGGCCTAGCCACCGTGAGGTTCTTCCTCGTGGTCAACGCCACTTGAGGGCATTTCTCTTCTGTTTTTCCTTTGGTTAGCTCGCTGTTAGTGTTAGGATTAGTTTTTAAAGTTCAGTAGAGTAATCGATCACTTGAAGCCCCTTCGATTTCCCATCGAACACATCGTCGGAGCTCTTGAGCTCCGGCAACAATCATACACTCCACTTCCGCCTTCCTTTCCGCAAATACGCTGGGTTTGCATTCCATCTTGCTGCTGCGATTTCTTGACATTTGCAGGACCCAAGAGAGGCATCTGCGCCTCGTTTTTGTGCCCGAGATCAGTCCCAGGTCGGCGGGAGCCTCCTCGTGCGGATGGGGGCCATTCGTCGGCCCTCTGTTCCATCTGAGCCACCTGGACGTCGGGGAGAAGTTGCTGGAGGGAATCACAACCGTCGGCCGTGATTTTGGGCGGCTGGAGCGAGCCCCTGCGCGTGAACAAAACTCGGTCAGGCCGAGTTCTTCATCGGATCGTCCAGCCGCATCTCACGCCGTAGGATCAAGAACACCCTCACGGGTGTACAGCCGCCGTTGGATGAAGATGACTCCAGCCCCTCTGTCAGCCGTTGATCAAATTTGGAGGTTCTAATCTTGTCCGCACAGGCTGAAGGGGTACGGACCACGCGATCTTTGACACGTGGCGTAAGTGAGGCGCGCTGCGCCGTGCGATCTGTAGTCTGCTGGGTATTTTACGTTTTAACCCCGGCGATTTTTGTTATTAGTTAATAGTTTATAACTTTCAACTGCTGTTCATTTTTTTTTGTAATAATTGCTAAGAACCCCCCACGCGTATACGAAATTACATCCGCGCCCTTGCCAGCGAGGCGCACGTGCGTGAGCACGTGCGCTTGGGTATTTTGCATCCAAGGGTCCATGGTTGTTAGTATTTCTATTTGGTCCTGAAAAGTGTCTGTTCAGTTATAATATTAGTGAGAATTTTGCATGCAAGCCCTCAGATCTTCTTGATATTACAAAAACGCCCCTGGTTGTGTATGGTTTTCTCTTTGCTCATTGTAATTTTTGCATGCGTCTACAAAACATCAAAAAATCCCCAAAAATCAAAGTAGTTTCCTGCTGTAGTGTAGTTTAACGGCCTATTTTTATTTTTCATAAGTATTGCATTTTATTATTTATTAAAAATAAAAAATAGTCATTTCCAGCACTGTTTGCATTAGACAATCACTAAAAAATATAAAAACACTCCAGAAAATTCCCAAAAAAATATATTTTGTTCCTTTTAGTGTGTTTTAATTTCAGACCAAAAATCATTAAAAAATACAAAACCAAACTCCTAAAAATTGCAAAACTCTAAAAACCTTCATAAAAATTTATAAAATTCATAAAAAATCCAAAAATAGTGTTTTCTTTTCCGGAATTTTCTTTGTTTGATTATCTTTAAGTGAAAATTAATTTGGAGAATTTTTGTTACTGTTTGCTATTTTATTTCTCCATTTTAAGTTTCAGCCTTGCATTTTTGCCACTGTTTGCTTTATTTTATTAATTAAAAACACCAAAAACATTCTTAAAAATTCCCAAAAATCACAAAAACAGTAAAAAAGTATAAAAAGATCAAAAAGACTTTATTTTCTAATTTTTGAACATTTTTATCTATTTTTATAAATACCTCTTTCTCTCTTTGATTACATTGCTTTTATATTCCAATATTGAAAAAGAAAATAAAAAAATATAAAATATAAAAAGAAAATATAAAATCAGTAAATTAAAAATCAAAATACAAAAATATAAAATTAAAAATTAAATAAAAAAATATAAAAATTCAAAACCCACAAAAAAATAGCATAATAGGCACTTAATCACAACACACACATTTTTGAGCAATCTTTGCCCCGTTCTACCTGTCTGCTCCCTGTGTTCGACCTCTACAATACTTGCACCTATACACATCTTGTTGTAGAGTTATAATAAATTTTAACTCCGCACATTTACTTTCATTGCTTGATTTACTTGTTGTGGGTTAATTGTTGATTAATTCGGGTTTCGTGAGCGGTCGCTCAGCGACACTGTAGTCCCGCCTTGTGTGGACTATTTTGACCCTCGCAAAATCCGAGTTATCAAATGGCGCCGTTGCCGGGGAGCAACAGCGCGTAGTTCGAGTTTTTGTTTTGTGTTGTGATTATTTGTCTGCACTTCGCGGCTTTTATTTCTATTTGTATTATTGATATATCTTTTGAGCTGTCTAATCCCTCTTCTTTGTTGACTTTCTACGAGGTACCGCGGACCGAGGGAGGCGCGTCACTCGAGGCGCCGAAGCACCCACGTGAAGCCGGCTTAGCCACCTAGCACCAAGGAGACGAGAAGAGAATTTTTGAAGACCGCGCTCTATTTTAGTTGCACTTTTATTTCATTGCATTTACTTGTGTAATTTTTGAGAGAGAGAGACTATTAATTGTAATAATACAGGTACCCCCGGACTTGGACTCTTGAGCCTAATTTCCAAGTGATTGTTCACTTGGGGGCTCGTCGCGGCTTTTTACGGTTTTCTTCGCATTCTTTTATTTTGTTTTGTTTTCCGATTTTATTTCTTTTGTGTGATTGAGCCCGTAGTTTTAGGATTGCTTGCGATAGACTAAGGCCAAACACCTAATACCTTGCATGCTCCTATAGTATCGTCTGGACTTAGTCAAATCTAAACAGTTGATTCATCATCTTCGATCCGCCGCGCCACGAGCTCTCCCCGCAAAGCGCTTTCTCCTACCCTCAATTTGTTGAGCAGAGGAGGGGTGAGCCTAGACCGGACCCTAGGGTTGAGGATTGGTGGTCAACTTGTGGTTCTTCCCGCTAATAGCAATTTCTGAAACTTAGGGCGATTTCATCGGCTTTTGCATTTGCATATAGATAGGTTTCAATTCTGTTGAGCATCCTTGCATGTAGAGTGCTGGAGGCAAGGTGAGCATTTACGCTTTAGCATCCATCATCGTTTTGATCGCTTGCATTGCTTTTCCGCCTCTCTACCTCTGATTTTGCCAACCTAGGATCTTAAAGGAATTGAATCCCCGATAGGATCGTGCATTTTTATTAAAAATCCAAAAAAAAGTGATAATCAATAAAATTGGGACTGCTAATATTACTTGACCCTAAAACCGATCAAAAAGAAAATCTTGTATTGGGGCGAGTAATCCCTCATTGTCTTCGTTTTACTTGCTCGCGCACACACTAAGGATTAGTGCCCAAATCCCATTTAAGCCCCCTAAGTGTTTGCGCAATCTTTGACTTCTCACCTAACTCTAAAACAGACAAGATTAAAAGACCGCATTTTGCGGTCTCTACCGAGTTGAGTAGGTGAATTGAGGGTTTGTCATATTTTGATTTTTGTCTGTGATTGTTGTGTGTGTTCTAGATCTCCTCTGCGCATTTGCGCCTTTTTTCTTCACTCTCTTGACTTGACTTTCGTGCTCCCCCGAATCACTTCCTTTTGTTTTCGAGATGGACCCCCTGGAGTGCATTCTATCCGGACTTTGCGGACCCCTCGCTCGCTCCAGCCGATCCACCTCCCTTTTATCAGGAGGACCCTCCTCCTATTTTTTCTGATTTTTGTACATATCCGCCTCAGCCACAGTATCAGACCTCGGGCTTCTACCCACCTCCATCCCCACTTGTGTATTATCCACCTCCACCTTCACATCTACCCGAGCCTGATCTGATGGAGTCACCTCCCTCGATCTCTATGAGTGATATCTTGAATCGGATGACAAAGCGCATTGATTTGTTGAATGATAATCTTGCTATCTTGAGGAACAATCAGATTAATGCTCCTTTTGTTGGGAATACAGCTTCACTTGTAGATGATCATGGGAGCTTGCAATCGCCAAAAATACAAAAAAATGAGAAAAATTTAAAAATCCAAAAAGATTTCGGGAGACACTTGGTTGATCAAGATTTTGAGGAGAGAGTCCACTTGCCTGAACCCTGGACCACACACCCATTCACATCCAGTCCCACCTTTGACCCCGAGGATGCCGCTGTACAGACTGCTCTTGGCATGCCTCGTGTATATGCTGATTCCGACTTCCTCCCTTGTATGGAGGAAGTCCAAAAATTCAAAAAAATGATATCTGAACCCGAAGTGGTGGCTGCCATTCATGAGATTATCCGTGCCCCACTTCAGCAGGACATGACCCAATTATCTGTTCCTCTTCCCAAGAAGAGAAAGCGGAGGAGCAGATCTGAGCGTCACATTCTGACCATGGCCACTGCCCTCGCCATCACACACCGTCCCATTCCCAAGAGGAAGAACACAGCTACACCTTTCATCACTTGCACCATCTCTGACCATACTTGTGATCGCACTCTCCTAGACGGCGGTGCTTCGATTAGCATACTACCCTTCTCGCTGGTACAGTCTCTTCACTTAGGGCCTCTCAAGAAGACCAGGATGATCGTTCAGTTTGCTGATGGATCTATCAAGAGGCCGAAGGGTATCCTTGAAAACGCCGTCATTTCTGTTCAGGGCACGAGCCACCATGTAGATTTCGTCGTGTTGCCCATGGAAGAACTCCACGGGGGAGCCATCTCCAATCATCCTGGGACGACCATTTCCTCGCCTCTGCGAGGGTCGTTATTGATTATGGATCAGGAGAGGTTCGCTTCCGGTCCTGTTGACGGGAACGAAGTGTCGATCACCGCACCCACAGATGACCAGAGACCTGCACCTGATGTACCTTCACCAATCATAGCTGACTTTGAGGCCCATGACAGATCTGATGATACTAGAGACACTTCCTTAGCGACCACTGATGAGACCCGACGGATCCCCCGAAAGGGGAGAAAGTCGGAAAGCATGGACCTCACTGATCCTCCTCCTGGTGTGTGGCGATGTGTTGATGAGATACAGAGTATTTATGTGATTGAACCATTTGATCAGGGGGCAGATACCAAGATAATTGAGGATGCTTATGATGTTGCCCATTACTTTGAGAGACCTCATAAGGCAACAAATGACCCAGGTAAGACTAGACAGGACGGACCTAGTTTGACTACTTCCACTAATAAATCCGTTCCTGGCCCTTCACAGGTCAAGATGATTGAGGTCGGTTATGATGCTGCTATTTATTTTGATAAATTCAGACCTCTTGTTGAAGACAAGGATTCGGGTGAGAGTCTTGAGGACGATCTGAGTTCGTATACTTCCACTGATGATTTCGTTCCTTTTGATTTTGACCTGGACGAGGACTCGCAGGACGACTCTAATTACACTTCTTCCGAGGATGATGAGTTTGTCCCATTTCACTTTGACATCTGCGAGACTTCCAAGGCCGGACCTAGTCGTACTTCTTCCAACCACCCGTCCGTGCCTTCACACCATAGGACCACTAAGGGAGAACCGAGCCATACTGCTTCCATCGATCAGTTCGTCCCTTTCCGTTTTGATTCCACTGAGGGCCTTCACCGTGTCGACCCTGATCGGCTTCCGTCCACTGTGGACCCCGATGTCGACATACACCACACCAGATCTATCCCTCAGCGGTCTCGCAAGAAGGTTTGCTTTCCACCTTCTGATGATCACCCTTTTATGTTGTAGATTCTCTCTTGTGACTCTTTCCATCTCCCGTTTTTACTCGTCTACCCATTTCTCGTGTTTGCCTTGCTTAGGACGTACTCTGTCCTACGTATAGGAGGGGTAGATGAGTTGAGTGTTCTTTCTTCGTCCGTCTGATCACTCCTGTTGTTGCCTATACTTAGGGCTTCTTTTACCCTAAGTATAGGGGGAGTGACGTGTACATCCTCACGATCTCTTCTTCCATCTTCATCTCTTTTCTTCTTTTCTTCTTTTCTTCTTTTCCTCTTCTATCCTCTTCATCTACCGAAAAGGTGCCGCCCTTGTAGACAGTCTTCTATACTTAGGACGTACTTTGTCCTAAGTATAGGGGGGTGCGCACCCCGAGTTTCCTTCATTCTTTTCGATCCTCTCCATTGTCTCCTCTTCTTGTCTATACTTAGGGATATCTTACCCTAAGTATAGGGGGAGACAACCTGAGTACGATCTGTTCATTCCCACCCTTGACCCTCCCTGCGTTGTGTACAGTCTGCTATACTTAGGATTATTTGATCCTAAGTATAGGGGGGACGGTCAACTTCTCAGTCATTGATTCATTCATTTATTCTTTAGACTTGTCTATACTTAGTACGAGTTATGTCTTCTCTTTTCTCTCCGATCTATGAGGACATAGCTCAAGCTAAGTATAGGGGGGTCGTATATACTACGTATATACTTTAGCCATAACTCGTACTTTCATATTTTCTTAATACATATGGCTAATAATTCTTTAAAATTCATTAAAAATCCTTAATAAAAAGATGTGGTTATTCCTCAAATTCTTTTTGTATTTACTGATTAATAAATCAGGTGAAAATGTTTTTTGCAAAATGTTTGAAAAATAGTTTGAAAACCTTTGTGAACATCTATTGAAAACTATTTTGAAAATATTTTGTTTCATGTTTTCAACCTTTGTAAAAATGTGTGTTTTGTAAAACTTCTTTTCTTTGTGTGAAATAAAATGTTTGAAAAAAATGATTTGCAAATGGTTTGAAAAATGGTTGCAAAAATATTTGAAAAACCTATATATACTGTTTTGAAAGCCTTTGCAAAATGATTTTCAAAATGTGTGTAAAATGTTTGTAAAAACTATTTTGGACTATAGTTTTCAAAAATTGTGTGAAAATCGTTTTCAAATAAGTTTGAGGAATATACACATCACATCAAAATCCATCTTATGTATACATGTATAAAATTGACCACTTACCCTTGTAAATTCTTAGAATCCACTTCTTGTATATATAAAGAAGCACTCCCGTGTACATATTTTCACCTAGTTTTTAGCCAAAGCTTTTTGTTTTCAAAAATTCCCAAAAACATTTGCAAAACTAAAAATCCAAAAACATTTGAAAAATCTTTTTGAAAAATACAAAAAAAATGCATATGCATCATCATCATCATCTTTTCAAAAATCCATAAAAAGTTCAAAATCTTTGAAAATTGCATCACAAAAATATTTTCTGCATCACATTGCATAGCATGAGCATTTTTCGGATTGAGTTTGATAGTTGAACAAGTCTAAGTAAAATCCGGAGATTGGAGCTTGATTGGACCTTCAAATCTACCTAATAACAGGAACCTTATAGGAACTGGATTTGAGGTACTTCAGGTCTAGTTGACTTAATTCTTTGAGGATCACGGGACTTGGTTCAATGGATTCTTGACTGCCTAAGTAGAATATTTCGGAGCACACGCACGATTCTTGTTGATAATGACCTAACTTGGACACCTGCACCTTTCACATGGCTCAACTCGGTTGGAGTGGTGAGGGGATTGGATTTGCCGGTATGAGACGCACACAAGTGGAAACACTTGTCCTCCTCTAGGGAGGGAAGTGCACCCCAACCCGTCCAGTGATTAGGAAGTCTAAAGACAGGAGACTGTGGGTTGCGATAAAGCTTCAAAAGAGGGATAGTCTACTGGCTCAAGAGGAAAAACTCCTTATGTAAATGCTGCTGTGAATAGTATTTCAAAAAAAAAAAGTTCAGGCATGTACAAAAATAAAAAGCCTGCAAAGTATGTACATATGTTGTAAAGTCAATAAGCAAGCTTGAGTTCCAAAGTCATATCATGTGAGCCTGCAGCAGGATGACTTGACTACACTGGTCTTGCATCCCAGGATAGGTAGCTACACTGGCTACCGTCCATTCTTCTCCTCACCCCCTCCTCTTGAGCTGGTTGCCACTTGAACTTAGAAGGGAATACCTCGCTCCTCGAGGATGGAGTTGCTGGATTGGGGAATCACTGGGTTGTCGTACTGGAGAAGTCAGTTTCTTTGTCATTCTAGTTGGGGAGAGCCACCATCACTTACACTGTACAAGTCAGATTCATAGTCGTAAGAGTTTGCGTATGAGTTGAAGTATTTCTGACCTGGCTATTGAGGAGACTTGAGCAGAGTTTTGGGATTCTCAGGGACTGTTGGATTTCAAATTCGGTTCTCATTAAGGTTCCGCCCGCACTAAAATTCCAAAGGTCCGACTTAAGCTCCAAACTTTGATTTTGCGAAGACAAGTTTGATAATTAAATTTAGTCCACCTTTCTTCTTTTTCTTTTCTTTGTTTTTCTTTTCTGCACTTATTGCATAAGTGTTTGCTAGGGACTAGCAAAGGCAAGTATAGGGGGATGATGAATCCACGTTTCATCATCTTTATTCTATCATTTTGGCCTTAAAAACCCTAGGAAATGCGTGTAAATAGGCTTAATATAGACATTTTAGCACTCATGCATATGTGTGTAAATATTGTATAAAATGCGGTTTTTAAAGCCAAAATTATAGAATAAAGAAAAGAAAAGAAAAAGAGTAAAATATTGTAAATATTTTATGACCCGAAACCCCGAGACCTAGGCATCTTGATGAATAGGTCGACAAGGAATAAAGTAGGGGGAGATAAGGGCCAAAATACAGATAAAATACCTATACATTTTATTCATTCTTTATTCATTTTGGGACCTATTTTTGGTTCCACTTATTATACATCAAATAAAGAAACTTTGTACATGAAAGTTGTAGATAATTAAATAAAGAAAAATACAAAATTGATTTCACAGAAAAATAATGCACAGATAAAAAGTTATGGTCTGAATAAAAATCCAGAATGCCAACTTCCCAGACCCGTATCTCACAAATAAAAACTCCAAATGCAGCGTACTCACCTTTAATTGTATATAGAAGAAAATAAGCTATTTAATGGCGGTGGTTTCGCATTTGGCGGAGCTACAGTTTGAAAGTTGACTTTTGGACCCCTATTGTACCTTGCACATATTAAAATATTCCATTTATTCTTTATTTATTATTTTTATAATTTTATATTTTTATAATGTTGTAAATAATACTTATAATAATTATGTGCATTAAAATCAGAATAAGGACATAAATAAAATACAAATAAAAATACTTGTATATATTCAATACATAGATACATACCTATACATATACCTATATAAAATACCTTTATATTTTATTTAATATACAAAATAAATCAGAAAAATAAAATAAAAATATATCTGTGTAAATAAAAGTATTCTATAATTTTATAAAATACTAAATAAAAATAATAAAAATAAAATACCTAAATAAAAATAATATACTTAAATATATATAGATATAGATACCTATAAGGGTATAAATGCAAACTTGTAAAAATATACTCCATAAAAATAAATAAAAATCTCCATAAATTAATTCATAAAATAATAAACATTTTTTATTTTATAATCAAAAATTAATAAAATCGTTTTCTATTTTAATTTGATTTTACAAATCTTTTTCCCTAGGGTTTTCCTGGTTGGTCCACGTGGACCAACCAGGGGGCTAGGAGAGTTGACCTCGGTCAACTCTCTGCCCAACACCTGGGCTGTGTCAGAACATGATATTTCTTGGACTTCGAGGATTTTTGGAGGCCGTTCCTTTCATTGAATCAGGTCGGCCTCTTCACGAAACTTGTAGCCCTATGACTGATCTATCACGCCTAGCCTTCATCTCGGGGATTGGATCATCATGCCGCCCGTGATCTTGCCTCGAAGGTTGCTCCAGGACCATGTTTCAAAACCAACCTCATTTCCCCCATTCCTCTTTGAACCCTTCTTGACCCTTTTTTCCTCTTCTTCTTGCAAGCTCAGGACCGGACCTCGTGACAGGAGGTCCTCCAGCTCGTGAGGGAGGAGGTTAGGCGGCCGAGGCGGCGCTCCAACCCCATCTCCGGCGGCCTAGCCACCGTGAGGTTCTTCCTCGTGGTCAACGCCACTTGAGGGCATTTCTCTTCTGTTTTTCCTTTGGTTAGCTCGCTGTTAGTGTTAGGATTAGTTTTTAAAGTTCAGTAGAGTAATCGATCACTTGAAACCCCTTCGATTTCCCATCGAACACCTCGCCGGAGCTCTTGAGCTCCGGCAACAATCATACACTCCACTTCCGCCTTCCTTTCCGCAAATACGCTGGGTTTGCATTCCATCTTGCTGCTGCGATTTCTTGACATTTGCAGGACCCAGGAGAGGCATCTGCGCCTCATTTTTGTGCCCGAGATCAGTCCCAGGTCGGCGGGAGCCTCCTCGTGCGGCTGGGGGCCATTCGTCGGCCCTCTGTTCCATCTGAGCCACCTGGACGTCGGGGAGAAGTTGCTGGAGGGAATCACAACCGTCGGCCGTGATTTTGGGCGGCTGGAGCGAGCCCCTGCGCGTGAACAAAACTCGGCCAGGCCGAGTTCTTCATCGGATCGTCCAGCCGCATCTCACGCCGTAGGATCAAGAACACCCTCACGGGTGTACAGCCGCCGTTGGATGAAGATGAATCCAGCCCCTCTGTCAGCCGTTGATCAAATTTGGAGGTTCTAATCTTGTCCGCACAGGCTGAAGGGGTACGGACCACGCGATCTTTGACACGTGGCGTAAGTGAGGCGCGCTGCACCGTGCGATCTGCAGTCTGCTGGGTATTTTACGTTTTAACCCCGGCGATTTTTGTTATTAGTTAATAGTTTATAACTTTCAACTGCTGTTCATTTTTTTTGTAATAATTGCTAAGAACCCCCCGCGCGTATACGAAATTACATTCGCGCCCTTGCCAGCGAGGCGCACGTGCGTGAGCACGTGCGCTTGGGTATTTTGCATCCAAGGGTCCATGGTTGTTAGTATTTCTATTTGGTCCTGAAAAGTGTCTGTTCAGTTATAATATTAGTGAGAATTTTGCATGCAAGCCCTCAGATCTTCTTGATATTACAAAAACGCCCCTGGCTGTGTGTGGTTTTCTCTTTGCTCATTGTAATTTTTGCATGCGTCTACAAAACATCAAAAAATCCCCAAAAATCAAAGTAGTTTCCTGCTGTAGTGTAGTTTAACGGCCTATTTTTATTTTTCATAAGTATTGCATTTTATTATTTTTAAAAATCAAAAATAGTCATTTCCAGCACTGTTTGCATTAGAAAATCACTAAAAAATATAAAAACACTCCAGAAAATTCCCAAAAAAATATATTTTGTTCCTTTTAGTGTGTTTTAATTTCAGACCAAAAATCATTAAAAAATACAAAACCAAACTCCTAAAAATTGCAAAACTCTAAAAACCTTCATAAAAATTTATAAAATTCATAAAAAATCCAAAATAGTGTTTTCTTTTTCCGGAATTTTCTTGTTTGATTATCTTTAAGTGAAAATTAATTTGGAGAATTTTTGTTACTGTTTGCTATTTTATTTCTCCATTTTAAGTTTCAGCCTTGCATTTTTGCCACTGTTTGCTTTATTTTATTAATTAAAAACACCAAAAACATTCTTAAAAATTCCCAAAAATCGCAAAAACAGTAAAAAAGTATAAAAAGACCAAAAGACTTTATTTGCTAATTTTTGAACATTTTTATCTATTTTTATAAATACCTCTTTCTCTCTTTGATTACATTGCTTTTATATTCCAATATTGAGAAAGAAAATAAAAAAAATATAAAATATAAAAAGAAAATATAAAATCAGTAAATTAAAAATCAAAATACAAAAATATAAAATTAAAAATTAAATAAAAAAAATATAAAAATTCAAAACCCACAAAAAAATAGCATAATAGGCACTTAATCACAACACACAAATTTTTGAGCAATCTTTGCCCCGTTCTACCTGTCTGCTCCCTGTGTTCGACCTCTACAATACTTGCACCTATACACATCTTGTTGTAGAGTTATAATAAATTTTAACTCCGCACATATACTTTCATTGCTTGATTTACTTGTTGTGGGTTAATTGTTGATTAATTCGGGTTTCGTGAGCGGTCGCTCAGCGACACTGTAGTCCCCGCCTTGTGTGGACTATTTTGACCCTCGCAAAATCCGAGTTATCAGCCGTCGCCCACCAAAGGAGGGGTCGAGGATGTGCGGGGTTCGCAGCCGACCACGGAGGTGATGCGGCTCGGTGGCGCGCACAATGGAAGCGCAGAGCAGGGCCTAGGCGGGGGTGGATCGGGCTGCCTCCTCTTCTGGGCATGGGGACGGAGGAGAGGTGCAGCACGGAGGAAGGGCGCGCAAGGGCAGAGCGCGTGTGTCCGGTCCGTCGTATTAGGGTGCGGCTCGCGCGCAGGGCGCGGTGCGCGACGCTGGGGCGGTCGACGGTTCGTGAAGCCTCAGTGGGGAGCAAACGGGCACAGCCTTCGTGTGGCCCACCGGAAGCACAGCAGGTGCACCGCGGAGGAGCACGTTCCAGGTGGTGGCCGCGTGCACCAGGAGGATGGCAGAAGGCGCACGCGCACGGCGGTCTAGAAAAATGGCCGGGGGCGTTCGCTGGGGGTGGACGTGTTGCTGGAGTATGCTGCAAAAGTTTTTTTTATTTTATTATTTTTTTATTTTTTTATTTTTTGGTTTTTTTATTTTTCTTTATACTGTAAACTGCAAGCAGAGTTAAAAAAAAGGAAAAAAAGATTTTTTTATGTTTTTTTATTCTCCTGCAAAATAAAGGTTAGAAAGCAAACCAAACATATTTTTTATTTATAAACAAAATTGGAGAAGTGAATGGATTCAAATCAGCGAAATGGGAGAGAGATCCGTGACTTCCGGTCACCTGTGTGACCGGGAGGTGGAAGGTTGCGCGAGTAGAAAAAGAAATGTGGAGATCTCAAGATGAGATGAAAAATCGATCTCGAGGCGGAAATGTGTGCGGTGACAAATTTTTGTGAATTTTAGGGATCTAAAATCTAATAAAATGATAGCAAAAATTATACCTACGGTTTACCTACGAAAAATGACGAGAATTAAAATCGGATCTCACCTTGGGATCGAATACACCGTGATGGCCTCGATGATGACCGAATCGTTGTCACCGACCAGATCGGAGGCTGGGACCCCTTCTGCGATGAGTACCTCTCGGAGATCGGGCTCCTCTCTCCAAAGATTGATCAAGAGGAAATATGGGAGGAGGAACTTATTAAAAAAGATAAAAATAAAAAATGGAAAGTATCTACAAACGGGGAAGGTTTTTGTTGGTGAAATTAATAAAATAATTAAATTAATAAATAAATAAATTAATTAATTTTGAAATTCGGAATTAATTAAATAAATAAATAAATAAATGGAAATCATATTTTTACAATTATTTCTCTTCATATTTTTGTATATATCTTGTTGTTTATCTCTCTAATATAAATCTTTGTTTCCTTGCGAGGGCCCGGTGGACTTGGAATGCATCGGAGGTCGACAGACGCGAGGAGCGCCGACTGCTGAAGTGCGATGATAAAGTAATTTATTTTTGAGAGAATTTTGTAAATTATTGTAATTATTTAGGTAGTTGCTCATTTCTAGCGGCTCTTGTTTGAGAGCTCGCGCATGTAAAAAGACTTGGACATTATTTGTGGTGTGTCGAGCCTGTTTCACTCTCCGGCGAGGGTGGGGCTTGACTTGAGTGGCGAAATTAAGGATTAGGCACACGGTAGTTTAGAATCAAATTTGTTTGTGCCCATCGTAATTTAGGCCACACTTATCTTAGAAGATTCACATATCTTATAAGATTCATAATGAGACGCACATAGACACGTACTACTTAGCTCAAAATCAAATCAATTCTTCCCCGCTAATAGTATATTGTTTAGGTGCGGTTTTCTCGATCTGCATGCATTTAGTGTAATATTTACAAATTCAGTTTTGCATAACGCATGAAGAGTGATGGGATTCACTGTAAGTATACCTTCTTCTGAGAATGCATCATAGTTTCTCGTTTGCATTCTGATTTCCGATTCCCATCTTGTTTTACAACTTAAGGTTAAAGGAAATTGGGACTGAACGGTAGACGTGCTTGTGTGTTCACATAAATTTCAAGTGATAACCTAACTCTAAAATTGGGACTGAATTGAGCAGGTCGATCTAATTAATTGGAATAAAAAGAACCCTTGTTCTCGGGTGCAGAAAGCCCTCATTGTTTGTTTTAATTGCAAGTGAGAGAGAGACGACCCTAGGATAGAGCCAAGTCTGGATTTCTTACTTACTACTGGTTCTTTATTTTTAGGCGATTAGCTACTTTTCAGTGAGGATTTACGGGTAGCCGGTAAACGGTCCGGACTTCCTTAGCAGAGTGGGAGGTTTAGAGGACGCATTAGTCCTCAAGGAACGGGTAGCCGTATTTATACGGTCCGTACTTACTCATATACTGGCTGAAAGTAGGTCAAACTAGTCGTAAGAACCGGGCCAGTCTGTAGGAAAATACGGGCACCTAACAGCTCGTTAATCTTTCCAAGATTGTATTCTCACCAACTAAAATTGACCAGATAAATCGGCCGAACTCTTACGGCCATCACGTGTTGAGTTGGTGAAATTGGGGGTTTGAATTGCGTTTGTATTGTGTGAGTTCACTCCGCACATTTACGTGCACCGTAGAACTAGTGCCTCATTGACTATCGTGATCTAATCGGTTCTTTTGACATCGAAGATGACTGATTGGGGGGATATTTATTCGGACTTTGCGAATCTCTCGTTGAACCCTTCAAAAAGTACGTCTTCAAAGGTCCAAGCGCAACTTGGACCAACCTGGACTCATGACCCTCTTGAGCCCAGGATCACTCACTCTCGGGATGGTTACCCTCAAACCATTCCATTTCTCTCTTCCCACCTCACCGAGGAAGACCATCGCCTTGGTGAGAATATCGTGATTCATAAATCCTCTTCTAATCAAGAAAACATTGCTGATTCAGGCCATATAGAAGACACGAGTAAAATGCCTCCAAAGAAGAAAGAAGAGGAAGAAGAGAACAATGAAGACTCGATGAGAAGTATACTAGCCTGATTGGCTGCATCTGAGCAGCAACAAGCATTACTGAGAGCTCAGTTGGGACAGTTAAATGTTGGGGTCCAACTACCAATGGATGCGGCATACAACCCCGGACAATATCAGATTCATAACTACTTGAGTTCGGCCGAACCTGAGGTTGATTTTGAATTAAAGCCGCATTTTCTGAACCTGTTGCCACATTTTGATGGGAATGCTTCTGAGGAGCCATATGCATTCCTAAGGGACTTTGAGCTCATCTGTGCTAACCTCAAACATAATAATGTTAGCCAGGATTATATTAGGCTCAAAGCCCTTCCATTTGCCTTGGGTGGAAAAGCCGATTACTGGGTGAAGAATCTTGGAATCATCGTCACCGCATATGCCCAGTTCAAGGACCTGTTTTTGAAGAAGTTCTACCCTTTGAGTAGAACTAACATGATGAGGACGCGCATTACGAGTTTTTCCCAATTACCCAATGAAGCCTTCTGTGATGCTTGGGAAAGATTCAAGGACATCCTGCAAAAGTGTCCTTGTCATAGACTAGATGACAACATCTTGGTCCAATCATTCTTCACTGGTCTCAACCCTGAGATGCAGGGTTTAGTGAGTGCTGCCTGTGGAGGCAGCTATACATCACGAGGAGCGGATACCGTCTGGAGGGTATTCGAGCAGATGGCTGAAACTAGCCGCTCACAGATGGCCAGCAGGGCCTATACACCATCCCCCAGTTCACTTTCATATGGAGGGGGAAAAACAGCTGTAGTCGATCTCTCTCAGGACGTGATCCCTAGCATGGGACTCCTTGCTGACAAGCTTACAGTAGTCGAGAAAATCGACAGGAGGATTGATGAGTTAGACCGGAGCGTCTCCAAACTTCCAAAACAGATGGAGGAGTTGACTGAGAAGGTATCTAAGATAAGGATACCTGCCGTGACTGCACCCTCTGCTCCCGTATACCGAGTTCACCATGTTCAGGAGCAGTTGGTGTCAGGGCAACCCCAGCCGTGGGAGCAGGACCAATCCTACACCCACTCTTTCCAGCAGCCACCTCCAGTAGCAGAGACAGTCCAGGAGGAGCCTCCACCAGTTTGGGAGGTGAATGGGATATGGTATACTCAGGACCCTGCCAGGCAGGGAAGTACGGGAGACCGACAGACCTATCAGCGTCCCCCGACCTTTCACAACACCGCATTCACCTCCGCACCACTTCCGTCACAGTAGAGCCCTGGATTCCATCCACCCCAGCAGCAGAGGCAGCAGTACCAACAGTATGGCCGACAGGGCCATTACCAGACGGGCCAGCAGGGCCCGCAACCCCAGCAACAGCAGCAGCAGAGGCAGTACACTGGCCAGCAGGGCCAGTCTTCCCGTTCTTCTTCTCAATCTTATCCACTTCCTTCATCATCTAGTCCCGTGGATATTCAGCAGCAGATACTCGACGAGCTACGTTCCTACAGGAACGAGGTTCAGGACTTACGGGTGGATGTCAACCGCCTGTCCAGATGGCGAGACGAGCAGACTGCACCCTCTACCTCGATCCCAGCCCAAGTTCAGGCTAACCCCAATAGCCTGAACCGTTCTAGTTCTCAGCAGCACTTTGGTCAGGTATACTATTCAGCATCTCCTAAATCTGAACATGAGATTCTTTCGTGTGACGAGGATAACCACATGTCACTCAGGAGCGGAAGGACCGTGGTCGTACCTGACCGGGCGAGGGACACGAGGAGGGGCATCTCTGGAGCTCTACCTGAGGAGTCTTCAGAGGACGAGGAGGAGAGGCATCATATTTCAGAGCCCCATCAGCACCATTCGAGGATTTCCACTCAGGGAACCGAGAGGAGGAGGAGAGCACGTACGCAGCATCGTCAGCATGGATATTCTTCTGAGTCTACGGAGGACCTTGCATCTCCGGTTGTGGCGGATACCACTCCAGCTTCTATTCCACAACCTGTAGTAGATAGTTTTGATTTCGAGTCCATGTTGCATCAAAAAGATTCTTGTATGAAGAACTCTGTTTCCGTTAATGCAAAGAATGATCTTTCAGTTCATGATTCAGATTCTTCATCCTCTGTTTCCCTCGCTTCAATCCCTTTCCCCCGTGCTCTTACGGCAGGAAAGCGCATCAAGAAGATTCAGAAAGATGACCCCGATATGGCACGATTTTGTAAAGAAAACATCACTGTGAAGCTGCCATTTTGATGAATATGTGGCTAACCATCCTGCCTTCCAAAAATACCTTAAGGTGAGATGCACACCTACAAGGGTTAGCAGGAAGAAAGACAACCGAAATATAAAGACACATGTCTTATCAGTAGCCACAACCTATTGTCTCAAGAATCAGACTCTGCCAAAGAAAAAGAGAGACATGGGTGCTCACTATGTGGAGAGTCGTATTGACGACATTGTGTTTGCACGCACACTCTTAGATAACGGTTCTTCGATCAACTTACTTCCCTTAGCCTTATATCAGAAATTGGAGTTGGGACCACTTCGCAAATCTAGAGCTTTACTCCAATTCGCAGATCGTTCAATGAAGAGACCTAAGGGAGAAGTGAAGAACGTCGTTATCTCGATTGAGGGGCAGAACTATCAGGTGGACTTCACAGTCTTGGACATGGAGACCCCCAATCATTGGAGAGAATCTCAGATCATTCTCGGGCGACCCTTCCTTAGGACCGCAGGCGCAGCTTTCGATTATGGTACGGGAATGATGAAGTTCCGTTCTCCAGGCGGAGAGGTGAACCTAGAGATGAAGCAAACCAAGTGTCAGCGACCTGATTCAGAGAGTAGCACTGAGTACTCCATCTTCAGAGGCAGACTGCAGTTTGATTAGCACAGTTGGGATTTGGGGACAGAATCCTTCAGGACAGAGCGAGAACCCTTTCATCTGGAGAGGATATAGTGCATGATGTAGTTTGCCAGGTGTTGTCTGATCTTGCTAGAGATGCATCAACCTATTCTCATGATGACTTAGAGATCCATCCGGATCTGTCAGTTCCATCCTCTTCGGAACAATCATGGACATAGATGACGAGTCGGACGTGGCTTTTGCCGATTGTTTGGATACTTTTGACGATCTGACTCCCGATACTTCTGATTGGTGGCGAGTACTACTCAGCTTAGCCCACCTTCATGCAGCACGGAACCAGATTCAGATTCAGTTCAGCCAGATCTGCTTGATGATACCACATTGCCAGAACTGAAATCACTACCTCCTACACTTAAGTATGCCTTTCTTGCGGGACCCAAAGAGAGATATCCTGTCATCATTAGCTCAGACTTGACTTTAGAGCAGGAGTCTAGGTTGTTAGAAGTCTTAGAGAGGAACCGCAAAGCAATAGGCTGGACAGTGTCGGATCTCGTGGGCATCACCCCGCTCTCTGCTCGCACCACATTTTTACTGAGGATAACGTGAGACCTTCCCGTGAGTTTCAGAGGAGACTTAACCCCAATCTACGGGAAGTGGTGAAGAATGAAATTGAGAAATGGTGCAAAGCAGGGTTCATATACCCTATTTCTGACTCCAAGTGGGTGGCCCCACTTCATGTTGTCCCGAAGAAGTCGGGAATTCAGATGGTCACCAACGAGGAGGGGTAAAGATCGCGACACGAGTACCCACGTCGTGGCGCGTCTGTGTCGACTACAGGCACCTGAATGCCGCGACCAAGAAAGATCACTTTCCCTTGCCTTTTATTGATCAGATCTTGGAGAGACTTGCAGGGAAAGAGTTCTTCTGTTTTCTTGATGGGTACTCAGGCTACAACCAGGTGGCCATAGCCCTGAGGACCAGGAAAAGACCACATTCACATGTCCATTCGGTACTTATGCTTTCAGGCGCATGCCATTCGGGCTCTGCAATGCCCCGGGCACATTTCAGCGGTGCATGATAGCTATATTTGCCGAGATGGTGGGAGATTTCCTGGAAGTGTTCATGGATGACTTCTCGGTCCATGGTGATTCTTTTGATACATGTTTAGCGCACTTGGACCGAGTCCTCACGAGGTGTAGAGAGGTGAATCTGGTACTCTCCTGGGAGAAGAGTCACTTTATGGTGACGGAGGGTATCGTGTTAGGGCAATGTCTTCTCCAAAAGGGGAATGGAGGTTGACCCTGCCAAGGTGGAGGTGATCAAGAAACTCGATCCACCTACCAGCGTAAAGTCAGTGCGGTCATTTTTAGGACATGTTGGATTCTATAGGAGATTCATTCAAGATTTTTCAAAGATCGCCCGCCCACTGACTGAGCTCTTTGGAAAAGACATAGAGTTCGTTGTAGATCACAGGTGTCTGGAGGCCTTTGAGCTCTTGAAGAGGAAGATTTGTGCCTCGCCTATCCTACAAGCTCCTGACTGGTCTCTTCCCTTTGAGATCATGACTGGCGCTTCAGATTTCGCTATAGGAGCTGTGTTAGGACAACGGCGAGAGGGGATTCCGTTTGCGATTCACTATGCGAGCAAAGTTTTAGATCCTACACAGAAAAATTATACAGTGACTGAAAAGGAAATGCTCGCGGTAGTATGGGCCCTCGAGAAGTTCAGATCATATATTTTGGGCTCTAAGGTGACAATTTATACTGATCACACAGCCATTCGATACTTAATGGAAAAGAAGGATGCGAAGGCGCGTCTTCTTAGGTGGATTTTACTCCTCCAGGAATTTGATTTGGAGATAAAAGATAAACCTGGAGTGAAGAATGTTGTGGCTGATCACCTTTCTCGGATTGAACTTAAGGATTCTCCTGATCATGAGCGGATTAGAGAGACCTTCCCAGATGAGTCAATTTGTGTTATTGACTCCCTCCCGTGGTATGCCAACATGGTGAACTATCTTGTCTCCAAGCAGGTTCCCCATGGTTGGACTAGGAGCAGCATTGACCGACTGAAGTCGGATTCGATGAGATACCACTGGGACGATCCTTTCCTTTTCTTCGAAGGACCGGATTGTGTTTGGAGAAGGTGTATTCCTCAGGAGGAATACCAAAGTGTCCTCACATATTATCATTCACTTGAGGCTGGAGGACACCATTCGGGAAAGAGAACCGCTCACAAAGTACTTCAATGTGGATTGTATTGGCCGACCTTGTTTAGAGATGCCATTGATTTTGTGCGGTCGTGCCCGATTTGTCAAAGGATGGGAGGGACAGTTGGACAGAGAGATGAGATGCCCATGCAACCGATGATTATTTGTGATGTTTTTGATGCATGGGGCATAGATTTTATGGGTCCCTTTCCCAACAGCCAAGGACATGAGTACATTTTGTTGGCGGTTGATTATTTATCTAGGTGGGTGGAGGCTATCCCAACCCGAACCGCAGACAGCAAAACTGTTTGTAAGTTTGTGAGAGATCATATTATTGCTAGGTTCGGGGTGCCAAAAGTTTTGATATCTGATGGGGGTAGCCACTTTGTGAATCGAGATATGAGATCTTTAGCTAAGGACTATGGATTTGAGCATAGAGTTACTAGTCCTTACCACCCACAGTCTAACGGCAAGGCAGAGGTTTCGAACAGAGAGGTGAAGAGTATTTTACAGAAATTGGTTCGTCCCGATAGGAAGAACTGGTCTCAGCTTTTGGACCAAGTTCTGTGGGCCTATAGGACAGCCTACAAGACACCATTGGGTACTTCACCATTTAGAATGATCTATGGCAAGCCATGCCATTTGCCCGCAGAATTGATTCATAAATCCGAATGGGCAATTAAGAAGATTAATTGGAGTTGTCACCCAGGGAAACTTTGTCGAGACTTGAACTTGAACGAGCTTGTGGAAATCCGAAACAGGGCATATGACAACAGTTTGATTTATAAGGACAAAGTAAAGAGATGGCATGATCATCACATTAGGTGCAAAGACTTTGTCCCTGGACAAAAGGTATGGTTGTTCAATGCCAGGTTGAAGATGTTTCATGGGAAGCTCAAATCTAAATGGACGGGTCCCTTTGTGGTTAAGAAAGTGCACGAGAATGGAAGTGTAGAGATAGCTGATCTCACAGATGGTGCACAATCTCATGTGGTGAATGGACAACTGTTGAAGCATTTTGTTGATTCCAAAGAGCAGTTAGTCCAAGTCGAGGTCATCAACTTCATACAGAGTGAGCACAGAGCAGATACATCTTATTACTCTTCATGAAGATGCAGCATCAAGATTCAACATCTTAGAAGATTCAATCACTCTTGTGCATATTCTCTCTTCTTTGTATATTCTCGAGATCACATCGGTTCTCACACTTACTCTTGTCCTATACTTAGGCTGACCAAAGCCTAAGTATAGGGGGAACCGATGCCCGCCGTGTATATTTACTCATCATTTCTCCTCTTGACCTCGTCCGCCCCATTTTTTCTCTTCTTCTACACTTAGGCTGACCAGAGCCTAAGTATAGGGGGGCGGATCGACTTCTATACTTTTTTATTATTTTAGCTTTCCTACGCTTAGTACGAGCTATGTCTTTTTGTCACCTAGTGCCATGAGGACATAGCACAAGCTAAGTATAGGGGGGCGTGTATATATTACATATATACTTTACCCATAGCTCGTACTTTCACGTATTTTTGTATATACTATACAATAATTATGGGGTGGGTTAAAAAAACAACAAAAGCAAAAAAAAACTTTTTCTAAAACTTAAAAAAACAAAAAAAAACAAACAAAAAAAACATTCATAAAAAAAAACTTAAAAAAAACAAAACTAACTAATAAGTTGGTTTAATCCCTGACACAATTCACTTTCACACAAGACTAGTGATGTTCAAGAACACTTGGTTTATGAGGTCTTGAGATTTTGAGTTAACCAGCCTTAGTCATTAGGGTCCTTGACTTAATTATTCACATTTCCCTAGTTGAAAGATTTGTGTGCTATATTGCATGCTTAGTCTCTACCTTAAGAATATGATCAGCACCTCACGTACACGACTGCAGTTATGATGAGATGAGTTGAAATTTCACTTGAGGAACTGGGATGAGGGATTTGAGTTTGGACTTGATTTGATGATGCTCGAGGATGAGATAAAATCAATGAAGGCTTCATGAAACCTGAGTATCAACATATTTAGCCAGTATGAGAACTTGGTTCTTGTACTATCTCTTGATATTTACCTATGTGCCAGGGTGTGATAAAATAAAAAATGTTGATCAGTGTGCGCCAACTCTTGGTAAAAGCAGTGGAGCTAGCCACAAATACTACAAAGCAATGAAATGTCAAAGAAAAGCTCTCATTCCACAAAGTCAATTATCAAAAGAGCTTCCACCAAAGGCGAGCGCTCCCAACCATTTCAAAGTGTCCACTTGGACCACCGCTATTAGGACCAGGAGTCGGGCTTGCACCAAAAAAGGGCTCTGCATCATAAATGCTACAAGTCTGGGTGTAGAAGGTACGATAGGTACTCAAAAAAGGCACACCCCGGTGTACTCCCAGGAAAACAAGTGCAGACGGCTCCAACTTCTCTTGACGGACGCACTGATCAACACCAAAAAAATGCGTTGCGTAATAAGGCACTTGAGAGGATCCTTGTTCCAATGAGAGGGAGAGAAGAGATGACACAATCCTATGCCCTCCATCAACTGGCCTTCCATCTACACTTTCAAAGTCTGACAACTAAAGAGACGGTGGATTGGATGCAAGAAATGATTTATTCCCTAGTGTTGAGGATCGGGTCCATAGGAGAGTCTCTTGGACTGGAACCTTGGGTGACGTTGTGACTCTACTCTTGTAACTGCGGTCAACACTTAAAGTCATATCCCTTATATATATGTATACAAAGAGAGTCTGATGATTAGGGAAATTGGGTACCTTTTAACTAGAGCTTGGTTCAGCTTAGAATTTTAGGATCTCTAAAACCGAGAGTTCTTGAATAGATCAAGTCTTGTATTCACATGCACAGTCAGGGGTTAACCCAACTTATTCATTCCTTATTTGCTCGAGGACTAGCAAAGTTTAAGTATAGGGGGGTGATGAATCCTCGATTCATCATCTTAATATCTTGATCTTAGCAAAATCCGTGAGTAAATTCCCAAATAAATGTCTATAAAATCTATAAATTAACAAAATGACTCTTGTAAATAAAATACATTAATTAATGTATACTAGATTGTACAAAATAAATTACACATAAAAAGCCGCAAAAATAAAGGAGTTTTATACCTGTAAATAACCCAAAACTTCATGTATTTTTAATAATTTCATTTCAACTCCTTTTTGGCTAATTCTTTCTCTAACTTGTTCATAAAAATGTACATAAAAATACAAAAATACAAAATAAATTATATCTCAGATAAATGCTCCTAGATCCCAATGGGAAAAAGCCGTAAAGACCAACTTCCAAGCTAAATTCCCGCTCCGTATGAACTCCAAATTCACCAAACTCACTTTTAAAGTTCAAGTTAAAAAATTATCTATCCAACGGAAGTGGTTTCATTAAAATCGGAGCTCATTTGCAAAAGTTGGGTTTTGGGACCTAGATGTACATTATATACCATGTATATATTCATTCTTTGTTCATTTTTTATCTTACCTTTCTTAATTTTTAAAAATACAAAAAAAATCATGTTTGTGTTGTATTTTATTTATGTTATTTTATTGTATTTTTCTGTTGTAACTATCTTTTATTAAAAAGACAAAAAATATATATATATATATATACATAGTGGGTTGTATTCACTTGTAAATTCACCATTATTTTTTCCTTCTTTATTTTGTTGTAATTAAAGTAGATAACTTTATTTCATTTTATTTATTTAATTATTTTACATTCTCTACAATAACCACCATTCAACTCCATTACTCCACCATATATTCTAACTTCTAATTCAACTCCACCATTTTATTAACCTCCATCCCACTCCATCTTAATTCTAACTTCCATTTTTCTTCTTCTTTATATACATGTCATTCTCCTCATTTTTGCCTTTGATCCATCTTTATGTGAGGAGAGCCTAGTTCCCTGAGTTGAATCGGTGACAGCGACGCAACCGCGGTCGAGCGACGACGGCCCTCTCTCCGGTGTGATCTGTTGGTTTTTTGGCCAACATCGCAGACGCAACTGCGCGCTGCTCGAGCTCATCGTGCGCCGGCGATTCGAGCGAAGACCGTGCTCTCACGAGCACTCCACAGGCATCCGCGTTCATCGTAGGTAATTTTAGTTTATATGGTCTTTTTGCAAATTTTTTTAGCACAAACATATCATCCCTTCCACCACCACCATCACACCATTTTCCCCCTCATTTGTTTAGTTTATCATCCTCACCATTATCATTTTTTTATCATGTTTAATCCCTGTCTAATCAAAATTATAAAAAAATTTAAAATCTAAAACAAAAAAAAACTTCCCTTTTATTACAGCAGTAAAAAATCAAAAAAAATTAAAAAAAAACAAAAAAAATAATACGGCAGCAGCAGTGGGAGGTTCCCACCGCTGCCGCCCAAGGCCCCGCCCACAGCCACCACCGCCGCCTCCCGCGGCTCCACGCAGCCAAGGCCGGAGCTGCTCACCAGCTCGCGGCCGCACGCGCGCGGCGCCGCCGCTCGCCCTCCCTTCCACAACCGCCAGCCGCAGCTCCGACGTCAGTCGGCCCCCGTGCAGCGCCAACACCGCTATCTCCGCCTCTCCTCCCGCGCCGCCCACCGCGGCTGCCGTGCCGCCACCTCCCCGCGCCGCCGACGACCTCGTGTGCCTCCGCGCGCCGGCGCGGCGCCGCCGCCGACCTCCCTCTTTGGGTTCTTCTCCCTGCGCCCACGAAGAAGAAGGTTCAATTTCCTATTTTTTTAATTGTAAAAATTGCAAATTTTTTTATATAGTTTCTATAATTACAGAATAGTCCTTGTACATGTTTTAGATGTAAATTTTGATTTCTGAATTTGCAGAGACACCCCTGTGTTCCTACTTTAATTTGGACCTTGTTTATGCACATTTTTGTTCAATGAAAAATGCTATCATGTTGAGCAACTTATCCTCTATCATGTGATTATTTATTTGTATTTTTATGGTAGTTGGGTAATTAATTATAATTGTTTAACTGAAATTTTGCATAGTTTACCCATTCTGTGCCATTAAATTAATATTTCACAAACGGTTGTTCTAAAAATTCCACAAAAATTATATGTTCTGCCTTGATATGTGATGTAATTACTGTCCAAATTTCACATCTATTGGAGTTGTCTTGTGCCTACAATAAATTATTGAGTGATTTTCGTATTTGATTTTTAATTAAATCCACATACATCCTTTTAACGAAATTTCAAGTTTCCTGGATTAATCATCTAAATATCTACTTGAGATAAATCACACTCTGATTAATTTGATAACGTGTATTTAATAGGAATTAATTACTCACTATCACTCTGTTTTCACTAAAAAAATTCATAAAAAAATTCATATTTTGTCAAAAAATTCTAAAAAAATTACTGTAGTCTCCTTGCATAATGTTTTAGTTCCAGTAAAGTTTTCATAATTTTTACTTACTTTTTGTGTGAGAAATTGCGAAAAAACCCATAAAAAGTGTGCATTTTTAGTTATTGCATTTTAACCCATAAAATTCCAAAAAAATATGTTTTGTGTTCATCACTGGACTAGGATTCTAGGAAAAATATAATTTGGCTAAATTGGATTAATTTAATATTAAAATTAATTTGGCTAAGTTGTGTGATTTCTTAGTGTTCTTATTCAGTCGCATTTGCATTTGCTTCGTTGGTTTTTACATTAAAAAAATCTAAAAAAAATATCACTTGGAAATCTAAAATCTTCATTTTCAAATTAGACCCAAGTTGTTCCTTTGCCTCCCTGAGTTCGACCCCGGACTTGCCCGGGATATAAATTAAAGCCGAGACACTCTTCACGGAGATCTTCTCTCGGTTCTGACCGAATCGCTAAGTACACGTATTACAACGTGATCGAATTAAAAACCGTATCTAGCGACTCGTCACTCTACATGTGATGTGCTGGAGCGGGGACGTCTTTGCGAATATTGAAAAGTTTCAGGGGTAGATGCGTAATTATTCCATTTTTTAATACCAAACCCAGCTAGGGTTTCCTGGGTTCATTTCTTTTCTCAAGGAGCAAGGGGGCGGCCGTCGCCCACCAAAGGAGGGGTCGAGGATGTGCGGGGTTCGCAGCCGACCGCGGAGGTGATGCGGCTCGGTAGCGCGCACAATGGAAGCGCAGAGCAGGGCCTAGGTGGGGGTGGATCGGGCTGCCTCCTCTTCTGGGCATGGGGACGGAGGAGAGGTGCAGCGCGGAGGAAGGGCGCGCAAGGGCAGAGCGCGGGTGGCCGGTCCGTCGTATTGGGGTGCGGCTCGCGCGCAGGGCGCGGTGCGCGACGCTGGGGCGGTCGACGGTTCGTGAAGCCTCAATGGGGAGCAAACGGGCACAGCCTTCGTGCGGCCCACCGACAGCACAGAAGGTGCACCGCGGAGGAGCACGTTCCAGGTGGTGGCCGCGTGCACGGGAGGATGGCAGAAGGCGCACGCGCACGGCGGTCTAGAAAAATGGCCGGGGGCGTTCGCTGGGGGTGGACCGTGTTGCTGGAGTATGCTGCAAAAGTTTTTTTTTATTTTTTTATTTTTTTATTTTTTGGTTTTTTTATTTTTCTTTATACTGTAAACTGCAAGCAGAGTTAAAAAAAGGAAAAAAAGAATTTTTTTATGTTTTTTTTATTCTCCTGCAAAATAAAGGTTAGAAAGCAAACCAAACATATTTATTTATTTATAAACAAAATTGGAGAAGTGAATGGATTCAAATCAGCGAAATGGGAGAGAGATCCGTGACTCCGGTCACCGTGTGTGACCGGAGGTGGAAGGTTGCGCGAGGTAGAAAAAGAAATGTGGAGATCTCAAGATGAGATGAAAAATCGATCTCGAGGCGGAAATGTGTGCGGTGACAAATTTTTGTGAATTTTAGGGATCTAAAATCTAATAAAATGATAGCAAAAATTATACCTACGGTTTACCTACGAAAAATGACGAGAATTAAAATCGGATCTCACCTTGGGATCGAATACACCGTGATGGCCTCGATGATGACCGAATCGTTGTCACCGACCAGATCGGAGGCTGGGACCCCTTCTGCGATGAGTACCTCTCGGAGATCGGGCTCCTCTCTCCAAAGATTGATCAAGAGGAAATATGGGAGGAGGAACTTATTAAAAAAGATAAAAATAAAAAATGGAAAGTATCTACAAACGGGGAAGGTTTTTGTTGGTGAAATTAATAAAATAATTAAATTAATAAATAAATAAATTAATTAATTTTGAAATTCGGAATTAATTAAATAAATAAATAAATAAATGGAAATCAATTAACCACCATAATGGTGGCCATTTAAGGTATGGAATAAAATCATATATACAAGGCAAGTTTTTAAATCAAATAAATCACATAAATCAAATAATTAAATACAATTTCATAATTATATTATATTAATTAATTAATGTGAGATATTTTATTTTTTGGTGATTTTTATATAAGGAAGTTAGTTGTATACACATATTATGTACATATAATACAATAGGTACAAATAAGGAAATAATTTTTATATCTTTTTTTTCATTTTTTCTAATTTATATTTTTTTAATTTTTTAATAAAAATAATATTTACAATTATATACATTAAAAAATAAATATTAATAAATATGTACAACAAATATTGGTTAAACAGCACAAAACACCCCATAAAACCGACTATTCAATTGTAACTCCAATAATTATGAAACCACAACCATTTGAAAGATAATTTAATTTAGAGTGTAATAGGAGTGATTTTGATTCAATTTGAGCTCGTATGGAGCCGGAATTGGTGTTTTAATTATTGCTTTGTGGCTTTTTCTGGGTGTAATTATTGGTAATATGTGCATTATTTTTACTTTACAATTATATTATTTACAACACATTTTGATTAACAACTTTTATTTACAAAAATAATTAATTTGAGGTCAAATTATATACGGATAAAATAATGTAAGTTTTATATAAATATACAAGACAAAATATTTAAAGAATATTTTTGGATTTTTGACAGAAAACCTTATCTCCCCTACTTTATTCCTGGTCGATCAGGTCAAGTCTTGACCTTCTCTCGGGGTTCGGGTCAATCTGTATTTATTACATAAATACCTCCTTTCATTTTCTTTTCTTTTTCTTTTCTTCTTTATTCTTTTATTTATGTACAAAAAGTGTTAAAATGCATATTTAACAAATGCATGTAAAATGGTAAATTCATGAAATTAGCGGGTATTTACAGGTATTTGACTAAGGAAATGAGGCTAAAATAAAAGAATAAAGGCGATGAATCGTGGATTCATCATTCCCCTATACTTTACCTTTGCTAGTCCCTTAGCAAATACTTATTTGGAAAATAAGTGAAAACAAAAATAAATAAAAGAAAAAGGAAAGAAGTTAGAACAACATTGACTTTTAAACTTATCTTATGGAGCTCTGTCGGGCCTTTGGATTATTGGTGTGTTGGAACCTTAATGGGAAATGGATTTAAAACCTAACAACCTCTAAGTTCCATAAGACTCATGTTCAGGTCTCCTCAACAGTCAGATCAGAACAAGTCTAGGTACAGGAATTCTTATGACTATGAATCTTTTCTTGTACGGTGTAAGTGAAATTTAGCTCTTCATCTCAAAAGTAGCAAAGAAACAGCCTCTCTCAACAAGGTAACTCTAATCCCACGGTCTGGCAACTCTTTCCTCGAGGAGCGGGGATATTCCCTTCTAAGTTCAAGTACAACCAGCTCAAGAAGAGGGGATGGAGAAGAGAATAGACGGTAACCAGTGTAGTTATCTATCCTTGGATTCATGACCAGTGTAGCCATGTCACCCACTGCAAGCTCACAAATATTTGACTTTGAAGCTCTTATTCTTTTTTTTCACTTGTATATACACTCTGGCAGGCATTTTACTTTTCTATCAGGTCTGTCCACTTTTGGAGATTTTGCATTTTTTTTCTTTTTATCTTTTTTTGACAATATATACAAGGTGCAGCATGTACATAAGGAGTTTCTCCTCTTGAGTTAGTAGACTATCCCTCTTTTGAAGCATTATCGTAACCCCACAATATCCTGTCTTTATACCTCAACATCACCAAACCAAGTTGAGACGCACTTCCCTCCCTAGAGGAGGATGACAGGTTCCGCCTAGATGTACTACCCTCGTATGCTACCCCAAGCCAAAAGATTATGCCCCCTCACTACCGCCTCCATGATGAGCTACGTGTAGAGTGCATTGTCCAAGGTAAGCCACTGTCTGAAAGAATCATGCATGTGTTCGATATGGACATCTGGATCTATACAGCTGCGGGACGAAGTGAAAATCAGGCATGAGACGCAAATGATGTGAGTCAAAAACCACGTCTCATGCAAAATGAATAGGGGCAACATCGACAGTCAACGGATCATGATCTAGATATGGCTTCAGGCGCTGACCGTTAACTCGGAAGGTAGATTCAGATGACATCTCAGATATATCAATGATGTCATTGTCATGCACCTTCCGGACCAAGTATGGTCCCTTCCATTTGCTCTGCAACTTCCCTGGAAATAGTTTTAGCCCGGCATCGAATAACCATAGGTTCGGCTCAAACTGCTTATGGCTGATGTGAGAATCATGCCATATCTTCACTCGCTCCTTATACTGCAGGCTACTCGAAAAGGTTGTATCTCTAAGTTCCTTCAGGGCTGCCAATTCTGCCTTTCTCTGATCTCCTACACTCTCTGGATCCAAAAATATCTCAGTAACAACCCATAGTGACTTATGCTTCAGCTCAACTGGTCAGTGAGACCAATCAGGCGGCTGAAAGACAGGAGCCTCAACAACTAGATTGTTGAGAGTCTCAAATGATGCAAGACACTTATTCATCTACAAGGAACTCAGTGTCTTTTGTCAGCAAATCAGTGAGCGGTCGGGCAATTTTGTTGAAGTCTTGTATGAACCGTCGGTAAAAACCGGCATGCCCCAGAAAAGACTGCAACTGTCGTATATTGGATGGTGGATTGAGCTTCTTGATGATATCCACCTTGGCCGGGTCGACCTCCATACCCCTATTGGAGTTGATGTAGCCAAGGACCATCCCCCGAGTCACCATGAAATGACTCTTCTCCCAAGATAAGACTAAGTTGACCTCAATGCAGCGCTAAAGTACTCGGTCTAGGTAATCAAGACATTCATCAAAACTGTCACCGTAGACCGAGAAGTCATCCATCAAGACCTCTAAAAATTCACCAACCATGTCCGAGAAAATAGAGAGCATGCACCTTTGGAATGTAGCCGGGGCATTACATAATCCAAAGGGCAACCGTCGAAAAGCATACGTCCCAAACGGATAGGTGAACGTTGTTTTCTTTTGATCTTCGGGCGCTATGGCCACCTGGTTGTATCCCGAATACCCATCCAAAAAGCAGTAGAAACTCTTCCCAGCTAATCTCTCAATGATCTGGTCTATGAATGGTAGCGGGAAGTGGTCCTTCTTGGTAGCCTGATTCAATCATCTGTAGTCTACACAGACCCTCCAAGAAGTGGGTACTCGGGTAGCTATCTCCTCTCCAGACTCATTCACAACTGTGGTGATACCCCTCTCTTTGTGTACCACATGCAATGGACTAACCCACTTAGAGTCGGAGATGGGGTAGATAAAATCGGTGCTCCTTCCTTCATGACCACTTCTCGAAGATTCAGGTTCAGCCTTCGTTGGAACGCATGCGAGGGCTTGGTGTCTTCTTCGAGATAAATGTGGTGGGAGCACAGGGCTGGACATATCCCCTGGAGATCAGGTACGCTCCATCCTATTGCCTTGCGGTTTCTTTCGAGAACCTCCATCAAACGTGATTCTTAGTTTTCAGTCAAATCTGTTGAGATAATGACTGGTAACATATCTGGCTCACTCGCAAGGAATTTATACTTCATGCTCTGCGGTAAGGTCTTCAATTCTGGGCAAGTGGGAGCTGGTATATCTGGCTTCTGGAATGTCTGAGTGAATGCTACCAGATATGTGTATGAGAACTCTTGCTACAATGGTAAATCTAACGAAGATGGCCCTGCTGGTATATCTATCAATGGATCTGGCTCACTCTCCGTCCTAGCCGTAGGCTCTGTAGGCACCAGACACGGTAAAAATTCATCGAACTCCTGCCAGTCAAAATCGGTGTCTGTGTCTGAGGGATCTGAATCTGATGTGTATGAGACAGAATTGATTTCGCCATTCTGATCATGATAAACAACCTCTGTTGTATCCAGTGCCATGAGTGTGCTCTCCGAACTCTCATCTACCATGATATGTGAATCTACACTGTCTGAAGATGTGGCAAGAGCTCGTGATGCGGGATCTGCCCAAACTGCTTCGTCGTCTATAATCACAAAGTCACACACCTGGTGGATGTCTAGCTCTGCATCTGTCATATGCTCTGAGTCGGTCATCTGATCTGAGCACTCTGAATCTCTAGCTCTGGTCTCCTCGATCGTCTGCTGTGGCCAAGAATGGTTGTCCTAATATGATGGGGGTATCTGTCACTGATTCAGGGACCTCCATGTCCAATACAACAAAGTCCACGGGGAATTTCAAGCCATGAATTGTGATGACAATGCCCTTTAGTAACCCCTCTGGCCTCTTAATAGATTTATCTGCAAATTGAAGGATCATCCTGTTCTGTCTAAGAGGGCTAAACTTGAATCGATCAATTAAGGCTGCCAGAAGAAGGTTAATCGAAGACCCGTTGTCTAATAGGGTACGATCGAACTGCTGCTCATGAATGTGACATCTCACATATGGAGCTCCTCCATCGAGTCTCTTGGTTGGTAGTTGATTCTGAATAGCAGAACATGTGGCTCTAGTCAGCATGTGGATCTCTACAGTATGATTCCTCTTCTTCCGGTGTATAGTGATCTTCTCTCTCAAGTGCTTCCGGAAGAGAGGAATGTGCTCCAGTGCCTCTTGTAGAGTCAACTGGATGTGGAATCTGTCTATCATCTGTTGGATGAACTTTAATTGCTGTAATTTTTTAGATTTTCTGTTTTCTTCTGCTGCCCTAAGCGGAGTACTTGAGGGAAAGGGATGGTTGGACCCTCCTCAGATAGAGTGTCAGGAAGAGGTTCCTGTTGCTGAGAAGGACTTGAGCCCATACAAGAGTTATCATGCAACACATATGGACTCGGAGTAGATGAAGAAACCTTTCCTTTATTCATTTTTTATTATTTTTGATAATGTCCTGAGATACAGGGATAGGAGGAAACACAACTGGACTAGCAATGGTGGCATCAACACCACCCACGGCATCTGTCTTCGCAGCATCAGCACCACGCTCTGGCTCAACATCACATCTAATAGTGGCATCAGTACCACCAACTGCATCTGGAGAAATGACGGCCTCAGTATCATCGACTAGATCATCATCATTGGTGGTGTCAGCACCACCATCATCAACATCATCAGCGGCATCAGCACCGCTATCCTCCTCGTCTAACACTCTGGAATCGTCATGGGGCTGTCGTTCAGACGAGGCACCGCTGGCTGGCCTTCTACCGCTCCTAAGTTTTACAAAATCAGCATCAAATATGGAGGAGGAAATATCATTCAAAATATCACTAGGAGTGGCGGTCTCTGTAAACTGTACCTGCTCAAATTTCCTCTTCAGATTGTTCGGGTTAGGTTCAATCTGAGCGAGTATGGCAGCTTTTCCCTTGATTATCTCCCTCATTTCCTGGCGGAACTCATCTGTCTCTCGCCAGAGCTGTTGGTCAGTGAGTAAGCGGGCGAGGTCATCAAGGGACGGGTTCTCATAAACAGGTGCATGAGAACCAGATGGGTTTCCTCGCTGGAAATGAGGAGGAGGCTGAGAATATTGTTGAGGCTGCTGCTGCCTCCACTGTTGTCCCTGATGGTAAGGACGAGGACCCTGCTGGAAGTGCTGCTGGGGCTGGGAGTAATGGGGCTACTGCTGCTGCTGCTGGTTGCTCTGTCCACCCTGAGCTGGAGGCTGCTGCTGGGACGAGGTACCTCCGTTGGACCATCTGAATCCAGGATGATCCCGGTGTATCCCGGGCCGCTGCCGGTCACACCAAATCCCATTGACTTCCATCGATGTCTCTTGCTCGTAAAGGGACGGGGAAAGAACTGCCAGTGGCTGATTCGGCTGATACACCACCATCTGGGTATCCGGAGATGGTAGTTGCTGAGAATAGTACTGCTGCAACTACTGAACCGGCTCTGCTTGAATGTGGCGAACCTGGCGGTACTGAGCAGAGTGTTGGGAAGAATTGTTGCTGCCGGGATCAGCACGTGACCTGGAACGAGGCTGAGAAGCCGCCTGTGCCTCCCGGAGACACAAGATGTGGGTCTTCAGGTCACTAAGAGTCTGTGCCAATTGATCTATCTATGTCATGCCCTGGCACTGCTTCTTCTCTATAATTTCTATGCGGTCCAACTTCTCACTGATAATACCCATGTCAGCAGCTGAAGATTCTGCCTGTGTTGCTGACAAAGAAATGGGTGGACCAGCATCAACCCGTGCTATCCTATGATAGGACACGACCTGGGGTAAAGGCTTCCCCTGAGCGTAGAGCCTAGTCTGGGACATCACTGTATAGTTTTCAGCCATCTCCTCATAGATGACCCAGACCTGATCTTCATCCTTGGCGAAGTAAGAACCCCCACAAGAAGCGTTGACAAGCCCGTGCAACTCTGGTGTCAGCCCACAAAAGAAGCTCTGGACAAGATTGGGCTTGGATATATCATAGTGTGGACACCGGTCGATGAGCTCACGAAATCGATCCCACGCATCATTAAATTGTTCATTGGGGGATCATGGAGAAGTTGTTTATCAGAGCTCGTGTTGCGTTGGTCCGACCGAGTGGATAGTACTTGTTCAAGTACTCGGTCCGGAGCTGCTCCCAAGTGGTAACATATCTCCCCAAATGTTTCAGCCAATAGGCTGCTCTGTCGGCCAGGGAGAAAGGGAATGCTATCGTCTTTATAGTGTCCTTGTCCATGTATCTGTCGTGGACAGTGTTGCAGATCATCTCAAACTCCTGTAAGTGAAGATGTTGCTCATCGGTGTCTAGCCCATGGAACTTGGGCAAAAGCTGAATGGTCTGGGGGGGAAGCTTGAAATCACCCAAAATCTCAGGGAGCTGAATCCGTCGATGAGTCAGAGTTGCAGTAGGGTTGTGCAAATGCCTCATTGGGCGTGGCTGTCTAGCTGGCTCCGGCTGATCCTCCGGGTGTCCATCTGATCCTCCTCCCAAACTCTGGAATCTCTCCACCGCCTGCTTGGTGATGCTCTCCTCTGTCGGCTCGCATCTGTGCTAATTCCTGACGGTCCTCTGCCATGAATGCTCCCTGATCCCGAATCTGTCACTGCATCATCTCTAGGGAGGCTAACAAGGTGTTGTTGATGGCATTGATGAATCCACATTTCATCGTCTTTATTCTGTCATTTTGGCCTCAAAAACCCTAGCAAATGCGTGTAAATACCCTTAATTAGAGCATCTTAGCATTCATGCATGTGCATGTAAATAATGTATAAAATACTATAATTAAAGCCAAAATTATAGAATAAATAAAAGAAACGAAAAAGAATAAAATATTGTAAATATTTTATGACCTAAAACCTTGAGACCTAGACATCTCGATGAATAGGTCGACAAGGAATAAAGTAGGGGGAGATAAAGGACAAATTACCAATACAAATACCTATTCATTTCAGTCATTCTTTATTCATTTTGGGACCTATTTTTGGTTCTGCTTTTTATAATCCAAATAAAGAAACTTTGTACATGAAAGTTGTAGTTTATTTAAATAAATAAAAATACGAAATTGATTTAAAAATAATATATAGATAAAAAGTTATGATCTGAATAAAAATCCAGAATCCCAACTTCCCAAACCTGTATCTCACAAACGAAAACTCCAAATGCATCAAACTCGCCTTTAATTGTATATAATTTAAAATAAGCTATTTAATGGCGGTGGTTTCGCATTTGGCGGAGCTATGGTTTGAAAGTTGAGTTTTGGACCCCTATTGTATACTTGTACAGATTAAAATATTTAATTTATTTATTATTCTTTATTTTCAGAATTTTATATTTTTATAATTTTGTAAATATTATGTATAATAGGTGTGCATTAAAATCAGGAATAAAAATACAAAAGAAACACAAAATTAAAATACTTGAATATAACACATAGGTATAAGACCTATAAATATACCTACATAATTGATTCTTATATTTTATTAAGTATACAAAATACTTCAGAAAAATAAAATAAAAATATTTTTAAGTGTATAAAAGTATTCTATAATTTTATAAAATAATAAACAAAAATAAATAAATAACTTCACAAAATAAAAATAAAATAATAAAATATATAGATAATATACCTATAAAGGGTATAAAAGGTAACTTATAAAATTATACCTCATAAAAATAATTAGAAATCACCATAAAATAATTTAGAAAATAAAAAAATATTTTTCATTTAATAACCAAAAATTAAATAATTCATTTTTTATTTTTTGTTGATTTTACAAGGAATTTTCCAAGGAATTTTCTGGTTGGTCCACGTGGACCAACCAGAGAGCTCCGTTGGTTGACCTCGGTCAACTCTCTGACCGAGGTCTGGATCTTGTCAGACCTGTGTTGTTGACCATTTTCAATGATTTTTCGAGGCTCACCCTTGCGCCATTTCATGATACTTCCTTCTTGACTTTTCACCCCCATCAATCGAGGATACACGTCCAAGGTCTATCTTGGGGCGTGGATCAACGATTCTCCCGTTGCGCTTCATTCTTCGCATCCCATCCGTCAACCCTACAAAAACTACCCTCAATCCATTTTCAAAATTCGAACCCCATTTCATCCCGATTTTTCCCCCTTTGGCTCGTGTTGGATACCTGGAGGTGATAGCTCCAGTGTCAGCCCTTCAAGAAGGCAAAGCGTCGTGGATTTGGGCGAGTTCCACACCTCCGGCGAGCCTCGCCATCGAGGTACTTTCAACCTCAGGCCCAGTCCTTTGAGGTGCCTATTTCTCTCCTTTTCTTTGCTTCTTTTACTCATCATAGTTGTAGGAATCCACAGCCACCTTTATCCCCATCCTTCGTCGGTCGATTCGTACAATCGACGACCCTCGTCGGAGCAAGCTCTGACGAGCCTCCATCTCGTCGTTCATCCCTCGTGAGTGCCCACTGGAGGTCGAGGCATTTTGCCCTCGCCTCCCTTATCCATTTTTGGCAAGTTGTAGGAGTTAAAAGGGCCCCTTGGAGGGTCGATTTTGAAGTCCTCGAGGTACCTGGACCCACTCGTCTTCTCCGACTTGTCCACGGCGCATCAAGGCTCATTGAGCCATTTTGGCCCTGCCGTCGGGTAGAAGGACCTTCCAGGAGTCGTTTGAGCCTGGCAGCATCGAAGAAGAACGTCGGGGCATCACCCTAACGACGGTGGAAGTTCGTCGGAGGTCGTGTTCATCCCTGTTCTTGCAGGGGTGTTCACAACCGTTTGATCAAGCCCCATCCCCAGATCTCTCCAGTGCCGTCCGATCCATCGTGCCTCGACCGACCGATCGTCCAAGGATCATCTAATCGCGACCGTTCGTGCGAAGCGTCATCGGCGCATTGGGAGCGGACACGTGTCCTAAGTGAAGAAGCCAAAGCCGTCCGATCATCCTGCCTGGGTATTTTGCAACTTTTATCCCATGTATTTTGTAATTAAATATTTAGGACATGAACTTTCATTGGCTGCTTAAAAGTTTTGTAATATTTACAGTCAAGCCCCACACTTTCTATTATTGCAAACAGGTCCTCGGCTACGTCACCTCACGTGACCAGTACACGTGAGGTGCGGGGTATTTTACAAGGACCCCCTCACAAGTTTTGCTATTTCATTTTAGTCCATAAACATTTGTATCACATGTAATTTTTTTGGATAAATTTGCATAGTAGCCCCTGGGATTTTCATATTTTACACTTAGGTCCTTCCCAGGCGCGTGCTAGTCACGCGTTGGGGTCGGTATTTTGCAGGTGTACCTCTGCAGGTTCGGATATTTGTATTTAGTCCATTAAATGCAATATTAAGTTGAATATTTTGTGTGAAAATTGCACTGTGGCCCTTGGAGGTTCTGTTATTTACATATATGCCCTTGCTAGTAGTGTAGTTTCTCTTTGTTGTTTGCATTTATTTCATGCATCTATAAAATCCCAAAAATTCCACAAAAATTAGTTTAAGCTCTTGTTTTCTTGCTCATTCATGTCATATTTTTGTATTTCATTTTTATTGCATTTTAATATTTATTAAAAATAAAAAAACATGCATTTTTGCTACTGTTTGCATTAGAAAATACCAAAAAATATTAAATCATTTTGAAAAATTCCAAAAAAATTACCTTAGGTCTATTTTATGTCTTTTAAGTTCTGTCCAAAAATCATTAAAAATTTCAAAACAAAAACCTTAAAAATTAAAAAAACCCCAAAAAAACTTCATAAAAATTTAAAAATTCCTAGAAAAATCCTAAAAATATAAACTCTATTTCAGAATTTTACCTATTTTATTTCCTTTATTTTAAAATTAATTCGAGGAATTTTGGGTACTATTTAGTATTTCTCATCCTCATTTTAATTTCAGCCAGTAGCTTAATTCATTGTTTTCTTGTATTTTGACTTTTAAAAATACCAAAAACATTCAGAAAAATTCCCAAAAATAAAAAAAGTAGAAAATATAAAAAGACCAAACACATTTTATTTCCTACTTTTTGAGCATTTCATCTTATTTTTATAAATACTTTATTCCCCCTTGTCTTATACTTTATATATTCTAGGTATTGAAAAAGAAAATATAAAAAAATATAAAATATAAAAAGAAAATATAAAATCAGAAAATTAAAAACCAAAATACAAAAATATAAAATTAAAAAAAAATAAAAATTAAAAACCCACAAAAAATTGCATACTTGTAGACACACATCACAATCACATTTTTAGCACTTTGCTCGATCTATCCTGTTTGCTCCCTGAGTTCGACACTCTACATCCTTACACTATACACATTTCTTGTAGAGTTAAAATAAATTTGACTCCACATTTGTTTTTCATTGCTTGATTAATATTGTTGTGGGTTCATTGTTGATTTATTCGGGTTTCGTGAGCGGTCGCTCAACGACACTGTGGTCCTGCCTTATGTGGACTATTTTGACCCTCGCAAAACCTGAGTAATCAAATGGCGCCGTTGCCGGGGAGCAACAGCATATAGATTGCATTTTTTAGTGATTATATTTATTTGTCTACATTATTGCTCCAGTTATCTCTCTTGTATTTGATTCACATTTTGGAGCTATCTAACCATTGTCTTTCTTGACTTCTTGCGAGGGACCGCGGAACGAGGAGGATCGCCTAGGGGATCCGGTGCATCCTTGGGAGGCGGAGTCGGCTATTCTAGCCTAGCCGACAGGAGAGAGCAGGAGGAGTGAGAGAGAGAGAGTAGTTAGTGGTTTTCATTTTCTTTGTGAGAGAGAGACATTCATTATTAATTTGTAATAATATAGGTACCTTGGACACTTCGGACACTCGGGCCTAATTTCCAGGTCTTTGTACACCTGGGGGCTCACCGCGGTTTTCATCGCGTTTTCACCACTGTCATTTTCCGATTTTGTTTTATTTACCCGTTAAGACATCACTCATAGTATCATGTTCACTAGAGATCGCATAAAATTACTGAAATTTAGGGAAAATTTTTTGCATTTCAAATGGCATTCACAATTATCTAATAAGCTACATAAACAAAATGTGTCACCAATTTATATTGCATTAATTTACATATAAATTAACATGTAGCAAAAGTAACTACATTTTGTACATGTATCCCAAATTATAGCAGAAGAGAAAGAAAAGAATTTAAAATATCTTGAACATAAACTTAACATGTGTACCTGATAAGATTTACTGTGGAAGCTTACGCTCGGTTCTCCTAATACCATGATGCAGGTGTTTTGCCTACAATCCATGCAATAGGAAGAAAAGAGCGCCAACGAAAGCTGAGCACATCTAATTAATTAAAAATAACAAGAAATTTAGTGACTTCAAAAGAAAGCAAGTAGATAAACAATTGATTTAATAAGCTATTTTCATTACAACAGGTTTTCAAGTTATGCGATATGTAAATCCCCATACTACTCATCCTACTTTAACTATCCATATTTATCATTTTTATACATATATTATTTGGTCCATATTTAAGCTAACCCTCTTTTTTACATTTTATAATTTATGATTGATTGATCTTGGTAATATGGATGATAAGTCCCTGATCTAATCATTGTCTTTATTGAATTTTTATAATGATCGAGGTGATCCATATATCTTGACAGTTTAACGTTTAATGTGATCGAGGTGATCCAGATATCTTGATGGTTTGATGATTAATATGGTCGAAGTGATCTAGATATCTTTTCAATGTTTATGAATCATGTGGATGGATCATAGTAAGTGTAGATGATGAGTTTAGTGTTTTGATTCTTTTCTTGTTGAATTTCTCAAGCTCAATGGATAGTTTGTGGTCTTAGTCTGGGTAAGGTCTCGGCAAGGAATCTTTAGGGTTGGGGTGCCTCCGTAGGCATGTGGTGGAGTAAAATTCATCCTAACTAAGTTCCCAACACGCCCACTAGATATGTCTAACAATCGTGGTAGTAGTTCGTAGTCTGATAAGGATGATTTTCATAACATGATCTTTTCTCTTCGCTTGGAACTATTGGCTGAACAGTAACCAACTCAACCGAAACCAAGCTTAACTGTACTCAACTTAACTGAAATCAAGCCCCACTATAACCAACTCAACTGTAGCCGATCTCAATCTAGCCAAACTCAACTGTAATTCATCCCAACTCTAGCCAAACTCACTTATGGCTCATTCCAATCTCAATTGTAACTCTTCCAAATTCAACTGTAACTGATTTAGATGTATCTATAGAGGATTCAGATGTAACCAACGCCAAGCCTATTGGAGGAATGGTAACCAAAACTCAAGCGGTGAGGATGTCTCCTAAGAGACCATTCCGTATCGCCCTCTAAGTGGAAGTACAGTCCAGTAGAGGGATAGGTCTAATCCAAAACTATGCCATTGAGATGGGTGGGAGAGACTCCCCTGAAGAGTCACTTCAAAAAAATCGGCCAGATTAGTACGGACAAACGAGCTCGAAAAACTAAAATCGAGGGCCCTCTAGCCTTGGCACTCTAAAGAACAAGGGCCAACAGAACTGGTCTTAAAAGAAAACACGTGGATCCCAGAGAGGAGTAAAACTGCGAGCGAAAAACTGAGAAAAGACTAGGATCTGAGACCCGTGCACTAAGCGGTCGCTACCCTAACTGGGCTTCCTATCTCCCGTCGAGCTGAGGTCCACCGCACCCTCGCATAGTCAAGTGTAAAGGCCACCATAGCTGGTATTTTTAATTATCAGTCATCGTCGGATCATCATCACTGACTTATTTTCTCATCCTTTCTCAATCTCTGTTGTGATTAACTTTACATATCTAGCCATCTCATCGTCAATCTTATCGAATAGTGATCCATAATTAACGATCCATACCTAAATGATTGATCATAAAGATTTTCAATCATTGATCATAAATTATCTCAAAATTTGGTGGCATGCAATTGATCTAGATTTTACAAGTCACTTATATGAAAAATACCATAATGATATCATTTTTCAAATCATGAGATTAAAAGTTGTTCATTAAATCTGGATTCAAATTTAGATCAATGGTAGATTCCCAACTTTTCTTATTTAAATCAGAAGATTAAGACTTACTCATTAGGTATTGGTTTCAATTTAATTATATGATCTAATTCATGTAAAATCTCCAATTCTTTTCATCATGCAAAGTGTAAATCTCACAATCTCAATTTTTGTTGCCTATGCTCGGTATCCCATTCCCATATATGGTGAGGCAAGAAGTGCTCTTGCAATGCTTTGGTAAATGAACAATTAGTTGCATTGTTCGCTTGAAGCAAATCTGAGTCATATGCATGCCACATCATGTTAGTGCATGTTTACATATTTACACTTAGTAATGGTAACTAAGGTTATCCGTTGATGATGTTGCCCCAGTTATTGGTTGTTTCTATCGGGGCTGTGGTGTGATCATAAATATTATAGGGATTACGATGTGATTGAATAAGATTCTATAGCATAATTAGTGTTCTATAATTTAGATCAATCCTATACAAAAAACATCACTTGTCGTCATTTTACCCACGAAATCCGGAGTAATATCTTGAAATTGAAGTTAATTGTATGCTATTTATCCTCAATCTCTTATCCTTTAAATCTTTAAATCTGTAGTAAATATGGATCTGGATTTAAAATCGAATTCATGTTAAATCATTTCCAAGCTTCTCATATTTCAAGCATGAAAATCCAAAGCTAATTAATCTAAGATTAGACTCAGCTTGCATGTTAAATTCATCTTTAAATCTCCATATTTCAAGCACAAATCAGTAGTTAATTAGTGATCTAAATTTGACCCAATTACATACAAATCACCCTTAATTTCTCCTCAACCAACTTGAAATCAGTAGTTATTCAATGGTCTAAAACTGGACTTCAATCATATGTCAATCCCCCTGAAATCTTTCTTATTTTAACATGGGAATAGTATCTAATTTGTGTTCTAAAATTGGGTCTTAATTCGTATTAATTTGTTTGCAAAATATTTCAAATTTCTAATTTGTGATCGAAATGGGTTGATCGGAGGTGAATTTAGTGAGGAGGTGGCAGAGGACCTCCGATCTAGGTTAAAGACTTGGAAATGGGTCTACAACTACAAAAATCAAAATCAATATGAACTGAAATACATTAAAGATCTAAGCCTAATATTACTTGGTGGATCAGATGATTGAGATGAGGTTCAAAGATCCTTGGGTCGTTTCCTCGATGGCGCGGCAGTGACGGAGGCTCGGCTCGCCTAAGCGGAGCACGACAATCTCTCAATGGATCTGAGGTCTAATCACACACGTCCTATGAGATGCCCGTCCAACGATCCAGGATACCCATTAAGACATCACTCATAGTATCATGTTCACTAGAGATCGCATAAAAGTACTGAAATTTAGGGAAAATTTTTTGTATTTCAAATGGCATTCACAATTATCTAATAAGCTACATAAACAAAATGTGTCACCGATTTATATTGCATTAATTTACATATAAATTAACATGTAACAAAAGTAACTACATTATGTACATGTATCCCAAATTACAGCAGAAGAGAAAGAAAAGCATTTAAAATATCTTGAACATAAACTTAACATGTGTACCTGATAAGATTTACTGTGGAAGCTTACGCTCGGTTCTCCTAATACCATGATGCAGGTGTTTTGCATACAATCCATGCAATAGGAAGAAAAGAGCGCCAACGAAAGCTGAGCACATCTAATTAATTAAAAATAACAAGAAATTTAGTGACTTCAAAAGAAAGCAAGTAGATAAACAATTATTTAATAAGCTACTTGTATTGTAACAAGTTTTCAAGTTGTTCGATATGTAAATCCCCAGACTACTCATCCTACTTTAACTATCCATATTTATCATTTTTATACATATATTATATGATCCATATTTAAGCTAACCCTCTTTTTTATATTTTATAATTTATGATTGATTGATCTTGGTAATATGGATGATGAGTCCCTGATCTAATCATTGTCTTTATTGAATGTTTATAATGATCGAGGTGATCCATATATCTTGACAGTTTAACGTTTAATGTGATCGAGGTGATCCGGATATCTTGATGGTTTGATGATTAATATGGTCGAGGTGATCTAGATATCTTTTCAATGTTTATGAATCATGTGGATGGATCATAGTAAGTGTAGCTGATGAGTTTAGTGTTTTGATTCTTTTCTTGTTGAATTTCTCAAGCTCAGTGGATAGTTTGTGGTCTTGGTCTGGGTAAGGTCTCGGCAAGGAATCTTTAGGGTTGGGGTGCCTCCGTAGGCATGCGGTGGAGTAAAATTCATCCTAACTAAGTTCCCAACACGCCCACTAGTTATGTCTAACAATCGTAGTAGTAGTTCGTAGTCTGATAAGGATGATTTTCATAACATGATCTTTTCTCTTCGCCTGCAACTATTGGCTGAACAGTAACCTATTCAACCGAAACTAACCTCAACTATACTCAACTTAACTGAAATCAAGCCCCACTGTAACCAACTCAATTGTAGTTGATCTCAATCTAGCCAAACGCAATTGTAATTCATCCCAACTCTAGCCAAACTCATTTATGACTCATTCCAAGCTCAATTGTAACTCTTCCAAATTCAACTGTAACTGATTTAGATGTATCCATAGAGGATTCAGATGTAACCAACGCCAAGCCTATTGGAGGAATGGTAACCAAAACTCAAGCGGTGAGGAAGTCTCCTAAGAAACCATTCCGTATCGCCCTCTAAGTGGAAGTACAGTCTAGTAGAGGGATAGGTCTAATCCCAAACTATGCCACTTTGATGGGTAGGAGAGACTCCCCTGAAGAGTCACTGCAAAAGAAAAATAGGCCAGATTAGTACGGACAAACGAGCTCGAAAAACTAAAATCGAGGGCCCTCCAGCCTTGGCACTCTAAAGAACAAGGGCCAACAGAAGTGGTCTTAAAAGAAAACACGTGGATCCCAGAGAGGCGTAAAACTGCGAGCGAAAAACTGAGAAAAGACTGGATCCGAGACCCGTGCACTAAGCAGTCGCTGCCCTAACTGGGCTTCCTATCTCCCGTCGAGCTGAGGGACACCGCACCCTCGCATTGTCAAGTGTAAAGGCCATCATAGCTGGTATTTTTAATTATTAGTCATCGTCGGATCATCATCACTGACTTATTTTCTCATCCTTTCTCAATCTCTGTTGTGATTAACTTTACATATCTAGCCATCTTGTCGTCAATCTTATTAAATAGTGATCCATAATTAATGATTCATACCTAAATGATTGATCACGAAGATTTTCAATCATTGATCATAAATTATCTCAAAATTTGATGGCCTATCAATTGATCTAGATTTTACAAGTCACTTATATGAAAAATACCACAATGATATCATTTTTCAAATCATGAGATTAAAAGTTGTTCATTAAACCTGGATTCAAATTTAGATCAATGATAGATTTCCAACTTTTCTTATTTAAATCAGAAGATTAAGAGTTACTCATTAGATATTGGTTTAAATTTAATTATATGATCTTATTCATGTAAAATCTCCAATTCTTTTCATCATGCAAAGTGTAAATCTCAAAATCTCAATTTTTGTTGCCTATGCCCGGTATCCCATTCCCATATATGGTGAGGCAAGAAGTGCTCTTGCAATGCTTTGGTAAATGAATAATTAGTTGCATTGTTCGCTTGAAGCAAATCTGAGTCATATGCATGCCGCATCATGTTAGTGCATGTTTACAGATTTACACTCAATAATGGTAACTAAGGTTATCCATTGATGATGTTGCTCCAGTTATTGGTTGTATTCATCGGGGCTGTGGTGTGATCATAATTATTATAGGGATTACGGTGTGATTGATAAGATTTTATAGCATAATTAGTGTTCTATAATTTAGATCAATCTTATACAAAAATACATCACTTGTCGTCATTTTACCCACGAAATCTGGAGTAATAATATATCTTGAAATTGAAGTTAATTGTATGCTATTTATCCTCAATCTCTTATCCTTTAAATCTTTAAATCTGTAGTAAATATGGACCTGGATTTAAAATCGAATTCATGTTAAATCATTTCCAAGCTTCTCATATTTCAAGCATGAATATCCAAAGCTAATTAATCTAAGATTAGACTCAGCTTGCATGTTAAATTCATCCTTAAATCTCCATATTTCAAGCACAAATCAGTAGTTAATTAGTGATCTAAATTTGACCCAATTGCATACAAATCACCCTTAATTTCTCCTCAACCAACTTGAAATCAGTAGTTATTCAATGGTCTAAAAGTGGACTCCAATCATATGTCAATCCCCCTGAAATCTTTCTTATTTTAACATGGGAATAGTATCTAATTTGTGTTCTAAAATTGGATCTTAATTAGTATTAATTTGTATGCAAAATATTTCAAATTTCTCTTCAAATCCAACATGTAAATTGTAACTATTAAGGTCTGATTTTAGACTCGAATTATACCATTTTATCCCCCAATTCTCTCAAGTTTAAGAGATGAACAATACCTAAATAGTGGTCTGATTTTGGGTCGTAATACCTATAAATCACCACTTCTTAGATTTTCGTCATAAATTTAGAGCATATGCAGTAGATTGAAGTTGGGTCCAATTACATGTAATTCAACCCCAAATTCATCACATTTTATCATGAAATCAAACGTAGCAATGGTCTGAAATTGAATCTAAAAATATACATGGAATGCGGCAAGAGAGGGGAAAGATTGTACCTTTGATCCTCTAAGTTTGGAGGATAATTGGGGATTAATTTAGAATGTAATAATAGCTAAAACAGATGTTGGACAACAACATAAAGGGGGCTAATTGAGTCTGAAATTGAGGCTCTAGCAGCAACTTTCATGGAAGAGGAGAGCAACTCTAGCTGAGGCTACATGGAGGAGCTCTCCAGCACTTGGAGCTACTCCTACAGCTGCTTTATAGTCGATGGACAACAACTCAATTGATGGAAATGGAGGATTTGGTGGGGGAGGGGGTTTGGTGAAATGTGTAGAGGAATTGGAGAGAATAAGGGGAGGGGTTGGTATGAATAAGGGAAGGGGTGGGGGCTTTGGTTGCCAAGTGGAGAAGTTGAAAAAGCCAAGTGGAGAAGCATTGAAAGCCAAATGGAGTGAGAGAGATAAAGCTAAATTGTTGGTTGTTGTGCTGGAAATTTTGCACACATATACATATATATATATATATATAACCTTTAACTCTCTCATCTCTAGAATATTGAAGTCGTCCGCATTCGCACCTCGAGTCTCGGATTCTGATGTGCAATAGCTCGTTTTGACCATCTCTGAATGACGATCAAAATGAGTATAATATTCATATACTTCATATTGAATATGAATTCTCGAAATTTTTGAGATACAAACTTGGTTTCCGGCTAAAATTTGTGATTTTAAAATACCAAAGACCTCCGATCGATGAATAATCGATTTCATTGGTCTTATTTTTGTCGAATCGAATTTTCTAGTGGTCTCAATTTGTTTTGCAGTTCGGATTTCACGTCGTGGCTTTTTTTTGATGGCACGTATTATGATGCGATCGACTTTTGGATGATTTCACCCGAACGAATTTTGATCTACGATCTATGGATAGATCTAAGTTTATTTAATATTAATTGCATATTAATTGGTCATGTAGACACTTAATCGGGTCGGGTTCAATTTATTCGGATATGGATGTTACATCCTCGCTTCAATGACGTTCAATATAGCCTGTCACACCCGTCGACTCTCGGAGCTTATTAGAGTGAGATGGAAGCCAAAGATCGAAAATAGAGTGCAATTCTAAGCCATTTATAAGATGAGAAATGCCAATTTTCAAACGAAATTTTGCCCACAAAAAGAGGCGTATTTTGGCCAAAATTATTTGGGCGAAAATCAAGGGTATATGGACATTATTCGAGTGAAGAAACCGGATTAAAAGGAGTTCGGATCTGATCGGGAAAATTTAAGAAGAAGGCGGATTAGGCTAATTTATTTGGTTTGAAGGAAAGCGGAGAAGTTGACTGGATGGTCAACAAAATTAAATGGACCAATGGGAATGGTCCTGGAATAGTACAAATTAGAGTAGAAGATAAAAGAACTAGATTAAATAAAAAATAAAAATAAAAAATTAAACAAATTCAAATAAAAAATTTATTAACATAAAAATTGTTTGTAATTTAATAAATTATTTTTTGATTTTTAATAATGTAAATAAATTAATTTAAATATTTAAGTAATTAGAATACATATGTATATAAATTACCTATATACATAATATACATATTTTTTAATTTTTTATTTTTTTGACAAATATACATGTTATTTTATATTTATTTACTTACATAATAATTCAAGAATTTTAAATATTTTTTATTTTATTTTTACTGGTTAATTTAGTCATACAAATAATTACATTTATGTATTGAGTAGATACATTATACATATGTAGTTACATTTATTTTATCCATGTGTAATTACATTTATTTTATTTTTGGTTCTTTTTAATTTCGTTATTTTTATTTGTACTTTACATAAATAATGTACAATATACATATAATATTTAAAATATAATATGTGAAAAAATAGAAATAAATAAATAAATAAATAATATAGCTATACTATAAAGCCAATATATAACAACACTCCAAAAGGCCGACTTTCACATCTTAACTCCTATTTTTATGAAACCATTTTTTAAAGCCTATTTAATTTTGAACACAATGAAAATGAGCTTGGTTTATTTTGATATTTTATTGATTAGATATTGATCTTTCAATTTTGGCCTTACGACTTTTCAGAATGTTGTCTCTCTTATTCTGTACATGGATTCTTCTTGTAATTATTTTTAATATTTACAACTTATTTTTATGTACAAGTTCTAAGAATGAAACATTTTATTTGAGGTTATTTTGGTGAGAAATAAAATAGTAGAAGATATTTACAGTATATATATATTGATAAATTTACATATTTCTTGATTTTTATAGATTAAAGGCCCCATCTCCGCTTACTTTATTCCTTGTCGATTAGGTCAAGCCTTGACCTACTCTCGAGTTAGGATCAACCTATATTTACTTTCATATATTTAATCTTTTATTTTTTATTTTTTCTTTCTTTATTTATTTTATGTTAAAATAATGATAAATATACACTATTTACAAATGATTTGGAATTATTAAAAAGTAAGATTTAATAATATTTTACAGGTGTTCTATATCGGTTTTAAGCCAAAATAAATGAATAAAGATGATAAATAAAGATTCATCATTCCCCTATACTTTACATTTGCTAGTCCCCTAGCAAACATTTATTTGAATAATAAGTGACTACAAAGAAAAAGGAAAAAGGAAAAATAAATAACTTAGAATAATTTTGATTTTAAAACTAATCTTCATAAAATCAAAGTATGGAGCTTGGTCAGACCTTTAGATTATTAGTTTGGCGGAAGCTTATTGGGAATAGGATTTAAGACTCAACAACCTTTAAGTTCCATAAGTCTCTATTCAGTTCGCCTCGATAGTCAGGTTAGAACAAGTCCTCATACGCAAATTCTGATGACTATGAATCTTACGTGTACTGTGTAAGTGATATATATAGCTCTCCATATCTAATTCCTCAGTCTAGCTACTCTTTCCTTGTAGAGCAGGGTATTTCCTTCTAGGTTCATGTACTTGCTATGTCCACAATCGAGGGAGAGAGGGGATAGAGGAATAAGAAGAGAATTGGAGTGTGGCAAGTGTAGCCACATCTCCTTGTGAAACCGGTTAGTGTAGCCTAGTCTCCATCAATATCTGCGGGTTCTCTAAAGATTAGACTATTGTTGTCAATGATGTATATTCACTGTATTGACTTCTTTTTTGTGGAAAGTATTGTTGCGTTGCATTGATCTTTTTGTGCCCAACAGATATAGAATCTTTTTTTCTGCCTATATTTTGGGATCATAGAAAGAAACTAATAACGGATTGAAAATCACTAATGATCATTAGAGAACACTAATCAATAGTTAGCAGAAGATAAGCCTAAGCCGCGAAAGTTCAATCGTGATTAGTGAAAATTAATCACGATTAGTGTTAATTAAGCGTCATTAGCGAATCTAGAATCCTCTGAAATGTTATAACTTAAGCCCTAAGTTTCGGATAAGTTTTGACCAAAACCATGGTCCAAAACCATGGGTCGCTAACCACAGTTAAGTCTAAACCATGGTTTTCTAACCATGGTTAGCGGTTTTCTGGAGCCTATAAATACCCCCCTCTACCCATTCATTCTATACGATTTCCACTACCACCACCACCACAAGGGCTAGGGTCGAGAGGTCGGGAGGAGGAGTAGGAGGTGAAGAAGGAGTGCTAGCGAAGCGCTGCCGGGAGAACGAAGAGGAGGAAGGTACGATCCTCTCTTAGTTTTCTTCCTGAGTTAGGTTTTCGATTCATGTTCAGTTTCCTTTCTGTTTTCCTTTCGATGGTTTTATAAGGGAAAACTCTGCCGAAATTTTCTTATAAATATTACCATGTATAAGGGGAAACTCTGCCGAAATTTTCCTAAAAATATCACCCCCTATAAGGGGAAGCTCTGCCGAAATTTCAAGAGAAAATATGTTTTTCACGTTCTTCGTGTTCTTTGTCCGTTCTTCGTGTTCTTCATTCGTTCTTCACGTTTTTGGCACGTTCTTAGAGTTTTTGATACGAAAATGAAATTCGATCGTTTCAGGAGCTATAAATTATCCTGTTGAAAAAGAATCACGATAAAGCACTGCATATGTGAGGGAGAGCTCGATTAGGTAACAAAATCCTTCCTTTTGTTGCTGGATTTTCATACAAGATTATTGAAATTCTTGATTTTATGTTCTTCGCTATAAAGAACCCTAATTTGGCTATTTTTGAGAAAGTATGAAAAGTTGCTTTGTGATTCCCACTAAAATAAGGTTTAAGCATCGAATTGATGCAGTGGCTTGGAAAGATAGGGTTTGGGAGTTAAAAGAGCATAAATTGAGTATATAAATATATGAATTAATATATGTGTAAGTCTATACTCTGTATTTATAGTTACGCTGATTAAAGGCTTAATGGAGGAATTACATCATGGGAATTGATGTGTTTTGAGTTGGATCCTGAAAAGGATCATGTGTTACGTTAAGGATGGCTGAGAGGAGAACTACAGGCCGGACATGCAATCTGTAGGTTTGTCGGAAGGAACCCGTATTGGCGTTTCCCTACCTATGTGGTACACGGCTGCCCTGTTATGATAAGTGCGCACGAAATGAATGATTTGCAACGCGTGGTACCAGGAGCCAATATCTTCGGGTTGAACAACGGAAGATGTGGTTGTGCCATGTGGAGGCACGGGTGGTTGGATAGCGGTTGGGTCATGATAATATGTATTTAAAGCTGATAGGTTATATGATTAAATGTTAGCATGAGGTTTAAGCAACCGAGTCCTCGAGGATAGTGTGCTCCTTTGTTTGACAGGCCGAGGGTTTGAGACCTTGGATAATAAAAGAAAAGGAAATTGTCAGGGCATAAGCTTACCAGATCAATGCAATCTCCAATCCCGAAGTGTCCACAGCTTCGGAGTCCATATAGTGGTGAGGTAATTCCCTGGACTAATCTCTGACGTGGAATGGAAAGGAACAGGACTTAAATCAATGAGAAGGAATGAAACTTTTTATGATAACAAGTTTTGAAAATTACATAATTTGTTTGCTTTTCTCTTCTTCGTTACTTAGCATTCGCTAATTATTATCTTATGATTTATGGAAAACCCAACAGGTGTCGGTGAGTCATCGCAAGGACATTAATAATTCAGCCAACTAACATAGTCATTCGGCCAGCCATAGTATATTTATTATGTAAAATAGTTAGTAATCTTTTTGTGTGTTTCCTTCCAGCTGATGTACATGTAAATGATTATAGTGGGATAATGTATCATGCGAACTTTACTTTGTGTATGGAAAAGTGTTGAAATACTTCATTCTGAGTATTTTTAATCGCAGTATGTTTCTGAACGTTAGTTGTGATTGCTGAATAAATTATTGCTAAGTAACCAGATCTGGATATGGGAGGATTCGACGGCCCGGGATTCGACGTCGTGACACAATACCCTTTAATTCACAACTCACATGTGAAACCAACAATGTTGGTCAATTATCTTGTCATTTTTATTGGTGATTAAAATATTCTAATTTATGCAAGGATAAAAAAAACTGTCGAATAAAACCATCCTACGTAAACAAGGATGTTGCTATCCCAAAACATGATTTTACTCCATTTTAGGTCAACTTGCATTTAACAGTCTCAATTATTTGCTTAAGGTTATCGTTGTTTAAATGTGTCACAAATCAATCATTCAATCGTCTACCGCTCATTCCCAATTTCTATTAACCTAGATGATCAAGCTAGGAAGGGAGGTCGAGAAAAAACCATGCCGTCGATAAAATCATGAACTATGCTAAGAGAAAACTCGCAATTCCTTGAGCAAAATTTGTGAAAACCAGACTGAATTTAAAAGCCGACAATTCAGATGTATGCAAGTCGATGAAAAAACACACCTAAATGCTTCTATTAGAGGGAAAGAATAGATTTTATTTTGGCTAGGTGAAGCGATGTTTATGTACGTCTATAATTAATGTGTGTCCTACCTACGATCAAACACATATAAAATAAAATATGAAAGAAGCTCGGAGAGCCGCGTGCATAATCCTAGGTCGACACTCAAGTGGGGGCAATCCCCACACAACCACATATACCTCATTCATTTACACACGTGAGTCTTCGAACGAAGACCACTGTAAAGACGATTAATACATAAAAATGCAAAGACAACACTTTTGTTCTCTTTGACTTCCTCCAAAGTTTGCTTATGCGGCTCCTCGCAGCGGGGAACACCTTCTCCTTGCCTCCTTGAATGCCAAGGGTCCTTCCAAAAAAACATACGTTAGATATCCATCAAAGAATTATCAATAATAATGCATGAGACATGAACAAATTGACCTACTAATTGGAAATAATCACTTAATCAAATAATAATCGTGTCCCCGGTAACAACTTCATTTGATGGGCGAGAAATTCAGCCTCTTAATAAGTTGTTTTAATGTCATTGTAGTCGGACGAATTAGATGCGTCAAAGAACGGTTGATTAAGATAATCGATTAAAACAAAGCGTCCGATTTATTTTTACTTGGGCAAGCCCAAGGTCGAACTCAGGGACACAAGCCTCTTAAGTAATTATCTGGACTCATATTATTCCAATTAAATGTTGAATTAGAAACCATAGGTAAAAAACACACACATATGCATAAAATGCAAGCAATGCAGACACATGAGTCAGACATTTTTTATTTGATTTTTTATGCAAGGTTAAAATGATGCAAACATGCCATAATTAGACAGAATCAATGAGCAACAAATATGTAAGCAATTTCAGAATCCATTTACTAAGCAATCTGCATGGACAAGTTACATAATAACATGATGATCATTTAGCATTATGTCATTAGAATTAATCAACAAAGTCCAAAGTGTCCAAAACAGAAATATAGCCATACATTAGAAAGATAATAAAACGAGCTTCGAAACGCAACTGAAATCACATTGATCGGAGCTCGGAGGCTCAAGATATTCACATCAGAAACCAGGGGCATATGCAAGAAAACATGAAAATAAAATAGCAAACATGTATCTGGAAGGACCTAAAAGTAATTAACAAAAGTCGCGAGACCTTCCCTGTAATTTTCACACATGCCCGGGGGTATAGGTGCAATTATTAAAACCCAAAAGGGGGTCATTTGCAATTTACCCAAGACTCATGTGGATCACACGTGATGGTTGGACCCGTTTGCAATTATGAAAAGTCTCAAGATCCTTTCTACAAAATTCCACATCTCGTGCGTGCCTAAAATGCGGGAGATAGGCTCGAGCGCCTTTCGAAGGCTCGACGGAGGTCGGGCATCGATGCGGGCTCGGAGACGGCTCGGAGGTGGCTCGGGTGCTCCGAGCCCTGAGGTATGGTGTTGGGGCTTGCTGTGACACGTGGCCGACTTTGGACTGTTCGATCTTTGAGATCGGACAGCTGCTGCAGACGCTCGGAGTTGTAGACGTGGCCCAAGGGAGACCGTCTGATCTGGGTAATCGGACGGTAACTGCTTCATTGGTTCCTCCTCGCCGCCGCCTCCTGCGGTAGACTTGGTTGTGCTCCGGTGATGCTCTCTGTGCTCCACCGCTCCTCTCTGACGTCGATGGGGCTCCATGGAGCATCCTGGAAGCTTGTCGAGGTTGCTGGGTTCCCGGGAGAAGTGCGGCAAGGTCTGGAGGAGGTCGTCGATGCTCAGATGTCGGAGATGGAGCTTGCGAGGTTGCTCTGGTGAGAGCTCCGACCATTGAAGTATATACCTGCAATTGTGAATCCCAATAGCCGAAGCAACGATGTGCGAGCAGGTTGGGAATGGAATGAGGTCTTGTGCGGGCGGAAAGATGAGAGACAGGAGCTCCCTTCCGGTGAGGTGGAGGAGAGGTGGGGCGGAGGTGACCAGATCTTGGAGAAGGGAAGGTGGGTAGCTGATGGGTGCGCGAAGGTGGTCGATGTATGGTGAAGCTACTGCGATGATTAATGGAGGGTGAAGGTGCGTAGGGAAGGCTAATTAAATCGGAAAAATCGAACAAAAATGCAAAGGGAGATCGGAATACTTACCTAGAGAAATTGATGGTGGCAGAGCCTGGGATTGAGCTTCGAGATGATGCTCGGGTCTTTGCTGGACTCCCCCGGCTACGGGGAGCAGTTTGGTGGTGGCGGAGCACTGCAAACCCGCCCTACCATGGCCAGGGGTCGACACCTGGGGCTGCCATCATCTTGGCACCTCAATCGGTCCTCCCCCTGTCACGAGGTGGAGTAGTGGTGCTGGGCGGTGCCCCATGTAAAGGTGGGCAAGGAGGAATGAAGATGGTGGCGGTGTATTTGAAGGATGAAGGTGATGGTTCCGATGGAGGAAGACATGGGTTGAGTGGAAGATATGGAGCGAGGGGAAAGGTTACGTGGCGACCCACGAGGCCCGCGAGGGTGGTGGATGATCGGGCTACGTCGTGGGGTAGTCGGAGAGTGGAGATGATGGCGGAGAAGCTAGGGGAAATGGAAAGGGGGAAGCCGGTTGGAGAGGGGGAAGACGTGGGAGAGATGGGGCTTGAGGTAGGCGACGAAGTCTTGGCCGTTGGATCTCGTGATCCCATGGCTGAGAAGTTGGCGCTAAAGAGCGGCATGGATTAGATCTAGGGTGGTGCGATTGAGGGTTAGGATATCACCACGTGGCAGAAGGAGATGTGGGTGGAGACGAACGACCGCGATGAGAGGTGGGTGTCGATCGAGTGGCTAGGAAAGAAGCGGATAATGATGGTTGAGATTGAGCCTTTTGGAGGAAATTGGGTGGCTACGGGGATGACACGTGGCAAGCTGAGAAGAGAGGCACTAACGAACGACCATGATTTGATCTGGGAATGAATCGGAGGGCTGAGGTTGAATGCAGGAGCAACAGTGATGATCAAAGGGATGGAAGGTGATCTAAAGGTGGAAAAATGAGGGCGGGTGACGCACAAAGGAGCAGGCCACGTGGCGCAACCAGAAAGCGCCACGTGGCCCAATCAGGTTATTTCGATATAAAACCTCATAAAAGAGTATGAAAATGGCCGAATTTGGAAAAACTCAAAACATAAGAGTTGTAGATCTCGATGCAATCTACAAGTTTCATGTTGACCAAAAATAGAAACGAGGTCAAACAAAATGAGAAATACTTTTTGTGAGCGTTTTTTAGGGTAAAAACACTACGGATTTTAGTTTCGTTATTTTTTTTGTATTTTTAATTTATTCTAAGACTCAGACATATACAAAGATTTATCTAGTTTTTATTGACACTAGTCTAAGATAGGGGGTTAATATCTGCGAACTAATACCATGAAACTGGGTTTCATCAAGTATCTAATCCAAGTCATCCTTATTGTAAAAGTTAGTAGGAAAATCACAATCGGATCCCATTTATGCCGTGTCAATGTTATCCTAATATCAGTTTAATATTGCACATAAATCATACCAACTACAAGGATGATTCATTACATCAACTCTATTTTAGAAATTGTTTTAAAATGAATTATGAAGCAAGAATGTAAATGTTCTTCATAAGAAAGAAAATAAGCAACAATAATTCTATCTAGTGTAACTTGAAAACCCAAAAGCAAGAGGCAGGATTTCATTACCTAATCAAGCTCTCTCTTGTGTATGCAACGATTTATCATGGTTCATTTTCAGAAAGGATGATCTACGGCTCCTGAAACGATCGAATTTTACTTTCATATCAAGAACATGAAGGACTTACCAAAAGTACGAAGAACGCGGAGAATATATTCTCTCATAATTTCAACAAAGTTTCCCTTAACACGGGGTGATATTTCTAGGAAGATTTTTAGCAGAGTTTTCCCTTATATCAGGACACATTTCCAAAGAAAAATGGAAAGAGTTTTCTCCATAAAATCATTGAGAGGAAAATAACAACGAAACAAAAAGAATATAACAGAACTACAATCGATGGAGAATTGGTAGACACCACTTGTCTTAGATGAGTGAAGCATGTAACGAATCACATGGTTCACTGACGGTCCAGCCACCCACACCTAAGTAGGGTGCTACAAAGATTCCTCCAACAAACAACCATGAAATTTACAATAACTGATAACTCTCTTATCAAGGGTGAGTGAGTCATACGAAGAACTCATATGCTTACTGATGTCCTAGCGGCCTGCACCCGAACATGGCTAAAATGAGTTGAAAAGGAAGATGAATTGAAACCCTAGCTTAATTTAGTGCTACTTATCTCCTACATGGAACCAACTAGGAGAGTATCACTTGGTCCTCCTCCTCCTTATTTCTGGCAGTGCTTTGCTAACGCTCTTGCCTCCTTCTCTTCCTCCCATCCTCTCAACACAACCCTTAGGGAAGTGGTGTCAGTGGAAGTTGTAGGGAATGAATGGGTAGGGAGGGGCTATTTATACAGTTTAGAAAATTGTTAACCCATGGCTTAACTGTGGTTAGCAACCCATGATTTTGTCCAAAGCTTATCTGAAACTTAGAGCTTAAGTTAGAGCTTTCCAAAAACTTAGAGCTTAAGTTAGCTCTTTCCAAAAAATCATGGCTTAAGTTAGCTCCTTCCAGAAACTTAGAGCTTAAGCTAGCTCATTCTAGAAACTTAGAGCTTAAACTAGCTCCTTTCGAAAACTTAGGACTTAAGTTAGCTCCTTTCGGAAACCTAGAGCTTAAGCTAGCTCCTTCTGAAAACTTAAGGCTTAAGTTAACTCCTTCCAGAAGCCATAGATTAGAGCTTAAGTTAGGTCCTTCCATAGCCAAAGCTTGAGGCTTAGCTTCATTTAATTAGTGCTAACCATGATTAACTATGGTCACTATTATAATGATATCCATCCTTTTTCTATTTGTTCCTAGAAATAAATTCCATTAGTTTGACCAACCGGATCTTCTGACATAGAATCCGAGAGATGACCAAGTTCAAGACTTTACAAATATACACCTCTGGAATATAGCTGGAGCATTACACAGTCCAAAGGGCATCCGTCTAAAGGCGTAGGTGCCAAACAGACAAGTAAAAGTAATCTTCTCTCGATCTTCAAGAGCGATTGCAACTTGGTTATACCCTGAGTATCCCTCCAAAATATAAAAGAACTCTTTCCTTGCCAGTCGTTCGACGGTCTGGTCAATAAAGGGTAGTGGGAAGTTATCTTTCTTAGATGCTGAGTTCAAGCATCGGTAATCTACGCAGACACATCATGAAGCAAGTACTCAAACAAAATTTCCTCACCACGATCACTCATTACAATTGTAATCCCGGATTTCTTTGGGACCACATGTAATGGGTTTACCAATTTAGAATCAGAAATGTGACAAATAAATCCATCATCACACCATTCCTGATCTCTTCATGATAAAATCTTGAGATTAGGATTCAGACGGTGCTGAAACTTATGGGAGGGCTTGTTGTCATCCTCTAAGTAGATAGGATGCAAGCACAATGCTGGATCGATCCCACATAGATCTAAAATATTCCATCGTATGTCCTTGCAGTTTCTCTCAAGAACCTCTAGCAAGTGAGATTCCTGGTCGTCGGTCAACTGCGAACTGATGATGACTGGAAATATGTGGGGTGCACTCGTAAGGAATGCATACTTCAATGTTGATGGTAAAAGTTTGATCCCATGTAGAGTTTAAATATGCTCTGTAGCGACCTCAGAAAATGCACTTCTGGAAGGTAAATGATACACCATCTATGAACTGTCCACTGTGGCTACAATATGCTCAACATGTAGTGTCTCAAATAAATCTGCAAAGAACTCTCTACCAAGAATTGGATGGCTCATTAGAAATCTCAGAAATCTCAATAAAATCTTCATAAAATCCATCAATATACATCTCATCACGATCAACAATGGAGCAAATGTCGATTGTGCTTTCCAGGCCTTACTTTTGGGAAAGGAATTCTTGGGTATCAATGTAATCTGCAAATAAATCTCTGTCTCTGATCTCAGCTAGAAAATCACAGTCCTTTGACTCAGGTGTAACATGCTCTCTCTCTCTCTCTCATCTGACGTTGGTGGTGACAGCTTCGGATTTGGGATCGTCTCTATCTTAACCTTATCACTTTGAGAGTGAAAGGTTATCTATCCAGTACCATAACCTACTGCCGCTTAAGTAGTTCGAAGGAACAATCGGCCAAATATGATTATGGTATGGATCAATGGTGCTAAGGTGTTAATGTCCAGGACAATAAAGTCCACTGGAAATTGCATTCCTTGCACCGCTACGATAACGTCCTCTAGAATGCCCCTCAGCCTCTTGATCGATATATCAGTAAACTAAAGGATCTTCCTGGTGGATCTAAGAGGCCCCAACCCAAACTCTTTGAGTAGTGAGGCCGTCATGAGATTGATGGAGGATTCACTATCGAGTAGAGTACAATCAAACTCCCGATAAAAAATGTAACATCGAATGTGAAAAATTTTATCTGGAGTGGGTTTGGGTATAAATAAAATAGTGTAAAGAATATGTATTATATAAAGTATGCACAAGTGGAATTTCATTTTATTATTTTTTTCTAGAATTTAGGCCTTATATCCTCCTACTTTATTCCTGGTCGATCAGGTCTAGTCTTGACCTTCTCTCGAGGTCAGAGTCAACCTGTATCTACTACATATATGCAGTCTTTGATTTTCTTTATTTTTTCTTTTTTTCTTTATTTATTTATTTTAGGTTAAAATACTGATAAACATATAAGATTTACACGAGAATGATGATTAGTAAAAGAAGAGATTTATTGATATTTACAGGTGTATTATAAGGGATTTTAAGCTAAAATAAATGAATAAAGATGACGAAATGCATATTCATCAAGTGCTACCTTGTCTTTCTTTTTGGGCAGGAGGTTGCTGATGGCATGAACTGTGTCCATAATTAAAATATGCTTCTTAGTTCTTTTGCGTCGTTCTACTTGGGTTGATGCTTTGTAGTATATGCTTCATTTAATCCTCTTTTTACAATAGGCATGTACTCTATGGCCTTTAAGAGTGGCATCACAAGGAAAATAGTCTGAGGTATCTCTACTACTCCAGGATCAGAAAGTGTTGTTTTTAATTTTCTAATATCATTGTTTTTATTGAAGGCATCATGAAAAGTAATAGAATTAGAAACAACTTCAAAATTCTTTTTATTCACATCTGACTCAACATGTACATATGGACGATCATAATTAGTCTGCACAATATCATCCATGATAGGTAAAGAAGAAGGAAAACCAACATGAACTTCTTTGTCTGCTAATGAAGAAGACTCCGCGATAAGTGTGTTCTCCTCCAAGGCCGACTCGGCTCTGCATCTCCCTTTATTATCATTTTGGGATTTTTTGTTTTTATTCATTTTCTGCAACTCCACTAGATCTTTGCTCAGGAGATGAAGAAGGTGAGGAAGACGGTGAAGCTCTATTAGTGGCTTTATTGCCCAATCCCAGTGGTGCGGGCAACAGCAATATCCTACCGCTCATGAGAGTAACATCATTAGATAAATATGAAAAATCACAAGTCATACCTTTCTCGGAAGTGGTTGGACCATGGTGTGATACATGCTCCTTTTTGCGTCTGAAATTGTTGAGATTGGCTTTGAACTGGGCTCGTATGATAGCCTCTGTGGTTTCCAGGTCATCTAGCCTCTGGAATGTCGCTTATGTTCTTCATCAACTGTGCTAGGTAATCCAATGCAGGGTTCATCGATGGTGCCTCTGGCTACTCAGCAACTAGTGGTCACTAAGACTGGTAGTGTGGAGGTTGTCGGTACCCAGAATATGCAAACTGATGATAATGACGAGCAAGATGATGCGAATAATATGCTGGTTGTTAATGATAATATGGCTAATGAGAATAAGCAGGTTGCATCTGCTGATATCCATGTCTCAATGTTTGGAAGTGTGGTGGGGACGTAAAATGAGGTTGTAGCTGCTGGTGCTGGTAAGGCCTACATCCCTGAAAATGGTGAACTGTCCTCTTTTTGGTATGTGAACTCAACTGTCCCTGCCATGATGGATGGATCTGGATGCGCTCGTGGCTGCTCCAAATACTGTTCACCTCCTGAATGTAAGGTGGAGGTGGAAGTTGCTGCTCTGAAAGATATGGAGACTCTTGGTAGTAGGGAACAATGTATGCAAGATTCTGTTGCTGGTGAGCGTGATTTGGAGTCTACATATAGTAAACGTGTTGGACTGCAGGAGGTGCTTCGGTACTATGATGTGCTAGCACAGAAGTAGATGACTCAGGGGTAGATTATCGATTGCGACACTCGAACTCTAGAATGAGTGAATAGTGCTAATAAGAAGCTCTAGATGCTTTGTAATCTCATCCAACTTATCCAGCTGCCTTGTCATCTGCTCAACCACTTGTAATTTCTCAAGTTCTTGTGATTGTTTTCCTATTATACCAACTTTGGATAGGTGATTCCCAATAATGGTCAGATCAGAATTGTCCACCCTATCCACATCATGATATGTCGTCATGTTGACAGTCTTGTGGGGTGTATAAGAAGTTAGTGTTTCTGAAATACACGTGAAGAAGACCGAGCTGCAGATTTCTCCACCATTTCCTCAAAAATCTGCCATAGGACATCATCATCATCATTGTTGAAAGTGATCTCTCTCAAGCGGTATCTATCAATCTCTGGTTCTTAGAATTCAAACCCCCAAAGAAATTCTGCACTAGGCTTGTCTTTGATATATCATGATGGGGGCACTTCTCCATTAAATCCTTGAATCATTCCCATACCTCGTGAATGGGTTCATGGGACATATGGGAGAAGTTATCTATAAGCGGCCGCATATGGTTCAGTCGTCCCAGGGGATAATATTTGCTCAATAAAGCTGACCTTAACTCTTCCCATGACATGACCACCCTTCCTAAATGATTTATCCAATAAAGTGCCTTATCCGTGAGGCTGAAGGGGAAAGTTGTCAACTTCACTACCTCTAACAGAATGTTAGGGTAGTGCATTGTTTCACATATGCGGTTGAACTGCTAGAGGTGTATATAAGGTTCTTCATTAATATGTCCATGGAATATGGGGAGTAATGGAAGTACTTGGGGATTCAGCTCGAAATTCCCATGAATCGCGGGACTCTGAATCCATGTAACCGAGTGTCCCGCCCCTGGGTTATAGGGATCTCTAAGTGTGAGCTTGGTCACAACTCTATCTGGCTTGATAATGAGATCCGATCTCTGCTGCTCATCTCCTCCCCCATTCCCACCTCCTCTCTGTTTCTCATCCTCCTCTCTCCTCTCTCCTCGTGCATTCCTCAGCTCTAAGATCGTGTCTCTTAAATCGGCTTGGATGTTGGCCTGCTCAATTAACTGTGCTTGGACGACCTGGATAGATGCCAACATCATACTGTTGATCTCATTTTGCTCAGTCATGGGTGTCTTTCCTTTGGGTGCCATCGAATCCTCAAGACCTGTCTCTGAACATGTGTTAGGCACTTGATTAGTCCTTAGAAATGTCAGAGTCTCAAATGATAGTTCGAGATTAGAGTCAATCTCAAATAAGAGATTTATTAGTGAAAGAAATGGTGATGAATAAAAAGAAGAATATTTGAGAAGAGAGTCATCCCGAATAAGTGAAGAAGATCAAACTGGAGTGTATAAAGATAGGTTTCAAAGTCCGAACAAAATGTATCCAATCCGACATCTTCGATGTCAAAAGGAAGATGCGAGATCATGATGTGAAACAAGAAGACGAAAGTGAAAGAAGGTGCAAAGTGCGTAGAAGGATCTTTATTCTAAGAAAACAAGCACAAACCATATCATCAATTCACCAATTGAGCACAAGTGGAGACTGTAATATTTCAGTCTTTTATCTTTAAGTTTAATGATTAAACATTTACTTAACCCACAAGTACTCATGGTGATTTTGCACATATCGCCCAGTGTACATCCTCAAACCTCCCCAAACAGTGGTACCATCTGCCTGGATTGCTATGTTATATCATGCCCAAAGAGAGATAAAAGGCGAAGCACGCCAAAATGATTTTCTAAAGTCAGAGGCAAGTAGTTGCAGTTGCGATCATGTATCGAATAGTGATACACAGGTGCTTAGGGCACAAGTTTAGGTATTTGGGCTCTATCCTTAGAGAAGAAGGTTATGGAGAAAACCTTAAATGCATCACGGAAGCGTGAAGATCACATCATATGCGATCGGGAGAAACCGGTCGCACTAGTTGCTCGGGGCAGCAGAGTTTAAAAAAATTTAAACTGATGAAACCACATGGTCCAAGAACAATTCTCGGATCGTTTCATCTAAACTACAAACAAGATATTAGGGTTATATCTTGAAGCATGGTTGCGATCGAGTCTCTAAACGAAGAGAACTCCTGTGTCATGTCCAATCTAATGGAGGAGACGTTTGCAAGCACATTGATGAAAGCGTACTCCTCGCAATCCATGTTGATTATCCAAGTGACGAATCTCCTGATCTAGTCTCTCAAGATTCAACGTCTTCTTCACGAACGAGGTGCACCGAATGAGATGTAGATTCATGAGCAATCGAATCAGCAACACAACAGTGATCCTTTCGAGGGTTTTGAGTGGACAACCACTCTAGAATGAGAGAGAGAGGCTTGGCATGTACAGATGAGGAGAGAGCATATTATTTTTTTCTCTTTTGAAGAGCTAGGGTTGTCTCTTCTTATATAATATTTTGGGAGTCCATGGATCCGAATCCATGAATAACACAAAATCGATGGTTGAGATTGATTTGTATGTCTTTCCATGGCCATGATTTTATTGTAAAAATACAACAACAATTAATTTAATTTAATTTAATTTAATATATATTAAATAAATCATCAATATATAAATTAATTAAATCAAATTAACATAGGAGAATTAGGAAGGAGGCATGCTTCCCTTCCATTTAAGGGGGAGGGGGGACAACACACCTTGAATTCCAATTCAAGGTGGTCGTCCATCCTCCTTAAAAGAAAGGAGGCACTCCTCTTCCTTTTTCATTAGATCTCTTATCCCATGAAAATCTCCATAATTTGCAACAACTATTGTTGTAATTTATTCACACAAATAATTCATAATTATTTTGTGAACATTGAAATCATGCCACTGAAAATTTGTGAATCATATTCACAACCTAAAATAAAATGTAAATTACATTTTCAATTAAATATCCAATGTGAATCCAATTCACGTCAATATTTAAATTGTAAATATTATTTATCAATAACTTTCTCTTATATATATTATAAATCACATTTATAATATATATGATTAATGTGGATAATGCTATCTACATTATTCATATCCATGATAATTGAATCTTATTTAATCATCTCAGATCTCTATTTTCATGTGCTCAAATAAAATGAATCACATTCACATTATTTACATTTTTGAAAATTAAATCACATTATCTTAGACATCACTCCGTATATGGCCAAATAATATGAATTAAATTCATATTATTCATGATTAAATCACATTTAACTATCAATTTTCCTCAATTCTCAGACACATTATCAACAATGAAATTATCATGAACTCTTTCAAGAATGATGCGCTTTCTCCACGGATACTTGGAGATAAGGATAAGACGATTGTACATTCCATATATAGTGACTTGGATGTTGAGATCATATCTCAAATCCAGATCTCGGGGATCTCCCATTGATGTCTGATTAAGTCAAAGCAGTAGATATAATCTTCTCATTGTATCTGAATCACATTCAGATCAATTTCCAACATTTGGACTAAGATCAGATCACTTCTCTATGAGAGGAATCACTGAGATCTATACACGTTTCATCACTCCCTCGGAATAGAAGTGTCATGGTTATACAATCGTTTATGATCATATCACCCTCAAGTGTTCCTAATACCTGTACATCCTGCATATTGGAAGACATAAAATAAACCTAAAGTTGTAGATCTCTTTTAGGCTATCTCCTTCAGGTTTTTATCATTAAGTTTCTCATTTGATCATTGGGAGTTTGTATTGATCATATACTTCCCAAAAGCATATATCATACCTACGTATTTATCATATACTTACAAAAAGCATATATCAAACCTACAAATTCAGTCAAGCTTCCAAAGCGAGACAACCGTGCATGGGATTTGTTTCCCAATATCTAATGAGTGATATCATGTCTTCTGATTCAATAAATGAACCTGTATGATCCCTATGAGAGATCGTATACACATATGCTTTTGTATGTACACCAGTGCGCCGATGTATAAACCTTGATAAGATCATCAACCTATCAGTCTGCCAAATGTACGTACTCAAACATATAGTAACACATCCGTCTCTGGTCAGAGGATGCGTGCCTATATCGTGACAGCATATGACATAGATCTTTGGTTATCTAGATCTCATTAAGTCAAATCTTTTGACCTAACTTATCTAACACCTTCGAATCTCTATTCTTATGAAGAGGACCTACATCAAGAGGTCGGTTAGATATCTACCCATTAAAGAAAGGATTACCATCTTCTACTCATGCTGGAGATCATCTCTTAATAATCATTTGACGGTGATTGATGAGTCGTCAATATTACTCTTTAGATATTCATCCAAGCACCAACCTCAATGATTCAACAGTTGAATCAACAACTATATGATCATCAAGATGGCTATGGTATATAACCCTAATTGTATTAAGGGACCTATTATGCAAATCAACTATTCTTTATTTCAGATCAGGGAATGATATTTGTAATAACATTTATTGTATAATGGGTCGTCGTGGGCTCGCTTGTCCAACAATCTCCCACTAGCCTAAAGAGCCATTAATGGACTAATCTTTAAACCCACACTCATGTGCTAATCATAAGATATTTAGAAAAATAGTTAAGTAAGCTGACTAGTCACTCTGCTCTCAAGTGACTATGCCAAGTCCTTTTACGGTACTTGCGTATCCCCAAGTAACAATTCTTGCATCCAATGCGAATGATGCATTTTATGCAACCAATACTAGATTTTGTTAAAGCAGTTATGGTGTCCTAGACACTACAACTTAATAAGTATTATAACCAGTATGCAATTTCTATTATCCTTATCAGAATACCCTTATTTCCGGAGATCTATATCTCCTAAGACTAAGACCCAGTCTTATGTCTTATAAGGCATCTACAATTAAGACCCTTTTAGATCACTATATAAAGTCTTAAGTTCTTGAAGATAAGACTTTGAGATCACTATCTTAAAAATCTTATCTTCTTTAAGATGTTGTTATTAGTGCAATCAAGTTTTTTATCTCTATAATAGGATTAGTAAGAGTTTACTACTCCCACTGCATGGTAGACATCTGGCTTTTGTACACATCTAACGTACACCAGGCTTCTAGTAACTGATGCACAAGGGCAAGCGGCTTTAACATTCACTTCCTCAACTCTTTGAGGTAATATCCCTTCAGACAGGTCAGTACCATATCTTAAGGTAAAGCAGCCTTCCTTAGAGTTTCCCAAAAATGGAACATGTCCAAGGTGTACTATTAATGTTACGGTCCCAATACCCTCTCCTCTTTGCTTCTGAACATCTTCAGAAGTAAGATCTAAGAGGTATCCTTGAGATCATATCATCTCAAGGTATTGAACAACCATATTATAAAATACTTATTATCATCCTTATATCATTCCAAATGATTAGGATATTATCTACATTTAGCATGATGAATACAATGACACTCCCACTAAGCTTCACGTGGTTCATCAAGATTTTGTATGAAATCACAACCTTTATAATTTCATTAAATCTGATGTTCTGACTGCTAGAAGATTGTTTGAGTACATTGATGGAGTTCTCTTAAACATTTTGCCTTCCTCAACTATGAAGCCCTAGAGCTACTTCATATGAAAATACCCGATGATGAATTCATAGAGGAATGCAATCTAGACTTCCATCTTCAAGATGTCATGGTCAAGCTGTGTAGCTATAGTTAGCAATAATCTGATGAGTTTAAGCATGTTCACTAGAAAGCAAGTCTCATTGCAAGCGATGTCTTCTTTCTGTGTATATCTTGAGGATACGAGACGTGCTTTGAAGGTCTTTACCTTATCGTGAGATTCCCTCATTCTCTTGAAGATCCATTTACACCTAACATGTTTTACCCTTATAGGTGGATTCTCGAAGGTCCATATACAATACTTGTATATGAAGTTTACTTTATACTTTATTGCTAACATCCATATTTCCATGTCATGATCCCAAGAAGTTTCATCATATGAAGTCAGATCATTGTCCGACTTATCTGACACATGGAATCCATACCCTTAATGTGGTATCACCGTCCTCAAACTAATTTAAAGAGGTATGATTGTTTCATATTTATTTGTCCTTTTTGTTTCTGATTTCAGGAGCCTCATTATCTATTCAAGATTCAATAAGTTCCTTTACTTCATTTTCATCTTGATTCTCAAGAAAGTCATCATCTAAGAATCATATCCTTGGAGATGAAATCTAAGAATCTTAAGGTCATAAAGTAGGTATCCAATACCATCCTTTATTTTCCTAATGAAGTAGCACTCTTTGGTGCTAGATTCCAGCTTACTTGCATCCATGACAAAGTTATGAACCAAGCAACCCTAAGTACTCTAGTGTCCAACACTAGGCTAAGTTCCAAACCATAGCTCAAGAGGTTTGTGGATTTAGATTTGCATGGAATATTATATTGTAGTCTCTACTACATATATATCTGGAAACTAAGAGGTAATTATGCTAAGATTCATCATTGATATAATCATGTCACACATGCATCTCCCCGCAACTCTACTGAATTAAGGCATATTAGGAGAACTGAGATAGGAATGATATTCTTATCTCCATAAGGTATTCCTTGAATTCATCTAATAGGTACTAACTAAATAGGTTAGATCCAATTCATTTCATCTTCCTTCAAACTTTGGTTTTAAACCAAAAATTGTGAAATCTTTGAACATTTCAAAGGTTTCTAAGGTGAAAGGAAGAAATCTCATTTCACAAATAATCATCAATTGATATCACATATCATTAATATTTATCATGATATATATGATGCGCATACATCAATATGTATGAGATCTTGAATACCTTAACATCTCTCACCATTATTAGAGAAGGGTGCATTTGACATTTTTACTTTGAATCTATAGTCATAAGTATGTAAGCTTTAGACCTTCAGACAGTCTAAAGTTTCATCTCCTACTAGTTTATTGATCCCATCAATAGACATATGTCCAAGATTTGATGTCGGATCATTGTCGAATGATCTTCATCCTCCTATTGATCTTTTAAGATTTAATTTTTCAGTATTTAAAAATATTTATGAACCATTCATTACTTTTCTAATTTAGAGTCATCTAGATGTTAGATTACTATATGAAATATGTCCATCATAATTCTTTATTATAGGTCTATTCCGGAATACATATTTATTTCTAACATTTAGAAATAAATAATAAGTGTATTACAATATCTAGGTCATAGAGATATTCTCCAAGACCAAGATCCCTTCGCACTAAAAATATGATGTCCATCTATCCAATGGAGATTGTTGCAACAATTGCATCAACATTCATGTAGATGACTATCAAACCTTAGTATCTTATAAAACATATGCAACCAATTGCAAGTGTTATTAGAAGAACGAGATATAATTTTAGACTTTGATTTTATACAATAAGAAAGTCAATTTCAATGATTATATGTAGATGTATAATATTCTGATGCACCATCCGAGTCTTTCTCTAAGGATGTTAGATAGTCTAGATAGTTATATTATAAGTACATCGGCTTATTGCAGTATTGGCATTCATCCAACTCTTTAGATGTCATATGGAAGTCACAGAGGTACAAATCAACTCCTTGACTTTCCTTCTTGCTTGGGTCAGACCCATGCTTCCACTGTGTTTTTTTTATCTATAAACAACCCCTGCTTATGACAAAGGATCTCTTATGCTAAATTCAAATGATTTTAATATAAGAGTAATTCAATATTTATACATATTTCATTCAATTCATACAATATGAATATTATGAAGCTTCGTGAATGACTAGAATATAGATAGTAGAATGATGACACTCATCATATCTACATCTATTTTAACTCAAAGACTTTGGTTTAGGCATGTACTCAAACATTTTGAGTACACCTTCTCTTATCGAGCCACCATTATGCATAATGCAGTGAACCATGTCATTCATGATTAAATGTTGAGAGCACATATGTATGTCAAAACATCTTCTTAGGTTTTATAAAGGATTTTCGATAATTACGATCATCATCGACATGATACTTCCAAAGCACATTCGATGAGAGATCAAGACTATATACATATACAAACCCTAGGTTGTTGTCCTATTGTCTATTTAATTGTCATTCCTCGTTATTATAAGAAAACTTGCACAATGCAACCACGCACATTAGGTGTCCAACTGCATGAACAATATTTTGATCACGAATCTAATTCATGATAATTTCACTGGTTATTCTTGAGTATAGTATTGAGTGGGTTTAATGTAGGTTATCTGAAATAAGATAATTTACATAAATACATATTTTGCTTTGATTTAGGATTTTTATATCAAAGTTGTCTTGCATTGTCAACACTGAAAGTTCATTCCCTTAATCACTTTTAATGTAAGAGATATACTTACCATTATATCTCAAGCAAGATCTGGGATCTCCTTTCTTATCTTTGTTACATCCCAATGATATGCGAACATGTAACTTGGATAAAAAGAAGCGGGAACTCATTCTGCCTTGCAAGTCCATCTTGTATTTCTCAATTCGGTCTTTAACACTCGGAACCACCACTCCTAAGGTAATGTTGACCCGTTGTTAATTGAACCAACCGTCAACAGGAATAGTATTCGTTATGCGCAATCCAATATCGCCCCAATAATACGAGGAACCAATATTGGGGTCACTACGCATATGGTCATACTCTTTAGAGAAGCATAGAACATGATCCAGATACGCTTGTATGCAGGAGCTGTCACTTCGGACCTGCATTTCCTAAATACAATCCTTAGTGACGGAACCCTTTGCCATGACCGAAGACTATTGATGTCACTAATGTGATCCTCCATATCATGTTCAAATTATAATTAATTATTATGAAATGGGAATAACGTCTATATTCATAATAGAGTGTTTATTTGGATCTAATTAATTTAATAATTAAATCAATTATCAATCCAATCAAACAATCAACAAATAATTTTGATTATTACTTGAAGGATGGTATAATCTCAAAAAACGTATCATTCAGATTTTAAGAATTAGAAAAAATACATCATGATATCTTCAAGCATTATCCTTTCCTTACCCGCTATCATGACCAGCACGTACAAGATGTGGGACAGACCGCTCACAGAGCAACCTGCTACCCCATCGATCCCCGACTAGACACCATACCACCTTAGGCCATGATAATGTGATTTGATCATTTTGTTTTTGAGATGATAATTGGTCTTTCAACCGAAGTTGTATCATATAGTATTGATCAAAATCATTTTGATTAATATTATAAGGAAATTTTCTAAACAAATCCCCAATCCTATTCAAGCATTAATGTTTGTTGGAAGGTTCATTGTAACCAATTCGATCAAGATCAATTATCTTACCTTGTTGGTTATGGTCATTCAAAATAATTATCATTATTAAATATTTCACAAATATTTAACGATTAATTATTCCAAGATATTAACCATTAATTTTCAAGAATTAATCGAATGACAATCACAAGATTTTTGTTCAAATTTGTTGAGTTTCCAGCAATGACACATGTTTACTAAAACTAACAAATCTTGAGCAAATAAACTCCAAATAATGCAAACTGAATTTCTGGATTTACCAATTTAACTTTAAACAGAATCCAAGTGATAGACATGCATTTTTAGGCATTTTAAAATCGTTATTATCTCATGAATACTTTCTAAAATATCATCCCTGCAATAGTGGATACATGCCCACTAAAACAATCATAACTTGAGCAAACAAATTCCAAAACACACAAACCCAAGTCCAACGATTTGCTAATGTAATGGAGAACATAATCCAAGTGATAAACTCACGATTTAAAGCACTCAAACTAGTGAGAAATATCACAAAATAGGGTTGCGTGAACAAAATGCGATGAAAATTCGCACAACCAAAATTGCCCATTTCATCTTAGGTTTATGGATTATATTAGAAAAATCCTACCAATGGCTCTGATACCACTTTAAAAATATGTAAAAATCCTTAAGCACATAACAGAAGTGTGAATATCGCATCATATACGATCGGCAGCGACTAATCGCACTAGTTGCACGGGGCAACGGAATTTAAAAAAAATAAATCGATGAAACCACATGATCCCAAAACACTTCTCGGATCATTTCATCTAAATCATAAACAATATATAGGGGTTACCTCTTGAATCATGGTTACGATCGAGTCTCTAAACGAAGAGACCTCCTGTCTCAAGTCCGATCCAACGGAGGAGATGTTTGCGAGCGCATTTATGAAATATGTGCTCCTCACAATCCATGTTGATGATCCAAGCAACAAATCTCCTGATCTCATCTCACAAGATCCGACGTCTTCTTCACGAGTGAGGTGTACCGAAGGAGACAGAGATCCACGAGCGGTGGAAGCGGTGACACAATGGCTAGAATGAGAGAGGCTTGGCATGTAGAGGGAGAGGGAGAGAGTATATTGTATTTTTTTCTCTTTTGAAGAGCTAGGGTTCCCTCTTCTTATATAATATTTTGGGAGTCTATGAATCACAATCTATGGACAACACAAAATCAATGGTTGAGATTGATTTGTGTTTCTTTTAATAGCCATGATTTTGTTGTAAACATACAACACCAATTAATTACAACAACAACAACAATAACAAAGCCTTTTCCCACAATTAAGTAGGGTCGACTACATGGATTCTTCGCCTCCATTCAGATCTATCTTGGGTCAATCTCGGATTTATATCCAAAAAACTAAGATCCCTTCGTATAGTCTCTTTCCAACACTTCTTGGGCCGTCCTCGCCCTCTCTTAGCCGGCTCAACATCCCAACACTCACATCTCCTAACCGGTGCATCAGTTGACCTTCTTTGCAAATGACCAAACCATCTTAAGCGGTTTTCTCGCATCTTATCCTCGATCGGAGCTACACCAACTTTCTTTCTGATTGCATCATTCTGAATCCGATCTTTACGTGTATGTCCACACATCCATCTTAGCATTTTCATTTCTGCTACAGCCATTCTCTGCACATGTCTATGGTTCACAGGCCAACATTCAGAACCATAAAGCATAGCAGGTCTCACAGCTACTTTGTAAAACTTTCCTTTAATTTTTAAAGGAATTTTCTTATCACAGAGAACAACGGAGGCTCCTCTCCACTTTAGCCAGCCTGCATTTATTCTATTAGTAACATCTCCATCAATTTCCCCATCATGTTGCAAAATAGATCCTAGATATCTAAAAGAATCTCTCTTTTGAATGTTATCGTCACCAATCTTCACCTCGATTCCTTCACCATTGCTTCCATCAAAGGTGCATTCCATATATTCCGTCTTAGCCCTACTTAGACGAAAACCTTTAGTCTCCAATGCATGTCTCCAAACCTCAAGCTTCTCATTTACTCCATCTCTAGTCTCGTCAATCAACACAATATCATCAGCAAATAACATACACCAAGGTAGCTCATCCTGAATGTGACTTGTCAACTTGTCCATAATCAAAGTAAAAAGAAATGGACTCAAAGCTGAACCTTGATGCAACCCAATGTTGATATCAAAATAGTCAGTCTTCCCCGTCGGGGTCCTTACACAAGATAAAGCCCTATCATACATATCCTTTATGAGATTAATGTATAGGACATGTACTTGTCTCTTCTCCAAAACTCTCCACAGTATCTCTCGTGGGACGGAATCATAAGCCTTCTCCAAATCAATAAAGATCATATGGAGATTCTTCCTTTTAGCTCTATAAATCTCCATTGTTCTCCTCAGCAAATGGATGGCTTCAATAGTTGAGCGACCTGGCATGAATCCGAATTGGTTTTCTTTTACTTGGGAAACTTCCCTCAACCTTCTTTCGATCACACATTCCCAAATTTTCATAGTGTAAAAATAGGATCGAATGTTGAATTCGATCTCATGTCGATTTTGTTTTGATTGGTTCGATCAATGGTGGTTCGAACAGGACCATCTGCGAAGGTAGTTTGTGAGTACAACACCAATTAATTAAATTAAATTAAATACATTGAATAAATCATCAATATATAAATTAATTAAATCAAATTAACATAGAAGAACCAAGAAGGAGGCATACTTCCCTTCCATTTGGGGGGGGACACTCATTGAATTCCAATTCAAGGTGGTCATCCATCCTCCTTAAAAGGAAGGAGTCACTCCTCTTCTTTTTTCATTAGATCTCTTATCCCATGAAAATCTCCATAATTTGCGATAATTATTATTGTAAATTTATTCACACAAATAATTCATAATTATTTTGTGAACATTGCAGTCTCGCCATTGAAAATTTGTGATTCACATTCACAACCCAAAATAAAATGTAAATTATATTTTCGATTAAATGTCCAATGTGAATCCAATTCACATGAACATTTATATGATAAATGTTATTTATCTAGCTCTTTCTTATATACTATAAATCACATTGATAATATATATTATTAATGTGGATAGTGATATTTACATTATTCATATCTATGATAATTAAACCATATTTAATCGTGTTGGATCTCTATTCTCATGTTCCCAAATAATATAAATCACATTCACATTATTCATATTTTTGGTAATTGAATCACATTTAATTATCTTAGATAACTCTCCTTACATGGCCAAATAATTTGAAACAAATTCATATTTTTCATGATAATTAAACCACATTTAACTATCAATTTTCCTCAATCACCAGACACATTATCAACAACGAAATTATCCTTGAACTATTTCAAGAATAATGCGCTTTCTCCGTGGATACTTGGAGATAAGAACATGGTGATTGTACACTCCACGTATATTGACTTGGATGTTGAGATCATATCTCAAATCCAGATCTCGGGGACCTCCAATAGATGTTTGATTAAATCAAAGTCACAGATCTAATCTTCTCATTGCATCTGAATCATATTCAGATCAATGTCAACATTTGGACTAAGATCGGATCACTTCTCTATGAGAGGATTCACTAAAATCCAGACCTGTTTCATCACTCCCTTGGAATGGAAGCGTCATGGTTATACAATTTTTTATGATCACATCACCCTCGGGTAATCCTAATATCTGTACATCCTGCATACTGGAAGACCTAGAATGAACATGAAGTTTTAGATCTCTTGTAGACTATCTCCTTCAGGGTTTTATCTCATTTGATCATTGGGAGTTCGAACCGATCATATACTTTCCAAAAGTATATATCATACCTACATATTGATCATTTACTAACCAAAAGCATATATCAAACCTACAAATTCAGTCAAGCTTCCAAAACAAGACGACCGTGCATGAGATTTGATTCCCAATATCTCATGAGTGAGCTCATGTCTTTCGATTCAATAAATGAACTTGTATCACCCCTTTGAGAGATCATAAAACTCATATGCCCTTGTATGCGCACCAGCGCGTCGGTATATAGATCTTGATTAGATTATCAACCTATCGGTTTGTCGAATGTACATACTCAAACATATAGTGACACATCTATCTCCGGTCAGAGGATGTGTGCCTATATCGTAACAGCATGCGACATAGATTTTTGGTTATCTCGATCTCATTAAGTCAACTCCTTGACCCAAACTTATCTAACACCTCCAAATCTATATTCCTATGTAGAGGACCTGCATCAAAAGGTTGGTTGGATATCAGCCCAGTAGAGAAAGGATTACGATCTCCTACTCAGGCTGGAGATCATCTCTTAATAATCATTTGACGGTGCTTGATGAGCCCTCAATCTAACTCTTTAGATATTCATCCAAGCACCAGCCTCTATGATTCAACAATTGAATCAACAACTACATGATCATCAAGATGTCCATGGTACATAACCCTAATTGCACTAAGGACCTATTATACAAATCAGTTATTCTTCATTTCAGATCAGGAAATGATATTTGCAATAACATTTATTGCATAATGGCTCACAGTGGGCTCGCATGTTGATGAATCTCCATTTCATCACCATTATTCTATCATTTTGGCCTTAAAAACCCCAGCAAATGCATGTAAATAACATCAATTTATCCATAATAGCATTCATTATTTATTGTACTAATTGTATATAGAATAAGATTTTTTAATGCCAAAAATATAGAATAAAGAGAAGAAAAGAAAAAGGAATAAAATATTGTAAATATTTTATGACCCGAACCCCGAGACCAAGGCCAGCATGGAATTGGTCGACAAGGAATAAAGTAGGGGGAGATAAGGGCCAATAGTACAATAAACACCTCATTTATTTATTCATTCATTCATGCATCGTGACACCTATTTTGTATATACTTATTTATTCATTAAATAAAAATATTTTGTACATAAAAGTTGTAGAGAATAATGTAAATAAAAATACAAAATTGAGTTTGCCCAAAAATGATACACAGTGTACATTTTATACCCAGAACAAAAAGCAAAAATCTCAACTTCACAGACCCATATCTTGCAAATAAAAACTCAAAATTACCCAACTCACCTTTAATTGTATATAACTTTTCAAGAGCTATTTAATAAAATCAGTTTCATAATTTTTGGATTTCATCTGTGGAAGTTAGGTTTTTGGCCTTTATTGTACATAATACCCGATTAAAATATTAAATTTATTCATTATTCATTATCTTTATAAATTTATAATTTTAGAATCTTGTAAATAATATATATAATACACATACATATTGAAATTAGAATAAAACTCAAAAAGAATTTGTGAAATAAAATAAGCTTATGCAATACATAGGCAAAATACCTATGTTGTATATGTATATAAAATAAAAGGGGATTTCATTATTTTATTCTTTATTCATCTATATTTTTATAATAATGTAAATATTACATATAATTTATTAAAAATACAAATTCAAAATAAAATCCAATAAAATCCATTAAATAAATAAATGATATATAAAATATAGGTAAAATACATATTACTATACCTACATACCACATACACCTATTTATTTAAATATGCAAATAAACTCATAAAAATTAAATAAAAATATATTTGATCTCATAAAAATAAGTTAAAAATTTATAAAATAAGAAAATAAAATAATAAAAAAATATACAAAATAAAAATAAATACAAGTAAATACACGTATAAATACATTATTAAAATAAACCCATAATAAAATACATCAAAAAATTAAATAAAAATCATAAATAAATACTACATTAATTAATACACATTTTTTATTTGATAAGCAAAATATAATAAAATCATTTAGGGGGTTAAATTAATGAGTCAATAATCGAGCTGACATGGACCAATCAGAAGCCAGGGAATGTTGACCCCCGGTCAACTTCCCCCTGCGCCTCTGACTTCTGTCAGACTTGTCTAATCCCCGATATTCCTCCATTTTTCCCGCATGACCCGTAGCTCAATCGCCCTCGATCCCTTCACGGAAATTGCTCCTAGGACAATGATGATCCACGCCGACACCTGAGATCGCGTGTACATAGACCACATTCGTCGATATTCATCGGACAATAAAGGTGCCTCCTCCTGTTTATAAATAACTCCATCCTCTTCCTTGGCCGAATTTGGCCATTTTTAATCCCCCTAAAAGCTTCGACTCGGTTCCTGGACAAACCCTTGTGACAGGAGGAGCGTCCCAGCAACTTGAATCGGCCGGAGGAGGGGACAATTTTGTCGCGGCAGAGCTCCGGCATCCGTCCTGCTCCCTGGAGGCCCCCAGGTATAAGAGTTGTCCCTTTATGTTATTTAGGTAGTTTTTTCATTTCTAAATTTCATTCCTGTCATTTATTTCGCAATTAGATCCTTAGTGTAGCCTAGGTTGACTAAATCGAAGTTCGTCGAAGCTCTGCTCCGGCGACTTCTTCACATTGTTATCGACTGTGTCCGACCCCCTTAACCATCCCATTTCATTCCTCATCGCATTCTCTATCTCCCAAACCATCTTTGTTCAACCTAAGACCCTCGATCTTCGTGAATCGGAGCTCTACCTTCGCCGTTCGTCGGAGCTCCTCCGCCTCGCCTCATCTTGCACCGCAGCTTCAAAACCCAGGGTCGAGGAGAAAGCCCTTGTCGCCCTTATTCTTCCTGTGCAGGTATCACGAAGAGAAGAGCCCTCATGGACTCGAATTGAACCAGGAAGAGGTTCCTGGAGGTCACAAGCTTCCCCGACCTTGCCTAATCTCCTCGGACCTCCAGGAGCCACGCTGAGACCACCATTCGACGCGGGGGACTGTCAGCAACGAGCAGAGCACCTTAGACGCGAAGGAGAAGCCCGGAGGAGCCCACAGTTCACGATCGAAGCTCGCCTCGCGCGAGCTTCTTCCCTGTTCTTCCAGGTGGCTCCATCACCGTCCGATCATGACGAAGGTCCCAGATTCGATCGTGGCCGTCCATCTTAGCCATGCCTCAGCCGTTGATGTAGATGAAAGACCTGATCTGGACCATCCATCGGCAAACCGTCATCGGCCCATGTGGATGCGCCACGTGGATGAGTGAAGAGAAAGTAGCCGTCGGATGAAGCGTCGTTTGGGGGTAAATTGCAAAACCACCCTCCACACTTTTTGTATTCAATTTTTAGTTCTGTAAATAAATTTTTCACGTTGTAAAAATAAATGTAAATTTTACAGTAGGACCCCTGTGCTTTATAGAATTACATTTAGGTCCCTCCGCGCCTCACGTGCAGTCTCACGTGAGGCGCGCGAATTTTGCATGTAAACCCTGGCGGGTTTGGTTAATTCTGAAATAGTACTAAAAAATAAAACAAATGTTTATTTCTTAGGTCTATTTGCACTGTGGCCCCTGTGTTTACTTTTATTTGCATTTATGCCCCTGCCAGACTGTTTAATTTTTGTGTCTTTCATGTATTTATTAAAAATGCCTAGCTAGCTCCTAAAAATTCACAAAAATTAGGGTAGATGCCTGGTACCTTGTAGATGCACGCGATATTTTTGTTTGGTAATTTTGGGCATTTAATCCATTTATTAAAAATGAAAAAGGAGCTAATTTTGCACTGTTTAAACAAGAAAATACAAAAAATTATAAAATGCTTTTGAAAAATTATAAAAAAAATTTATGTGATATATCCATGTGTCTATGGAGTCAAGAATGTGAAAATTCCTAAAAACAAGAAAAAGAAAACTAAAAAAATAGAAAATCTCAAAACTCTATAAAAAAAATATAAAAATGCAATAAAAATGTCAAAAATATATTTCCCTAGGCTATAATTATCTAGATATTATTTAGGTATTAAAATTAATTTGGGTAATTTTTGGATCTATTTTATATTTTAAGTATCTGAATTAGTGTCGGCCTATTTAACTAGTCCATATTAAGGACATTTTTGGAATTACAAATACATAAATATTAGAAATATAAAAAAATATAAAAAATTATATATATATATATATTATCTTATATATATTGAGTAGTTTAAAATATATATATATGTATATATATCGATGTATTATATTCTCTTTCTTCTTATCTATATATAACTCTTTATGTGTATATATATGCATATATATATGATATAAATAATATATATAAATATATATATAAATATATATATATATATATAATACAAAAACAAAAATAAAAATTATAAAAACAAAAATAAAATAAAAAATATAAAACCCCAAAAAACCACAAGAATAGGAATCGTGCAAGGATGACCTTGTTGTACGTGAACACTGTAGGCTACTCATTTTTTTTGTATTGCTCTCTGTGGTTCGACCTCTACATGCTTATTCACTATGCATTTTATGGTAGAGTTAATAGACGTTAATTCACAATTTTGGGACTTAATTGGTTTATTCTTTAATGTGGGTTAATTGCTAATCAACTGGTGTTTTGTGAGCAGTCGCCTCAGCGACACTACATTTTGACCATCGCAAAACGCCCGTTATCAGATGGCGCCGTTGCCGGGGAGCAATGAGCGTAGCCTATCACATTTTGTCATTCTTGTTTGGAAATTTATTTATCACTGATTTTGTGAGCAACTATTTCTTTGCAATTGATCACCATACATGATTTATTTATTTGTTGTGATTAATTCCATCCTGCTTTATTTCATTGATTGAGCTTATACTAAGTCGATCTCTTTGTGACGTTGTTGCGAGGGCCCGCCACGCGAGGATGGTTTCTTAGGAAGCCAAGTCAGCCGAGCTTGGAGGAGGTTGGTCTTCACTTCATGACCAGTTGGAGAGAGCACCAAAGAAGCAAGGGGATGAGAATTAGATATGCCTCAAGCAATTAGGATTATTTTTGTAATTTATTGTGAGAGAGAGAAATTTTGGCATGTAATATAACTTGGACTGTACTCTTCACAACGAGGTCCAGTGCCCGGGTGTCTGTTCACCTAGGGGCCTCGTCGTGGTTTTCTCGTGTTTTTCCGCCTTATTTTATTTTGTTTTGTGTGCATGAAGCCCCTAGACATAGGCTTGCTTGATCGAGTAGACTAGGTCCAAACACCCTAATAATATTGCATGCACCTATAGTACGATTTTGAACTTAGATCAAACTCTAAACAATCGTCTCATCAACTTCAAGCCAACGTGTCGCGAGCTCTCCCTGCCAAGCGCTTCTCCTGAACTCGATGTGTCGAGAGGAGGAGGGGTGAGCCTAGACCGGACTCCTGGATTGAAGGGCGGTGACCGACTTGTAGTTCTTCACGCTAATAGCAGCTAATGTTTAGGACGATTTTGTCGCATGCATACCGCCATGCAGATAGGTTTAAAAATTCTGTTTTGCATACCACATGGAGAGAGCTGGGATGCACTGTAAGTCTTCTAACTCAGCATGCATCATTCGGTTCAATGGTGAGATTTCCATCATGGAACCACTTGCATGGCTTTTCCGCTATCTCCCTATGATTTTGAGCACCTAGGACTTAAATGAAAATCTACAAAAACGTTAGGCGTTGGTATGAAAACAGACTCAAAAAAAGTGAAAATCCGAAAAGCTAAAACAAGGGGACTGCTAAATAAACTTTGACCTTAATTAAAATCCGTAATGGACTATCATTGTACGGGGTTCATAAAGCCCTCATTGTTTTCAGGTACCTTTGGAGGGGGACCAAAACCCTACTCCCATGAGAGAGGCACGTCCCATAAGGAATAGAGCCAAAATCCCAGTCTGCAACTGCCTTGTGTATCGCCTGGATTTCTGAAGTAATGGCGCTTCTATCGTACGTGACCGAGTAGGGTCTTGTCAGCAATGGTGTTCCCGCCTTGTGTGGAACATCGACATGGTCTGAAGTACTGAGCATAGGCCACGCGTTCACGGGGGTGTCTGTCTCATCGGTTTGCATCCGAGTAGGTTCTTGCATGCTCACGGGTGATTCCGTTGCGAGCGAGAATCGAAGTATTGGTTTCGCCTATCAGCTTCCTCTCTCTATTTCTTTGGCTGAGTAGGAATCCAGGAAGGGTTACAAGGACCTCAAAAAAAGTACAGACTACATGTTACAAAGGAGGAGGACAAGTACGGGATTCTTTTCTGGCAATACTCTCTCTCCTATAGGGTTAGCGTGCTAAGTACTTGTTAAAAGACTTGCCTGAAATAACAACTCTGAAACTGAAAAGATAATAAATAGCCGAACCTTCACGACTTCACATGGCGTGAGTTGGTGAACCCAATTTTGTATTGTGTTTGTATGGATCTAGATTAAGGTTCAAAAATCGAGTCCCGCGCCTTTGCGTAAATTTTGATGTGTCATTCTCCTTTGACCACCCCGCTCAGCCGAGCCTTTCTACTGTTTTGCACTCCTTTTTATTCCTCGTTGACCATCGTATCCTTCTTCCAAAATCCAATCCTCTTTTGTGCTTCGCGAAGTTGATCCATGGATGGTTTCCGTCGGGACCTCGCCGACACCCACATCGATTCCATAGATTCAACTTCATCAATAAATTCGAGGCGATTCCCGAGAACCCGATCCGGACTTTGCGGATCGATCTCCAGACTCCTCGTTTTCTACCTTTCTCTTGACCACCCAATAAGCTGGGATCACTTTTGTCCCACTTTCGCCGTTGTGAATGAAAGTCGATTACAGTCCACATCTTTTTCCATTCACAACATGCTGGGGTTGACTTGAATTCCAGCTTCAACATGCCAGCTAAACAATATTGCAAGTGGTCTGATCAGGACTCTCTCATTCTGCAGATAGAAGACGAATCAAGCCCTGGAGACTACTCCGAAGTTCATTTCATCAGATTCAGACCCTGATATGGCTCCTCAAGGAAAGGGCAAGGGTCAGCAACCACCCCAACCAGAAGGACAGCTGCCAGATCAGAATCAGGTTAATGCACAACTGTTGGCGTCTATCCAGGCCATCCAACAACAGCTGACAGTGCAAGCCCTAGCGCAGACATCTTTTCAGGATATGTTGAACGATGTGATGAACCGAGCCGAGGGAGGAGGAGGCAGAAGAGGAGGTGGAGGTGGAGGCGGAGGTGGAGGTGGTGGTCATCCTGATGATGAAGAACCAGAACTACCGCCACCCAAGCCTACACTAAAAGAGACGTACAATCTGGGAGACAGCCAGATGACCGAGTAGATCCTCATTCCACCGGTACACGCTCACTTTGAGCTGAAACCCCAGTTCCTTGCTCTTCTTCCAGCATTCCATGGAAACACCAGTGAAGAGCCGTACATCCACCTGCAGCAGTTCTCATGCATTTGCCGCACCACTCACTATCCCAATGTCCCTTTAGACATTGTTAAAATGACGGCGTTCCCATTCAGCCTACAAGACAAGGCCCTCTATTGGATCAACCATCTGGGGAAGGTTGTGACAACCCGGGAGGAACTGAAGTCAGCTTTCCTGCATAAGTTTTACCCTCTCGGTCGGCTCAACCAGATGCGAGCCCGAATAAGCAATTTCTCCCAAGGAGCCCACGAGTCCGTACATGAAGCATGGGAGAGATTCACTGATCTGCAGGAGAAATGCCCCCACCATGAGATACCAAAGACCAGTCTGGTCCAACACTTCTTTGGGGCCTGAACATCGAGAGCCAAAGGCTCGTTGACGTGGCATGTGGGGGTTCGCACTTCAACAAGGATGAAGATGTGGTATGACAGATATTCGAAGAAATGGCCGAAGGATAGGCTGCCCTCTCTTCATCAAAAGCATACCAGAAGCAGCCCCAGATCCTCCAGAAACAAGTACACATGGCAGCGTCCCGTGAGGCAGAAAGAGATGAGAGCTCCAACCTCAGTATCATCGGGGGCCATCTCTCGAAAGTTGATATCATTGAGAAGCGATCACAGGACCTTGAGAAACTCGTTGTGATCGAGAAGAGGACTCAGAACCTTGACAAGCTTGATCAGATCACCCAAGCATCTTGAACTGTTGGTGGGCACCATCAACTCTGTTCAGACGGCAGCACCATCAGAAGCTCCAGCTGAGAGGAAGGACGAGCAACAACCACAGCATCAGCCTCAGCCGAGCCAGCAGCCACCGGCAGTCCAGCACGTGTACTACGTGCAGGCGCCCGATCAGGGCCAGCCGCAACAGCAGATGGGTGTGTACCAACCAGAGTTTCTTTCAGGATCCGATCCAGTCTTCCCACCACCACCCCTGATTCAGGAAGTGAACGGGGTATGGAATAACGAAGCACAACCGACCCGTCCTATGGGACAACCTCAGGGTCAGCTACCTGTCAACCGGCAATACCACCAACCTCAGGGTGGTCGTTTTGGACAGTCCTCGCAGCCACCGCAACAGTATCATCAGCCTCTCCAGTATGCAAATCAATGGAGGCAGAATCAGCCATACCAGCAGCCGCAGTACCTCCACCCACAACCGTTTCATCAGTATGCGGCTGCTCCACCTCAGCAGTATCAGCAGTATCCTCCCCCCTCTTATCAGCAGCTTCAACTTCCTGCACCACCCCAGCACCACCAACAACAACCTCAGCACCCACACATGCAACAAAAGCGTGGTCTGCATGCTGAACCCACTGAGGTAACTCCCGTGAACCCTACCATGGATTATCTGGCCCAACTCATCAAAGGGTTGGGAGATATGACCAAGAGGCTCGACGACCTGACCGCCACTAGAACCACTATTCCAGCTCAGGTCGAGGCCAACCCCAATAACTTCAAAAAGAAGAGCAGGTAGAATGTGATGTCATGTCTGTGTCTGAAAATTATATTACTGTTTATTCTAATGCTGTTACTCTCAGGAGCGGTAGGGCCTTGCCTCCGCCTGCTACCAAGAATGGAGTGAATAAAGAAATAGGTGGATCATCATCTTCCGCATCAGCCGTGCTAGTTACGGGGACGGGTGAGGAGGAAGAAGAAGGAGAAGCCATTCCAGTCGTCGTGCAGTGCTAGCATCCCCAGCTAAAAAAACAAAAAAAATCAGCAAAATCAAAAACAACAAAAAGAAGTTTGCAGCCGAAGCGAAGCCGCGCCAGCCTTGGAGAAGCCGCCAGCAGTAGCCGATCCCTCGCCAGCCGACGGAGCAGATGCTATACTTTTTGCGCGCCCCCCAGCACCAGCATGTCAGGATACAGTTTGTACTCCTTTTTGTAATCTGGATGTACAACATTCTATGGGCGATGGTTTTGATGTAAATAAGAACTCTGTTTTTCCTGCTAGAGATGTACATATTCCTTTCCCTCATGCATACAAAAATCCAAAAAAAATGTAAAAGAAAAAGTGCTTTGTCTGATCCTGGAGTTGTGGATATACTAGACAATTTAACTGTTGAGATTCCCTTACTGAAGGCCGTAGAGTACATGCCAGCTGTTAAGAAAGGACTGAAAGAAGCGTGTACGAGCAAGCGTCGCCCAACACATTAGAACAGATGCAAAGATGTAGAAAAGCACGTGCTCTCCATGGCCACTGTTGCAGCTATCAGCAACCTCCCACAAAAGAAACAAGACACAGGAGCACCTCTTATCAGTTGTGAGATTTTCAATCAAGTCTTCGAGCGCACTCTCCTAGATAGTGGGTCTTCCATCAACCTTTTGCCATCATCAATAATGCAAGAGTTTGGGCTGGGTCCGCTCAAGCAGACACGAGTGATCCTTCAGTTCGCTGACCGATTCATCAAGCGGCCCCGGGTCTGTTGGAAGACATTGTAGTTAAGGTACAGTAGATGCAATTTCCAGCTGATTTTGTAGTCCTTGTTATGGACTCACCAACACCTCTGCTCCCAGACCCCTATCATCATTGGCCGACCATTCCTGCGTACCTCAGGTGTCGTGGTTGATTATGGGTCTGGCAAGATTACTTTTAGCTCGAACAACAAGCAGATCACTATAAACATTATCAGAGAGCCGAACGCCACGACTGATGAGAGCCATGCAGCATCAGAAGCAGACTGTGATTTTGTTGCAGAGATCAGAGACTCATCCCTGTCATTGAATGATTCATGGACCCGAGAAATCCTCACTCTTGAGGAGGACGTGGAAAGCACAGTTACCTTATGCTCCGATGATTCTTGGGAGACAGATTCTCGGATGCAGGCGCATCTCTTTGAGCTCGAGTATTCACTCCAGACCAAACACAATGAGCCTAGCGCAGAACCGTTCGACACTTCACCAGGATCTCAACATAATGCTGAGGATGGTAGCTCCCTCAAAGAAATACATCCTACCACCCGCATAGTGTTTGAAGTGACCAACAAGTTGGACAGGTCAAAACCAGAACTCAAGCCACTTCCTGCAGGCCTGAAGTATGCTTTCCTTGCGGGTGAAGAACACATGTATCTGGTCATCATCAGCATCATGCTGAACCTAGATCAGGAATCTCGTCTTCTCGAGGTTCTAGAAAAGAACCGCAAGGCACTTGGTTGGTGCGTATCAGATCTCCGAGGGATAAACCCAGCTTTGTGTTCACACCACATATATCTGGAAGAAGACGCCAAGCCGTCCCGTGAATTTCAAAGAAGGCTGAACCCCAACCTCCAGAACATCGCCATGAAAGAGATAACGAAATGGTGTAAGGCATGCTTCATTTATCCCATCTCCGATTCAAAATGGGTAAGCCCCCTGCATGTAGTTCCAAAGAAATCCGGGCTTACCGTGGTTACCAATGACAAAGGAGAGGAAATATCCACTCGGGTACCCACATCCCAGCGGGTATGTGTTGACTACCGCCGTCTTAATGCGGCAACTAAGAAGGATCACTTCCCCTTGCCATTCATTGATCAAGTTCTGGAAAGACTAGCAGACAAGGAGTTCTTCTGCTTTTTGGATGGGTACTCCGGGTACAACCCAAGTGGCTATCGCTCCTGAAGATCAAGAGAAGACTACCTTCACTTGCCCGTTCGGCACCTACGCCTTCAAGAGGATGCCCTTTGGGTTATGTAATGCACCTGAAACATTCCAAAGATGCATGCTAGCAGTCTTCGCCAAGATGGTAGGCAGTTTTCTCGAGGTGTTAATGGACGACTTCTCTGTCTATAGTGATGGTTTTGAATCTTGTCTTAAGCATCTAGACAGAGTGCTTCAGAAATGTCGAGAAGTCAATCTAGTGCTTTCATGGGCATCATCACCGCGCTCTGGCTCTGCATCAAAAATGGTGGCTTCAGCACCACCGTCTGCATCTGGTGTCTGGACGACCTCAGCACCATCTTCTGGATCTCCATCATTGGTGGCCTCAGCACCACCGTCATCAACATCATCATCGGCATCAGCACCGCTACTCTGCTCATCTGGCACTCCTGGTTCTGCGTGTGACTGTCGCTCAGATGAGGCACCGCCGGCTGGCATCCTACCGCTCCTAGTAGTCACAAAATCAGCATCATACAAAGAAGACGTGTCACTCAAATAATCACTAGGAGAAGTATCCTCTGTAAACTGTACCTGCTCAGACTTTCTTTTGAGATTGTTCAGAATGGGTTCTATCTGTGCAGGTATGGCGGCTTTCCTTTGATGATATCCCTCATTTCCTGCCGGAACTCGTCCATTTCCTGCCGGATGGATACTCGATGGTCAGAAAGCAATCGGGCGAGGTCATCTAATGATGGGTTCTCAAAGGTGGGTGCCTGAGAACTGGAAGTATTCCCTTGCTGGAAATGAGGTTAGGGCTGGGAGGAGAAGTGCTCACGGGGCTGGGGGTATGTCTGTTGAGGCTGCTGACACTGCCTCCACTGTTGTCCCTGATAGGCGGGGCGAGGACCATGCTGGTTCTGCTGGTGGGCGTACTAGGGCTGTTGTTGCTGGCTGTTCTGATATCCCTGAGCCGAAGTCTGCTACTGGGAAGAGGTCCCTCTGGTGGTCCAACGGAATCCGGGGTGATCGCAACGAATCCTGGGTTGCGGGTACCGGTCATACCATATCCCATTGACTTCCATCAATGGCTCCTACTCGAAGGATGGTGGAGGTAGAACTGCCAGTGGCTGATCCGGCTGATAGACCACCATCTGAGTGTCCTGAGATGATGGCTGCGATGGGTAGTACTGCAACAGCGGGACCGGCTCTGCCTGAATATGGTTGACCTGGCGATACGAGGCAGAGGGCTGGGTTGAGCTGCTACTGCTGGCATCAGCCCGTGACCTGGGAGGTTGCTGAGAAGACGTTTGTGCCTCCTGGACACAAAGAATCTGCGTCTTCAGGTCACTCATGGTCTTGGTTATCTAGTCCATTTGGGCCAGTCCTTGCATCTGCTTCTTCTCGAGGATCTCGAGACGGTCCAACTTCTCACTAATGATGCCCATGTCGGCTGCGGCTGATTTGGCTTGGGCTGCGGCTGCCGACGGAGTGTGAGGACCAGCATCGATGCGGGCGATCCTCTGAAATGATCCCGCTCCTTGGGGGGGCTTATGATGTGTGTAGACTCGGGCTTGGGCCATGACTGTCGAGTTCTCTGCCATCCCTTCATAGATGGCCCAAACGTCGTCTTCACCTTTGGAGAAATAGGACCCACCACAAGAGGCATTTACAAGCCCCTGCAGCTCCGGTGTCAGCCCACAGAAGAAACTCTGAACCAGATTGGGCTTGTATATATCATGGTGTGGACACCGGTCAATAAGCTCTCTGAATCGATCCCAAGCCTCATGGAACTGTTCATTCGGGATCATTGTGAAGTTACTGATCATAGCTCGTGCTGCATTAGTCTGGCCGAGCGGATAATACTTCTTCAAGTAGGTGGTCCGGAGTTGTGCCCAAGTGTCGATGAAACTCCCCAAATGTTTCAGCCAGTAGGCGGCTCTGTCAACCAAAGAGAATGGGAAGGCTATCATCTTAATGGTGTCCTCAGTCACCAACCTGTCATGAATGGTACTGCAGATCATTTCAAATTCTTGCAGATGGAGGTGTGGCTCTTCGGTCGCCAGCTCATGAAATTTAGGCAGAAGTTGAATAGTGTGTGGACGAAGCTTGAAGTCTCCATGAATGGGAGGGAGTCGGATCTATCGATGAGTGAGGGATGCCGCTGGATTGTGCAACTCTCTCATGATTGTCTGTGGCGGCCTCTCTTGATTTGGTTCTCCTCCCTCTCCTGCTACTACTGGTATATCACCTCCACCGCCCCCAGGTTTGTCTTCACGTCCTTCTCGCATCTGCGTGATCTCCCTTATGAGGTCACCCATGAATACTCCCTGGTCTCGGATCTATATCTGCATGGTCTCCAGGGAAGCTGGCAATGGATTGTTGGTGGCAGCTTGGTCATATAGAAATGGAGGGTGCTCATGCTCATCTGGGTGTTCTCCTCTGTCTGCCATGGCTGGATTCTCTGAAAAGGCAAAAGAACCCATCTCAGGTGCCGTCAAATGTTCGGAGCTCTGTGATGCACTAACCTCTGATACTCTTGGACTGATGGAAGGAGAAGGGAGGTCAAGGGGGAACATGGTGGAAGTGAACTCAGGCTCGGAGAGTGGGTCTGGACTCTCTAAGGTTGTCCTAGATGAATAGGGAGGAGTGCTGGATAGCGGTGCCGCCAAAGACGGCCTAAGAGACCTCCTTCCCACCATTGTGATTATTGAGAAGAGCAAGGTTGAGAAATGAAGAAGAAGAAGGGGGACAAAATTGCGTAAAATTGTGCGGTGTTTTTGATCTTGACCTAGATTCAACTAGCAAATCAAACACAAAACAAAGGGTTCACCAACTCAACACATGAAGCCGTGAAGGTTCGGCTTTTATCTTTGTAGTTTTTAAGATGAATTCAGGCAATTATCTTTCAACGAGTCCTTAGAGCGCTACGCCTATAGGAGAGAGTACTGCCGGAAAAGTATTCACGTACTTGTCCTCCTCCTTTGTAACCTATAGCATGCGCTTTTTTAGGTCCTTGTAACCCTTCCTGGATCCCTACTCAGCCAAAGAAAAGAGGGAGGAAGTTGATAAGCGAAACCGATACTTCGGATCTCACTTGCAATGGAATCACCCGTGAGCGTGCAAGACCCTGCTCGGACGCAAGACGATGAGACAGACACCCCCGTGAAGGCGTGGCCTATGCTCGATACTTCGGACAAGGTCGATGCTCTACACAATAGAGAGTCATCAACGACGACCAATCCCTACTCGTCTACGTACGATAGTAGCGCCAATACTTCGGAAATCCATGTGATACACAAGGCAGCCACAGAATAGGTTTTGGGCTCTAATCCTTACGAAGCCGCTCTGCTCACTTGGAAGGAGACCTTCCCATGCAACCTGAAAATAAGTGAGGGTATTACTCACCCCAAGCAATGAATCCTATTAGCCAATTTTATTTAGGTCAAGTTTTCTTTAGCAATCCCTTTTTTTATTTTTTTTGGTGTTATCACTTGCTTTGAGTCAATTCAATCAAACACCTAGCATTTTTGTATTTTCTTTGATTCCTATTTGATCCAAAAACAGAGGGAGAAGAGTCGGAAAAGCTATGCAAGGCGGCACCAAGATGGAAATCTCACTTTTGTGCCTATATGATGAATGCAAAGATAGAAGACTTACAGCGCCTCCCAGCTCTCTCCATGCGGGATGCAAAGTAGTAATTTATAAACCTATCTAAATGCTGATATGCACACGGAATTCGTCCTAAGCAGGCAATTGCTAGCGTGAAGAACCACAAGTCGGTCACCAATCCTCAATCCTAGAGTCCGGTCTAGGCTCACCCCTCCTCCTCTCGACAAATTGAGTCCAGGATCAGCGCTTGGCAGGGTGGGCTCGCGGCGCGTCGGCTCGAAGATGATGAAGTGATTGTTTAGAGTTTTAACTAAGTCCAAAACACACTATAGGTACATGCAATGGTTATTAGGGTGTTTGGACCTAATTTACTCGATCAAGCAAGCCTAAAGACTAAGGTCTCATTCCACAAAAGAAAAGAATCCTGGATCGCTGGACGGACATCTCATAGGACGTGTGTGATTAGACCTCAGATCCATTGAGAGATCGCCGTGCTCCACTTAGGCGAGCCGAGCCTCCGTCACCGCCGCGCCATCGAGGAAACGACCCAAGGATCTTTGATCCTCATCTCAATCATCTGATCCACCAAGTAATCTTAGGCTTAGATCTTTAATATATTTCAATTCATATTGATTTTGGTTTTCGTAGTTGTAGACCCATTTCCAAGTCTTCAACCTAGATCGAAGGTCCTCTGCCACCTCCTCGCTAAATCCACCTCTGATCAACCCATTTCGATCACAAATTAGAAATTTGAAATATTTTGCATACAAATTAATACTAATTAAGACCCAATTTTAGAACACAAATTAGATACTATTTCCATGTTAAAATAAGAAAGATTTCAGGGGGATTGACAAATGATTGGAGTCCAATTTTAGACCATTGAATAACTACTGATTTCAAGTTGGTTGAGGAAGAAACTAAGGGTGATTTGTATGCAATTGGGTCAGATTTAGATCACTAATTAACTACTAATTTGTGCTTGAAATATGGAGATTTAAGGATGAAATTAACATGCAAGCTGAGTCTAATCTTAGATTAATTAGCTTTGGATATTCATGCTTGAAATATGAGAAGCTTGGAAATGATTTAACATGAATTCAATTTTTAAATCCAGATCCATATTTACTACAGATTTAAAGATTTAAAGGATAAGAGATTGAGGATAAATAGCATACAATTAACTTCAATTTCAAGATATATTATTACTCCGGATTTCGTGGGTAAAATGAAGACAAGTGATGTATTTTTGTATAAGATTGATCTAAATTTTAGAACACTAATTATGCTATAAAACCTTATTCAATCACACTGTAATCCCTATAATATTTATGATCATACCACAACCCTGATAGAAACAACCAATAACTGGAGCAACATCATCAACGGATAACCTTAGTTACCATTATTGAGTGTAAATCTGTAAACATGCACTAACATGATGTGGCATGCATATGACTCAGATTTGCTTCAAGCGAACAATGCAACTAATTGTTCATTTACCAAAGCATTGCAAGAGAACTTCTTGCCTCACCATATATGGGAATGGGATACCGAGCATAGGCAACAAAAAATTGAGATTTTGAGATTTACACTTTGTATGATGAAAAGATTGAAGATTTTACATGAACTAGATCATATAATTAAATTTAAACCAATATCTAATGAGTAACTCTTAATCTTCTGATTTAAATAAGAAAAGTTGGGAATCTATCATTGATCAAAATTTGAATCCAGATTTAATGAACAACTTTTGATCTCATGGTTTGAAAAATGATATCATTGTGGTATTTTTCATATAAGTGACCTGTAAAATCTAGATCAATTGCAGGCCACCAAATTTTGAGATAATTTATGATCAATGATTGAAAATCTTCATGATCAATCATTTAGGTATGAATCATTAATTATGGATCACTATTCAATAAGATTGACGACGAGATGGCTAGATATGTAAAGTTAATCACAACAGAGAGTGAGCAAGGATGAGAAAATAAGTCAGTGATGATGATCCGACGATGACTAACAATTAAAAATACCAACTATAGTGGCATTTACACTTGACTATGCGAGGGTGCGGTGGCCCTCAACTCGACGAGAGATAGGAAGCCCAGTTTGGGCAGCGACCGCTTAGTGCACGGGTCTCGGATCCCAGTCTTTTCTCAGTTTTTCGCTCGCAGTTTTACGCCTCTCTGGGATCCACGAGTTTTCTTTTAAGACCAGTTCTGTTGGCCCTTGTTCTTTAGAGTGCCAAGA